>JAVTVJ010001479.1:0-552771 GCA_034509425.1 Eopsaltria australis | reverse complement strand
TGCTTGAAAAGATAAATAGTGGAACTCAAAGGTCTTTCAGAATCTGCCAGATGCTGGCTCCATGCCATGGAGTCACTCCATGACTTGTAGTCATCCAGCCTGGATATCCTTCAACTAGGAGGTATTTATATAGAGCCAGGAGTGCATTAGAAGCAAAGTGAGTTTATAATTTATAATTCTAAATTAGTCTCTATTAGAAAATAAATTCTACAGGGATTGCTTGGCATGAGTTCAAGCTGGAAGTTCTAGGTGGGAGGTGTAATTCTCTGGATATCCCTCTGAACAGAGAGAGCTGCAATCTGAATTATAAGGAAGGGACTGACCAAGCGTGTTCATGGAAGGCAGTGGTGGCTCCATCCCACATAGGAAAATGCTTTGCCATGCAGTATTTGCTGCTGCCTTAGAGGCAGAATGTCCTCTACCCTGTGATATTTGCTCCACCACCATCTGCTCCATTAAAGAGAGGTAATCTAAACACATGCAAGGAGGAAGATGGTTGCAGGAGTCCCAGAAAATAGCACTTCCTGGAACCTCCAATAGATGGGGCTTCCTGTTGCCATGGTGGCCTGTGGGAATGCAGACTTCACTCTCTCGGCCTCCTTTTTTTCTTTCTGGAGCCCCTCTCCAGCAATCTTGATAGTCACAGTCTGCAAAGGGGTGTTCTCCTCTAGAGCTGTGAAACAATAGTGTGCCATACTGATTAAAAAGATGAGCAGGAGAGCAGGATGCTGCAGATGAATCCAAACATCTCAGTGCTGGTAGGATTTTAAAAAGTAAGATTAAAAAAAAAGACTATTTTGTAAACCAGATGCCTTCAAAAGATAGAGAGGAGACGCTGAATTCTTCACGGTGATGCTGCAGCTGTTTACCCAGCAACAAATTGAGATGTCTTGGAATGTTTTCTCTGTCCAAATTAAAAGGAGCACGGGAAGGGTTGGAGGGAGGCTCCTGACTGCAGGTATTTATTTTGATTAATTATCTACTTTGGGAAGAAGGCCCTCCTGGATAGTGTTTTGAAAGTGTCTGTGGCCAGCTGAGCCAATGATGCCTTGGGAATCTGCTCTGTTCATTTGCTTCTCAGCTCAGCAGAGGCTGGTATTGATGCAGACCCAGGGTCCCCCTTACAAGAGAAAACATTCTGTGAAAGCATTTGTTTAGGGCTGAGGGAGGTCCTTTCTGGACAAAACCTTTAAAAGGTGCCTACATCCCACCTCTCATCATATCCAAGTAGCCTGAGGGGTCAGTAGGCAGCTGGGAGGGAGTTGTCTGGGAAATGTGGGCATCTGAATCAGTAATAGATGAAAACAGAAAAAACATTTGTTTTGCAATGGCCGCTGCCATTATCCTTTTCCCCCGTGGAGGAAGTACAATTAAGGAATATGCTGTCTGAATTGGAACACTTATTTTCAAGCAGAAGCTCTGGGTAACCTTGCAACCTACTTTTCTTCTAGTTTTTCTTTTTTTTCTGCTGGAAGTTGCTCATGGTCAGACAAGAATGGCAATCACTTCACCTACTGAAAAACTTGGCTAGAAAAAATATTATTGAACTGAATTTTGGATGATTTAGTCTTCCTGTGAAACCCAAGCTTCTTAAGAAAGAGTTACTTAGATATTGTGAGGCAAAAGCACTGCAGCCAGTATTGCAGTGGCAAAAACCTGAAGGGAGTGTGCTAAAAGTGCCTGTGATGGGAGTGCTCAAAAATGTCAGGGAAGAGGGAGGAACAGTGTGGCCCAGAATGCTTCTTTTTTGCTGTCCTATTTATTTTTAAATTAAAAATAAACCACTGCTTAATTATTTTACCTAGAATTCTCCTTCTGCCGAGGTAGTGCCACTCTATTGATAAAATTACTGCCTTAGGCAGCCAAAGTCTTCCCTGCCTTTCCTTCTCACTTAATCCAGACATTTTCTTCCACTGCATCACTCCTGAGAATGACATTAATTGTTGTCTTGGCTTAAAAATAAAAATGGTGGAAAGGAAAAGGAAGGCAGAAAAGTGATGATGTGAGCCAGATAGTGCTTAATTTGTCTGTGATTGTTCTTTAGGGTTCTGAACTCTTTACAAAGGAAGTGATTTTTTTTTTACCATTCTTTCCTTTTGTAAATCTGAGTTAAATGGTCTTGCAGCAAAAGTTCAACATTAGGGTCTGAATACTTCCACACCTAACTGTCAACTGCACTCTCAACTCTGCACTAGTCCCACATAAACAATTCAGGTTGGACTTTAATTGGCATCAAAGTAGCTTTAAACTAGTCTGAGTGAAAATGAGGCTTTAAAGGCAGTTTGAGTGTAATTTACATCTGCTTGAAAGCCTCTTTATCCTTTCAGAGTTGTATGAAGGGACTTCTGTGTAAGTGAGAATTTAGCCTTTCCCTCCCTTAAGCGAGCATGTATGGCTATTTTTGCCTTCTTACCACCCTTACCAGTGTTTGAATTTAAAATTCTTAAAAGGTAAATGTTAATAATGCATATTTATAGCCACCTGAGTAAGGATTGATTTTTTAACATGTTAAAATCTTTTCTTATTCACAAGTTAGGCAAACAGGTACAATCAAAACTGTGTCAGTTCTCTGAATCTGCAGGGGATGCTGTGCTTTTGTAACTAAAGGACAACCCTCAAATATTTAGAACGGTTTTCTACCTCTTTGCGCAATCCTAGAAATAGATGTTACTGAGGCATGACTTATGCTGAGGGCCAGCAGACTTCAGAAGAGTCTCCCTCAAGCCACAAGAGAATGTCTGCTCATGCACATTTTCCTGTATGGATGAAATAGCTCCAGATACTGTGTGAAGGCCTTCATAACATCCCTCTTGTTGCACAGTCATCAGATGTGTGTGCCTGGCTGCTGCTCATCTGATGTGCTTCTGAGCCCTTGGTTGCTGCACTGTCAGTTTTCTTGGTCTCTTGGGAAACATTTTGGGCTCTCAGGCTCTTTACTTGGTTGTCTTTCATGGAAATAGTGCCTCACAGGAGAGGTGCTGTGAGTTGCCTAGACTAGTGCCATTGCCTTCAGGTTCCATAAGAAGCCCAAGGCTTGTGCAAATCTGAAAACCTGTGGAGAGCCATTGTTTAACACCTGTTTCTTTAGGGCAGTGGCAGCAAACAGACACGTTTTGGAAAAAAAATTTAAAAATCAATGAATCTTTGCTATATTCAGCACAAGAGATACTAGAGCCTCTAAACTGCATGTATTTTTTGTTGTCGTATTTCCATCATGCTTCTTATGTGGTCTTTGGGCTGAGGTAGAACTCCTCTAGCAACTTCAGGAACCTTTTTCCATTCCCTGTTTGATGTAAAATACTTTTTCAGTGAATACAGAATAAGTGATTTAACCATTTATTTCTGATTTTTTTTTTCTTTTTTTCTTTTTTTTCCGCCAGCATGTAGGAGACTCCTTAACCTGCAAGGCTTAATTTCTGTTTAATTTTTTCATGGTCTTCAGTTGTCACTTCCACTACTTGCAGGTGGACAAAACACACAAAGAAAAATTTAATTGCTCCTTTCACTCAGCTTGTCTTCAAAGGAAATATTTAAGCATCATCAGCTTTGGTGAGATTTGAGATTGTCTGTAGATCAAAGACCTGTGAGCTCACAGTCATTCCAACAAAGCATTATTAATTTTGTAATTTAATTTCTCAGTTATATAGACAGTTTGGCATGTGTATTTTATAGGTGGTTTGGTTTTTCTTGCTGTAACTTTAAAAGCAGATAAAATGTTGGAAAGAGGTAAAGTTTTTGTAAAAGCTCAAGAGCAGTGATTTGCAACTTCTCTTCATGGATCTCTAAAATTGTTCTATGGGACTGGCAGGCCCTTTAGAAATAACAAGCAAATGCCCTCCTCTGTATCTTAGGTGCCTATTTATCACAGTCCTCCCAGAATTCACAAACCAATTCCCTGTGATACCCCCCACCCCTTTCATCTGCAGGTCAAGGCGGAAGATCATGGCTAGAGTAGAAAAAAATCACTTCTGTATATTTCTGGTTAAGTTATATTACTGTCAGTTTGTCATAAAGCTTTTATGAGCAAATTGTTGTTTACAGAGAAAATAATATATTTCTGAATGATAATCTACATGGACTCCAGTCATTTGGGAACATAGCTTTTAGAGTGATTGAAATAGAAGTTATTATTGATTTCTGTAAAACTAGTGAAAAATAAACCCTGAGAGCTTCTTCTCTTATGTTTTCTGTAATGCTGATCTTCAACAGCTCAGAGGATTCCAACTGTGTAAAAGCACTCTTCTAATCAGGGTCAGCTTTTAACTCCTCAATGTGTAAAGCAGTAATTACTTTAAATTTCTGACTCTATGAATTACACAAAGTCTAAAACAGCAATAAAGGGTTGGAAACGTTCTGAAGTTAATGATAGCCCAAGTTAAGTTTAATAAGTCTAAAAAATCCAATGAAATCACCTTCTTCTATAGTTTCTTCTTCATTATCAGCTCTACAAACTTTGAACAAGGCAGTATTTTATGAAGTATACCTCAAGAGTTCCCCTGAGCACTCTAGTAGGAGATGATGGTGAACACTGACACTCAGATTCTGGCTTAGTTGGTACAGAAGTAGTGGATTCAAATAATGCATTGAAATAGTCAGATCAGGTGTACTATCTGACTAATAAGATCTGGAGGATATTCATGGTTTATGAATAATTTTTGCTCATGTAAAAAAACACGTTACCCCTGTACTGCTGACAATGGCAGGCTGTATAACTGCCCTGTTCTTTGTGGTTCTTTCCAGTGCAGATAAACTCCTCTTACTGACTTACTAATGATTATTCAACTAACTTACTTAATATCTTCTGTGTCAACCTACTTTAAATGAAGAACCTCGTGATCCTGAGATGTTACTTACAAGGGCTTATAGGAATTTTTTTCTTCATTTTCTTTCTGAAAGTCTTTTTAGCAGCAAAGTTTCTGGTGTGATAGTAACCTGGCGATGAGCCCTGTGTTGGTGTTAAGCTGATCAGCAGCTTTGGGATTAGGAGAAAAGTTTACTGCAGGGTATACAGGAAGGGGGTAGCTGTTTGAGGTTATTCCTTGCTTGTGATTCTTCTGAGAATTTTCATGGCTTTTGAAGTGAGTGAGGTGGTGGTGATGACTTCTGTCCATCTGGTGCTGTATTTTTCAGATGTGCTGCAGCCATGGGTCTATCTCTATTAGCCCTTACATTTATGAGGCATTCTCCTTCTGCGTCTGTATGGTATATGGAGAATTAAAACTTCCAAGACCATGAGCATTGCCTGGTGCTAGGAGTATCACACCTTGGACAAGCTTAAAAGAAGACCTCCTATTTTGCTCTTGTTTGGTTGTCATTCCTGGAGGTGATCAGGCATGTCTCCTGTAATCATGCCTTTCTGAAGGATCCTCTCTCCATCTTAGTTTTACTCTTAATTTAGGCGTTGCAAGTTGGAGGTAATTTTCTCCAGAACTCCTTTAGTCTGTGGAGCACAAAAAGAACTTTTGCAGGGTAAACCAGGTTATTTTTCTATGGAGAATTATTTTCTCTTCTGACTGTCCAGGCAACCCTGTGAGACCTCTCAGGCGTCTTGCAGCCTCTGAAGTCACGGAGTATGAATACTTCACTCCGTTATCTGATGTCCAGCATTTAATGACTGACTTTGCAGGACTGTTAGTGGTGGTGGCTTCACATGCAGAGCCAGAGAGCAGTTGTCATTTCGTAAGTTAATTTTGTCTGGGAAACAAAAATGTTTGTTGTAGCTCCGTGACATTAACATAGATTTTTAGAATATGAAATAAAAGTAGCTTTTTCCAATGGAAGCAATGGATACTAACATAGAAATTAGATGAGTGATAGATACCCTAGGAAAAGTATTGTTTTCGGCACGAGTGTGTACTAGTAGTTGTTTATCCTATGTCTCAAGCTGTATTAGCTTGCAGTATTACCACAATTCAATTAGCAGCCTTTTCAGCCTGGCTTTTATTCTGTTGGTGCATTTTCCATTTGTATCTGCTCAATAATAATTTATAAGTCAGGTATGCGTGTGAGGGAGTTTGTTTTGGAGTGGGTGGTTTTTTGATGTTTGTTTTGGTAGCCATTTTTTTGTGTTTGCTGGGGGGCCTGGGTAGGGGTTTTGGGCTTTTTTTTTTTTGTTGTTGTTGTTTGATTTGGTTTTTTTTTATTTTTTTGTTTGGGTTTTTTGGTTTGGTTTTTTTTTATGAAGATTCTTTTCTAAGTTGGGTAGTTAGAGCTTTGCTGAGGAAGGCAGCCTGGGGACTGAGTGCTTCCTCAATAGATGTACAGAGCACTTCAGTCACTACTTTTGCCAAGCTGTCTCCTTTAATCAGCAATAAAGCTACTTGCTAAATAAATATAAAAGGTAATAAAACACTTCTATTAGCAATGACAAGTGCTTTTCTTATGAGAAATTGAGAAAATAATGACTTGATTAAAAATGTTAATTAAATCAAGTAAATTTTGAGACATCTTTAAGACCTGGAGGTATATTATATATGATAAAACAGTGTCATAGTTAATTTTATATATTACACCAGTGTTGCTTATAAGAAATAAAAAAATTCTCACTTTAATGTTTCTTATTTTAAGGTAGCCTGGCATTGCATGTTAACAGCATTTTTCTCCAACTTCTCAGTCTGCTCTCTCTTGTCAATGCCATCTGCTTGCTTGCTTCACCACCTCTTTAACAACCAAGTGATTTTTGCCATCTTCACCCTCCTCCTCAATATGCCCAGCAGTCCCATTTGGGTTTATGGGGTTAGTGTGCTAAGTAATATTCATATATTTATGTAAACATGCTCCCAATTCTAAAGAACCTTTCTCCATTTCTAGCTCAATAGCTTCTAAATCTTTCTGTGCTGGGGCATATAGTTCTGAATTATTTTAATGTAGTCTAATCTCTTGTTATGCCAGCTGGTTTTGTTGATCTGTAATGTATTCATTTATCCAATAGGTTCTACTGTAGCAAAGCACTTAATTTTAAGAGTGCAGGTAGACATGGCGTGAAAAGAATGTGATTAGCTCAAAGCTAAGCACTTGCATAAATGCTTTGCTGGATTTGAGGCTTAGGAAAGAGATGAAAAGATTGGTCTAATTATGTTGAATTTGTTTTTGAGCTGCTTTATCCTAATAGCCTTATCACCAGACCAGTTCTGGTTGTGGGTATTCAGCACAGAAGATTTTTCACATCTTGTCAGGCTTTTAATAGAATCATCGCTCTCTCTCCTGTTTTTTTTGAACTGTAATCTTAAGCATGGCTTGCATAAGAAAATTTAGCACTGCCTCTTAGGAAAGGGAGTTCAGGGAAGCCATGTCTTAAAAAATTGGATATTGAAGGCAATGAAAAACTTATGTCACCAGTTCATTTTATTTTCACATGTGAGGAGTTCAAAATATTTATACAAGTTCAGACTGCAGTAGCCTAAATAATGAAGGTGTCAGTGAGACCAGCTTGACCAAAAAAAAGAGGGGAATAGATAAAGCAGATCACATGAGTTAAATTCTTCTGTGCCATTAATTTGGGCTGAACAATTGTTGGAGCTATTGAGGAAAAAAAAGAAGGATGTAAACCACTGAAAATAAAAACTGAAGAATTTTCTAGCTCTTACCTGCTGGTGTTCGCCTTCTTTCATTCCTAAAATCTGTGCATCCTCACTCTCACAGATGCCAGCTGGATTTTTAGGATTTACTTTAACTCATGGTCACTGAAAAAGTGCCCAAAATCTAAAGTTGCAAGAATTGTTGCTATTTCTTCCTCAAGGCAGAGCTTAGCTGGACTGGGGTTTTGCTTTTCCCACTGCTGCATGGCCAGGGCATGAGGCATTACTGAGACCAGAAAGCCACAAAGCCCCAGGTATTTTCAAAGAAAGGTACATCTGTTGAGTTGCCTTTGGACATCTTTCCTCTTCTGCAGTGGTTAGCTTGGATGTCTTGTCATTTCTGAAGGCATAAAAAGCCCATCATGGAATTCCCACTGTGCAGTTTCCTGTGTGTTATTTTTCAGAGGCAAGGCTATACTGTGGTTCTCTTTCCCCCCTTGTTCCTGCTTACCTGAGCATTTGACATCTTTATCAAGGATGGCACTTGAGCAAACACTTAATTTGATTGCACTGCCTAGATGCAAAGATAGAAATGGGCTTAGGCACTCTTGAAAAAGTATGAGTTGAGGCAGATGTTTAGTGCTTTCTAAGATGCAAACCACGTAAGTGCTTTCTCAGAAAGATTATTCATCATTGGTTTTTACAGTATATATCATGACAGGGAGAAGGAGGAAAAAAGGAGATATTCACACAGTGGTAGGTTAGTAACAGCTTCTCTCGGCAATAGAGAGTCCCAGGCTTTTGCCTTCCTTCTGTTTTTTAACAGGTTCAGCACAGATAGTAGTGGGTAGTGAGAAGCCCACAGCTGTTTGCAGCTCTGTCCTGCCTTGTTGTGAGCACTTTGTCTCTTTATCCTTCAATGTCTGTTTGAAATACAAAGGCTGACATGGTGAAAACTGCCTCTTGCTCTTTGTGTGACCCTGCCTGCCAAACACAGGGGACTTGTTGCCCACTGGTATCTCAAAAGATTTTTGTAATACAATTGTTAAGAAACTTATCTCTTTTCACTTAATCATCTACAGTTTGGGATTCTCAGTGTATTGGGGACTGACTGACCACTCCACCATCAGTATGACAAAGTCTGACCGCCCTGAAGATATTCTCCGTGAATATAACACTGATACCTTCAGTGATGGTTCAGGTGCTGGAGACTTGACGTTGTCCACCTTGTGGACACTGTTGAAAGGTCCCAGAAGTGTCTCAAGTCAAAAATTCAGACAGAAAGCTGCAGCTCCAGGCCAGCATTGGAAATGATGGCTGGACGTCCATACAGCTTTCATCACCACAGGTTGTCTTCTGCCTTTCCAATATATGTCAGTGCAGGGTTTGCACTGGTTTTGGTAGTACATGAGAATGTAAGTGGCCTGAGGGATGTCAGTCTTAACTTGCATGTGCTGTGAGCTATGTCCTCAGCTGTAAGCCTGTATGTATAATGCCTTCTGCCTGACATCAGTTCTCTTTATGTCTTTTGCAGCACTTTTACAAGCAGTCATATCTGGTGATCTACTGAAGGTAAGTACAGAGCACTGAGTGTCCACTCCTTCACAGTTTCTCGCTGGTCAGATATACTGTAAATTTTATTACACCTCTGCTCAAAACATAAATAGGCTACTGTAGGTACTGCTGGCAAGTGCCATTTTACAGCCTTTCCAGGAAACCCTAAATACTAGGGATCACATCATTCAGGTGAGGTGTGAAGTTTGCATGAATAGGATCTGGTATTAGACGGTGCCTTTTTGCCCAGGATTCAGAGCCCACTGCATGGAGTAATGTGACAGTTACTAACAGGGAAATTAGTGTACTGACAGTGTTGAACAGCAGGGTAGCTCTGACACAGCCTTTCACAGAAAAGGGTACTTTACACCAGTGAGGTTGGTGGCCAAGTCCCTGAGTGCTAGCTTTCTCAAAGTCTACCTAGGCAACCACCAGACCACATAGAAAAAACTCAGCTGATTGTTTTATCACCTAGTGGATGTCTCAAAACTTGTAGTCCCTTGTTATAGTTAGTTCAGGAGGAAAAAACTACTAATGCAAAATTTTTTGTGCCCAGTGACTGAAGTCCCACATCAGACAGCTACTCAGGCTATGTGTCTCAGTAGCCAAGTCAGGATCTGAAGACTTGCCCTCAAATATGGATGAGGACTGAAATTAATGATTGCAATTTTATCCATGAGAAGCCAGCTTGCAAGCATTTGTAAAAATGACAGTGCTCTAGGCCAACTTTCTGCCTGCAGGTGCCCCTTCCATACCACTGCCTCAACACCTGTGGCTGCAGCATCTAGGGAGCAGTCCTTCAACCAGTCATAAAAATATTGACTCCTTTACACCTCTTGAAAACCTCTTGCATGGGCTGGCTTTGATGGGGAAACTCCTTGCCCTTCTTCGGAAGTACTGCATCATAAATGAGTCCTCACTGTCACAACTCTTCCTTTTCTGCAGTGATCCGACTGCAAATCCCACCCCTATTCCCCAAAATTTGCAGCATTTCTGAGACCTGGCTGGTTGCTGTTCCCCTCTCATTCTTACCTCATGTAGTGCTTCCTGCTTGACCAGCCCTGAACAAGGGGCACCATGAGAAGGGAGACCTGTGACAGTCACTTCACCTCCTTGTGGAATTTTGAGTTGGAGTTTTCTGATTTAGTCAGAAAATCTTTGACTCCTGTGCTAACAAAATACTTGAATCTTCAGTAAAGAAGCCAGAATTTTGTATCAAGCATATATATTTTAATATATCCCAACAGTTTTGCCAGATGTGGTTTGCAAGCATTACTAGCAAGCAATAAATCATCACCAGTAGAGTAGCAATGTCTCATTGTTTAGGAAATACAGACGATTCTCCTTAACCATATAACTGTCAATACTTCTGGTTTCACATGTTTTATATCAGGGCCTAAAAGCTGCTTTAAATTAGTGTTTTGTTTTATTTTATTCCGTTTTGGTACTGAGTTACAATAAGAACCAGTAAAGAATTTACTGACTTGTTTTTCTGCTCCTCCCATCTTATCCTTCTGTATGGTTTTTTCTTTCTCTCTCTCTTTTTCTTTTTCTTTTCCTTCCAGTTCATAGAATGTTGTAAAAAGGGAGCCAATTTGTTAATTCAAGGACCTGATCACTGCTCCTTGCTGCACCATGCTGCCAAGACTGGGAATGGCGAGATTGTGAAATACATCCTGGAGCATGGTGAGTCCCAGTGGGTAAATCCACAGAGAGCTGTACTTCAGCCAAGTGTCAGTCAGGCAAAACCAGACTGGGCACCTGGAAGTGTCCTCACTTGTCTGTGGTCTCCCTCAGTGAAATGTCCACCTGCGGCATGTGTGAGCAGGAGGCTGGGAATGGGGTAACAATGACAGTGATAAAGTGTGAAAAGAGGAATTAGAATGGCTTTCGAGGAGGATGGTGTTTTCATATTTGCATCAATTGGGGGGCTGTGAAGAAGTAGTGTGAAGGTCTAGTTAGAACCTCTGGCACAGTGATCCTCTGAACTGTTTTTCAGTTAGGGCATATGTTGTAGAAAGCATCTAATCTCTATTAAAATATTTACAGTGACAAAGAGCCCATACAGCCACTGCTATTATTTCAGCATTTAGTAACACACTGGTCAGGAATCTGCTTCCTTACTTCTAGAGGAATTCACATAGCTTCCATTCCAACCTTAGAATAGTCTGTCTGTTAGATTCAAGACCACCCAATAGCAAAAACTTATGATCTCCATTTTGCATTTATAGACAATGTGATCATGCCATTGCCCTTTTTTCCTTTTTACTCTTATCTTTGTCAGTAGCAGAGATTGCAGGCTATACAGCAATTTTTTTTTTGTGTCTGAGGCAGTCACCTTTAGAAGCTTCTGCCCATTGAACCACTGTAACCTTGTTCCCTCACTGCTGGAGAGTGACACAGTATTACAGTCACTGCTCTAAGTCAGAGTTATCAGCCTCCTTCACTGTAGGAAAAATTTTCTAGTTGTAACTCTTCTCTGACCCCACTTCAAAATATATGGTTATTTTGGCTTCTGAATATCAAAATCAGCTACATCATTTCAGCAGCAGTGTTAGCACTGAACGCATAGACTTCCTCTGGCAATTAGAATAAGTGTTAGCTAATGATCCAAGGTATTGCACAAATTGTACAGAGAGAAGAAAAAAGCACAACTCCTGAGAAAGGAGGAAGTAACAATGCATCTCTTCGAGCTTGACTCCTAAGTTAGGTGTTAACATATAGGTGTCAGGTATTCTGTAGGTCCACGTTCCTGTACTGTCAACAGCAATCTGTGACTAAGTTCATTTGCTCTTGTATGACAGAGGCACTTTCAGTGGCAGATGGGAGTGAGGAGGGCATCCTTACAGCAGCAGGCTTCTAGCATGACTAAGTCAAAGGAGATCTTAGTCAAGGTAGTCATTGATTCAGGCAGAATTCAGCCAGAAAGTGATTCAGGCAACAGCTACCTGTGCATTTTGTTCATTTAGATAAACATAAATGTCTAAAGTCATTTGCCTGTGGATATCTTGTAGACCCATTTGCTTGGGTCTACAAGATAACACACAAGGCCCAGAGGAGGCTCAATCTGCACTGACAGCCAAAGCCAAACAAGCATCTCTGTCATTCCAAATGCATCCCAAGGCTTGTCCATAGGTATATGAGGTGGCACAGAATATCTGTGTCTGGGCAACTGAATTATGCCCCAAAAATCTGACTGAGAGGGGCGGAATTGCTCTTTTACTCCTTTCTGTATCGAGACCTACACATGGACAGGTCAGTGCAGTTGGCCTTGTATCCAAATAATGGCTGGTTTTCTCACCAGTTCTAGCAAGCCTTACCAGTGCCAACTCTATCTCCTGTTTCACTGCTCTGGATTCTCATTAGTCACAGTGCACATATGTGCCACTGAACTCTGTAGATAGGCACAATTTTGCTTTATTTTCTTACTGTCCCTGGTCTCTTTTCACATTGCGCATGACTGTGCCGATTCACTGTCATAGTTGCTTCTCCAGGATTTTTATTAGACACCTATACTTTAATTTAGTCACAGTCTGACCCAATTACTGTTCTTTTGGTGAAGGTTTAAAGTGAGATAATTTAAACAGATAAGAATGTAAGCAGGGAATACATGGGAATTTTTTAAATAAATAGAGAAATGTGAGGGATTATGGACTGTTAGCCAAAGACAAATCAGAAGGTTGAGCAAATGTCGGCTCAGTTCCTCTCTCCCTTCTTTATCCCCAAGGATGGCAGGAAGCTTTTGCAGCTTTCCAGACATATGTCCTCTGAGCTACTCCAAAAGCATTGTTTGTTTAACATTTTCTGGGGATCAGAGAGTGCGTGGGACAATGCTCTAATAGAGGCCTTCTCTCTTCTCCTACCAAGCAATTAATGAAACTCATTTCTACCCTGGCACTTCTCAGCCACAAATGAGCTCTCTTGCTGAATCATCATCATCATAATGTCCTTGTTTTTCTTTGCATTCTCTGGCATTTGGCATCTTCTCAGAATTAATTACTATATATGACCTGATCCAATGCTACTAATATCTAAGGGTTTCCCTGTATGGAGCTTCTTGTTTCTGCCAATATACACCCATAAAAATTTCATAAAGATGAGTCTTACTTCTGTTCTGGCAATTACGTCTGCCCAGTCACACTTCCTCTGTAGTTTGCATGCTTCCCATACATGGCTGGAGATAGTGAATGATAATAGGAGTTCCACTGTAAAATACCCTCAAGCACACAGCACAGAAAATCTATTATTAACTACACAGAGAAAAATCTTCTGAATACCTCTAAAAAACAACAGCAACAAAAGAAGACAAAACCCACTCTCCAGGAACTTTAACTATATAGTTTGAAAAGCAGTGGGGTGAATCCAATGCAATACAGGAGTGGGACCCATAGAACTAGAATTATAAAGGAAGGAAAATGGTGAAGTGGTTCTAAAGCTGTCCTTTGTGGAGACGGTTTTCTGCAAATGTGCAGGGCACCTTTATATGAAAGGTTATTCTGTGATCATGGTCAAAATGATTTCAGATGTTAAGGGGAGGAAAATAACCTATGTTAAATTAGAAATAGCAGAGATGAGTCACACAGGGGGACTGCTGTGCAGTACCTCCAGGTAATTCACAGTGGCCCAGCACAGGCCTGGAATAGCAGCTGAAGCACCAAAGTAGTAGGTGTCAAGATGACAGCTGCTTGCTGCTGCAGGAAGAGCTGTGCTGGCTGCTGCTCCAGCAAAACAGTTTGTCCGTATCCTCTGTGCAGGAACGGCAGATACGCAGATACACAGACCTATCAATTCTTCAAGATTTCCCAGCTAAATCAGGAGTCTTTTTCTTTTAGTAGAAGGGTCAGCTTTGAAAACTTGTATGTAGCTGAGGTAAGAAATGCTTAGCTAGAAACTGAGGGCCGAACTCAGTAGGTATCAGAACCACAGCTTTTTATTGCTGCAGTCATCAACTGCATCACATCCTAATGCATGTACACTAGAGAAGAGTCAATTGTCTACTTGCTTAACACAAGCAGAATTTAGGAAGGCTCTGTTAGAAAAAGGGCCTCCTAAATCATCTGTATTTGGTATCTAACTTGGATTGGAGTCTTCATCTAGCAGCTGTGAAACATTTTTAATTTCTGAATATTATACAAATAATTCCATTTACCTTGCCCTTGTCTTGTCTTCCCTAAATATTAAAAAAACACAAAAAACAAGCAAGAATTGTATAGTTCATCTAGAGTGTTTTCATTTTATACAGAAGAGAGGTTTAGAGTTGTCTTAGGAGTTTGTGGTGGGAACTTCCTATGCAATAGATGGTATGTAGGGCATCCCACCCTAAACATTTCTGTGTCCTGAAACCTCAATGTCCTTGGTTCACTAGAAAGCATCCTCTGATTAAAAAAACAACCATCATAATGCTTTTGTTAATCTTAGCACTGCAAAAGTTAAGAGCCATCAGTGAATCTGGATTTGCGTCCTGGTCAGATTCAGAAGTTCCTAAGAAGGCTTTTGGAAAGCAAATATTGCTGTTACAGAGATGTGTGTCAGGAACAAAGTTTGAATAGTCATCAGAAAACAACACTGAATGAGAGTGAGTTTGTAGGACATTTGTTAGTGTGTCTAGATTTGCAGTGTTTTAGGGTAGGGTCATATGTGAGGGTTCTAAGCAGAAAACAGTTTAGTTTTTCTAGAAGGCACAAGGTATAACATAGTTTATTTTAATTTCAAGTTTACCAAATTTTATGGCAACATGGCTGACAGACGTGTAGGAAGGAATGCTCCCATAACCTGACCAGCCTCTATATTACAATGGAAATTCTAAGCTAGAAGACACTAGCAGAAAAAAAACATTGTTAATTTTCGCACCAAGTAAAAAAGAAGTGTGGAGCTGGGGGAAGGCTAGAAATAGTTCTGAATTTCCAGGTTACTGTTATTTCAAAAAATACTCCCACTTTGAAGGTAAGGATCCACATCCAGTTTTGTCCCCCAGACAATAACCTCAATCAGGTTATTAAACAAAGAGGGTTTTGACAGATAAACATGCAGAAATGTTGACGATATCGGACATCACTGCTTAGAGTAAATACCCTTCTTCCCTGGTTCTGTGAAGGACTGACAGGACACAGGACTGGCAGGGGTTAATATCTGTGGGTCTCCTTCGGGTAGCTGTAACTACATCCATTAGAGAGGCCTATGCTGTGGGCCCAGAGGCCTTTCAAGAATGTGTGGTGCTCTATATTTTGGAAATGCCTGTAAAATATGGTCAATTCAAGTCCTTTTTTTTTGTTGTTGTAGCGAACTCAGAGAAGGAGCAGCTGCTTTTGAGCATCTCCTTCCCTTCCCTCCTCCCACACCCAGCTCAGGCTGCTTTGCCTTCTGAGAAACTGGAGAAGCGCTGTGGTGGAGCAAAAGAGGGCAAAAGGAGAGAAAGAAAAAAGTTAATTCTACACAGTCAGTCTATGGGCAATGTTAAGGAAAGAGAGTGATCTCAGCTGGGCTTCCCCTCAGTGCATCATGCTTTTCAGCTCTTTTCATGCAAACTTCTCCCTCCACTCCATCCCCCATCCCCATCCTGTCATTCTTCAGCCCCCCAGTCTCTTTTTCCCTTTCTCTCTCTTTTTTCCCCTCCCTCCACCTCTCCACACATTTCTATCTTTTGTTTTTATTTCAACCCCTGCTGTTTTCCTTGATAGAAATCTCACTCATGCATTTCCCTTCCGGATTTCTATTGGGTTATTTTGTCCTCTTTCTCTCTGTGCCTTGGTCCCCTTTTCTTTCCCTGCCTCTTGTCCCAGAGTGAAATAGCCGCCTCCCCGCTGGGTCAGGATGACAGTGCTGTTAGCTTTCCCAGTGCCAGCCCTTCCCACATCTGTGCAGCTTTTGTCCCTGGGCACAGGGGGTTTGGAATGGTCTGTTGGCAGCGCCAGGGAGACTGATATAAAAATGAGGGCCAAAAAAGAGGGGAAAGGGAATTAGGAGGAGGGCATGAAGTAGTTTAAGAGAAGCACAAGTGAAAATAAAATAAAGAAGTAAAGGGCACAGCTCAGGCTGTGAGTTGGGACATTCCAGCTTCAGAGATAGGCCAGACAGAATGAAATTAAAGAATCCATGTTGTGCAGCTAATTATTAACCCCAGTATCTGGCCCTTATGTGTGACTTGGATGGAGTGAGGGCTCTCCCACGAAATGCTAATTTAGGACAGTATCCAGGAGAGCACCCTTCACACTTTGGTGGGATGTACTTGTCATCTCCTCAGGTCTGTACTCACAGGCTGCCCTCATAATCCTTGGCACTGAGCTCCTCTGTCCAAGCTCTGCTATTTCTTCCTGCTTCACACCAGCTTTTCTTCACCCTTGACTTCTCTCCAGACCCACTCTGCCCCAGCTTTCTTCTCCCTCTCAGGTCATATTCTTCTAACTACTCTCTGTTTTACTACTTTTACTTACCTCTTAACACTTTCTCCTGCTTACCTGCAAACACCTCTATGTCCCATAAAGCCAGACTTGTCACCCTGTTCCACCTTGGCAATACAGCCTTTCTTGCTCCATCCATGAACAAAAGTAATAGGGACAGTGTCTTCTCTAATACAAAGCAAGCCATTCCTACTTGCCTGTCACCGGGTTGTGGCATTGCAGGAAGATATGGGGAATTATAATTTTGAGAGAACACGATTTTCTCCTAGGAAATGTAAAGGACTCCGTATCTTCTTATCTTTTTTAATTGTGTTTTTTAGTCTCTCAGGCATTATCTTTTTTTGCTGTCAACAAGAGGATCTGCTTATCCCCCTTTATCCTTCTTCATGCTTCTGGGACCTCAGGGGGGTAATGACTGATTCTTCTTTTTGATAGGCAGGAGTGAACACACAACTGCCAGGTGTGGAGATGAGGATGTGTAGTGGTAGAGTCAGGGTGCATTAAATAACTGACAGCGGCTACTGAGTTTGGAGAACTGTCATGACAGGTATGCAGTGGTACACAGTGCCTTGTGCACTGAGGGCTAAGAACCACTCTTTCTCACAATGACAGAAGATGAAGTGCAGGAGCTGCCTGCAGCTCCAGGAACCCCCAGTGATACTCCATGTACACATTGTAAAAGCGGTGAGGTAAAGACAGGCTGCTCTGATCCGTTTTGACACACACTCAGAGTGAAAGGAGTGTAGAGAGATTGTGTGTAGGCCTCTGTAAGCAAGTAGTGTGAAATTCCCCAGTTTCAGGTGAGATTTGCTGTAAGCTCTTGAATTTCAAAGTCACAGTGTGCTGAAGGGAAATATTCATGCGCAGGAAGGAAAAGTCTTGTAAAGTTTCCCTATTCCCCTTACTAACTGCCTTATACCGTCTAACACTACACTCCAGAGCAGTGGAGAGAGGAATAATGGGACAGACTGCAAAGGAAAAGTTGTTTTCTTTAAATGATATCCAGATCCTAGCCTTTCCATATCACTGTAATTCAGGGGTGGAATTTGCTGCTATACATATCCGCCTGTAGTGAATATCAAGGACAAAAGGGCATTAACATAAATGTATTATTTTTTTCCTGCTTAACAAAAATATTTTCTGTTTTTCTTAATTTTACTTTTCTGATCATTGCTAACTAGTGGAGTACAGGATTTGCATATCAATATAAAGACCGCTGGGAATATACCACCCTGATCTACATTTTGTATAACGCTATTAAATGGAGTAGCACAGGGATGTCATTCAGGATGGAATTTGGCTAATTCAACTTCCTAATGACATTTTCCCTCTAATACCAACAATAGATTTTAATTTGCAATATATCAGGGTTTCCAGTATATCAGCATTTTCAATGTACTGTACTTACGTGAACCACTTAATTGAGGAAGGTGAAGAATGAGAAAATAAACTCCATGAATATTCATTCCCAGTATAATTTAGAGGCTGCTACTCCTTGTTGCTGACACTCCAGCAGTGACTGTGCATTCAGAATTTTATTAGTGCAAGGGCTCATACAAGCAAATATTACATTGAAGTTTGATATATTGGTGCAGGTTAAGCTTTCACTTGGCTTCTTTTATATATTTGTACTGGGAATCTTTTCTTCATAGACATACTCTTTAGTCATGCAGACAAATGCTGTATGACATACCTGACTATCTTTTGCAGGTCCATCTGAATTACTGGACATGACAGATAGCGAAATGTAAGTACAACCTACTCTGTCCTTCACATTATGTGTGTTAAGCTAGCGGACTCCTCTTGATTTTCAAGTGCAAACTTTTAAATAGAAAAAAGCTTGTAAACACAAACACTTGTAAGCACAGCTCTTCAAAAACAAACAAATAAACAAACAGAAGTCCCCCTAAAAATCACACATCAACCACCCCATATGTGGCTTTCTTGCCTAAAACAATAATTTCTTGGATTTCACAGAGGACCTTCTATGCTTCCTTAACCTTTCTACAGGAATAGAAGCCCTGCCTTGTGTTTTGATGTTTCTGGCCTCCAGCTACTAAGGGACCAAACTGAAGAGTAAATTCCAGAAGTCAGGAAATTACTTTTCTTGCTCAACACCTTTTTTTTCAGTCCCTTCTTGATTCATCCAGGGTGCTCTGCCTTAGCTCTCCCAAGTGGCCAGGACCTGTGCAGTTGAAGGTTTCCATAAAGTAGTTAAAACATCAGTCAGCTCTGTTCTTATATAAAAAACCCCAACCTAACCCAAACAAATTACTTGCCTTTCCAATTCCCGAATTTTTACACTTTGTATAATCAAAGTTTCACAAAAGTATGTAAGGGAAGAATGAATAATCCTGGAAAATGTGTGTAATACATGAGAAAAAACAGCAGTCTTTGTCATGGGGAACAAGCCTACCATTTCTCATTCCACAGTTCCCTCCTCTGCTAACAGAGAGGACCTTTTGCATGAGGTGCACAAGTGGAGTCCAGAGATGATGAGGACTGGATGGACTGCCTGGTTCTTTTCACCCAGGAGTGTAGAACTACGTACAGTGTTAGTGAGCACAGCTAGGAGGGCTTCCCTTTACAAAGGTTTCTCTACCTCTAAATCTTGGGAAGGGAAGTTTCAAGCTGCAACTGGCAGTATGAATTTGTCTTTTGTTCCTCAGGGGGAAATATGATAGTATCCTGTTCTGATACTAGTTCTCATGCAGCAAAGGCATATTTATTACAAGGCTGCCTCTTAATAGTTCAGCTTCCCCTGCCATGGATGGGGGCTGAAATTCCTTTATGCACTCTGTAGGTAGGTGCAAGATTTGTCCTGTTACATGTATTTCTTGTCATTTGTTATTTCACAGGTTATAATGGCCCTACTTGTTGGATACTAGTATTACAGACTCCCTTTCAACCCACTCAAAGCATACTTTCTTCTACTTCCTAGGCAAATCTAGATAGATTTCTTTTCTCTCAGTACTACCATCATTTTCAGAATCCTGTCAGACTTTGCCCCAGTCTGAGTGAAAAGCTTTGCCACAAATGTGCTCCCACTACACAGCGTTCTCTTCTGAAAAGCATGTGTTTAATCTTCCCCAGTAGCTCAGCAGTCCAGTGGTGGAAAACGGGTGATAGCTCTTCCTCTCACACATCCCAGAGAGAAGGGTATCAGAACTGAGGCAGCAAGTGCACTAGTCACAGCTTTGGTGGGCAGGATTTTTCTAGGATGACTCCAAGAATGAGGTTGAAAAAAGAAATTGCAGGAAGAAACAAATCTTTTTGCTGTTTTCCCTGCTGTGAAAGAAGAAGGTGGTTAGTATGCCTTTGCAGCAGTTAACAGAGCTGGTGGTTGAATGGGAATATGACATTCAGTCCTCTGAATATGTAAAACCTGTGCATGTTTCTTTCCCCTCAAAAGTTCTTCATCTGCTATTTGTGCATTGCAGGCTTTCCTATTAAATCAAAGGATGTACATGCTAAGGGTGAGAGTGCACAAGTCCACCTCTGCCAGCAAGAGGGAACCTCACAGAAATGCAGCATCCTTCTGTGTCTACCCTCTGCACCTTATGCTTCGTAACTGTACATTGGTGTGATATGTCTCACTGCTGGTTTCTGTACTTTGGTCTAGGGGTGAGACAGCATTACATAAGGCAGCCTGCCAGCGCCACCGCGCCATCTGCCAGCTCCTGGTGGATGCGGGAGCCTCTCTGAGAAAGACAGACTTCAAGGTAATGCAGCTCCACCAACCTTGTAAACTCCTGCAGCCGAGTGAGACTGATCGGCGTCTGCCCCTGCTGTGTGCCTGACTGAGGCTTCCTTGTGCGTGCCAAGGGCAATTCCTTTATTTTCATAGAGAAAACTGTATTGATTTAAACAAGTGCAAGAGACTTCAGTCCCCAGCGTGGGTCATTGTCACCATAGTGAGAGATTGGCCTCAAACTATTTGGTGCATTGGGTGTGAATGAGACATCTCCATGGCACAGCAGTATCCTCCTCCTGTGTAGTCAAAAGAGAGGCCTGTGGGCAAGGGCCCCCTGCAGGAGCCTTGGTTTCTGACTGCACAGCAACTGTGAAGCTTGATTATTGTGGCGGACTTGCTTTGTGAGGATGGATAACTATTTTGTTTTGCCCTGACTTGCCCTGTGCTCACTGATGTGACACTAACTGCAGCATTCTCTTGGTGTAAGCTTGACTGAGAAAGAAGTCTGGGAAAAATTAAATCCAAGGAATATTCTGTCACTGCAATTCCTACATTCTTGGTCTCTATGAGGTAGCCTATAATGGGAAGAGAGATCATCTATGATTCTATGATCTCTTGTTCAGAGAGATCTTGTTCTTGTATGTTGCAAAAAGCTTTCTGAAACAGATGAAATCCAGGCAGGTGGCTTCTGACTTGTTAATCATCTTCTGCCTAGAAATCTTCTGTTGTTCTAAACATGTTAGCACAAGACTTTCTCTTCATTATTTCTTATTTCAGGGTAAGACCCCTCGTGACAGGGCTCAGCAAGCTGGTGATCTGGATCTGGCCTCCTACCTGGAGAGTCGACAAAACTATCAGATGGTTTCCCACGAGGATCTAGAGACAGCAGTCTGATGTCTGAATATGTCCAAGAGGGTCCCCAGAAATCTCGAGACTGCACCTGAGGCACTCGGGCATCATGTGAGGAAGAAACTGATGGAATCAACGTGTCTCTCACTCTCGAGGAAAATACCTGAGGACATGCCACCAGTTTCCGAGGGCTACTGAGTCTTGCCATGGAATGGTTGTGTTCCATAAGTTAGCCCATGATGGATGAGGTGGGACACTCAAAGGTCTGTGGAATCCATAGGCCACAAAAATTTACCTTTATTGCTTCCAGCAAGTAGCATGAACTTCTCCCATGTTCATCTGTACAATTTATTTAAGGAAAAAAAAAAAGGAAAGAGTAAAGAGGGTGTGGGGAACAAAAATCCAAACTAACTGGGACATTATGCCACCCAACCAGGCCCTCCTCCATCCTTACAGTTTCCTGCATTGCTTTTATTCTCCTGTTCCCCTCACTTCTCATTACCTGTTATCTCTGTGTTGTTTTCACAAATGGTCAGGCAGTAGCAAAATATTTGAGGAACTCTGGATGCCCTTAAGAAATATCCAGTGTTTTTACCAGCTACATTCCTTCCCTTGCCATCCTCTCGGAAGCTGTGTTGTCAGTACTCAGCCACCACAGTGTTTGCTTGCTTTCAGAGAGGATGCTGCTTATTGCCTTGTTTCCCAGAGTGTGGGGCATGGTTAGATTTACAGCAGGAACAAAACCCAAACTCTTTGGTACTGGGCATATGGTTATGATATCCTCATGAGGCAGGCATTTGTATGGAAAGGAGTTATATGTGATTTGCCATGCTGAATAGCAGAGCAGAGTCACCAGGAAGGTTCCTCATATCACTTTTGTGCATGTAGTGACTGACCCAGTTATGCTCAGATTTCAGACCTGCCTAGAAGTTGATAGCTGTTTGTTACTTCTGAAACAATGGGTTTTGCACTGGGGAGAGATTTGTGCAAGACTCTGGGAATTCTGATGGACTGACTGACAGACTTAGTCTCCTTTGCAGTACAGCCAGAGGGAGGAAGGAGACCTGGAACACCAGTGGCCAGCCTGGGCTTGCTTCTGCCAACAAACAAATGGGCATTGGCCTGGTCACATTGGGAATGGGAAAACATACTTTGACTGAACCTATAAACTATCTGATTTTTAAGGGAACAAAACTCTGGGGAGTCTGTCCCTGGAGGACAAGCAGCAGCTTATAGCCTTGTTACCCCTAGTATGTTTGAAATGTAAAGCTTAGCTGCTCTAAAGGCCAGCTGTGTCTTATAACCATAAAAGAAGAGAAAGCAAACAAATACATAGGCATAAACAAAATGTTTCACCCTTGGGTTTCAACTTGCTACAGATCTCTCATCTAACAAAATAACAGAGCTTCCACTTTTACTTTGTCAGACCAGTTTCCATGAAGATGCTCATGACTGACTTCTGGCGTAATTCTTGCAATACATTTTTTAATTTTGCTTTGTTGTTCGATTCTAAAGATCCACTAGTGTTTATTTTCACATGCCTTGCTAGGGGTAGCTCTCTGATAGATGTTGATCATCAGGGCTACATACATTTGCAAACCATGAAAATAACTCAGGTCATTATCCAGATAAGTTTTTCTTCTGTGGTAGAAGTGGAGGAAATCAAATGAATGCAATTTTTTTCCTTTTTTTTTTTTTTTTTTTTTTTAAACCATGAGTGATTGTTGTGGTAGGGAGAGGGAAGCTGAAAAATATATTTTAATTTTTTTTTCCTCTTTTCAAAAGATCATTTAATATGGGCAAAATATTTCTCTAGTATTTCTTCCTCTGGAAGGAAACTGTATATATTTGTAATCTATAGATCAATGGCGACATGAAATGTATTTTGTCTTATTTTCTGTCTTTGCCTTTCTCATTTAAAAAATAAAACACGAAAGCCAAATTACTTCCCCTGATAATTATCCAGGGGCTTGTGGAGAAAATAAGTATGCGTATATATTAGAACAGAGTTTGGCAACTGGTAAAATAAAAAATCAGAATATAATTTTGGTGTACTTGGTATTTCCAGAAGGAAAGATCCTCACACTGTGGTTTTGTGGTAGGCCTTGCATCATTTCCCAGTTGTGAGAAAATACATTTCTGTAATATTTCTATATATTTGATGAAAAAAATAATTATGTTGCTATCACTTTAATCTTTTGGTTTGTTTCACTGATATGAGAAATGGAGGAAGTTTCAATCATGCAGGAGCTTCACTCTGTCCTGTGCTGAGGCCAAGCTGAGTATGGTCACTGAGCCTGTGACAGCTCCCTAATCCTTCAGTCCCGTGAAGCAGGTGGAGCAGTAAAGGCTTGCTTTAATCACAGGCAGCCTCCAGAGGCCACATGAAGATTATGAAAAGAGAGCTGGTTCTGGTCCCTCTGTCCCCAGTTGTCTTCCCCTTGTCAGCTCATCCCTGCTACCCAGGAGGTGCCTGCAGCTATGGCTGGCTCTGGGGCAGCTTGTCAGGATGAGCAGATCTCCCAAGCAATTTTGTGCCATTTGGACTGCTGAGAAGAACTCAGAGCACACGAGAGGGTGTGGCTTGCCTTTTTCACCAAACACTGGAGTACTGTGATCAGAGTGAGCCTATTGTGTCTCTGGAAAGCTGCCCGTGCTGTGTACTCAGTGGGAGACAGCTCCTCTATGACAAAAATAGTCCCCAGCACTGGAGGTAGGACAAGAACTGACTGGATGTAGTGCCTTTAATGTTCAAGGTGTCCCAAAGCGCTGCACACAGGATGCACTAAATACTGGTGATGTTCTCTGTTTGTAGGTAAGAGAGCTCATGTATTGTTTTCTACAACAGCAAGGAATATCAGAAGTTGGTTCACTGAGGGCAGTTCAGGACCAGGATGCTGCAGGACTGTTCCTTCCCCTTTTTCAAGTGTGATGGGCCTCTCAATTTTGGACAGCCACCAGAAGCAGTCAGACTCTGCCACAGTTAAAGGTGACCCATGTGTACTGAATCCCTGGAGCACTTGGGGTCTAGATTACTACATTACAACTGTGCCTGCACTGGGCAGGGCCCTAATTCCAGTGTGCAGCTAGGAGTCCACTTAAATTACATGTAAAGCATCTCAATTTGCTAAAAGTGTCTGTTCAGTGGCTGTGTCTGTTAATGTGTGTATATTACAATATATATGTATATTTATAAATATCAGTATGCATGTATATGGGTGCACACATGCATATATGAACACACTTAAAATTGTGCCATTTGAATGACAAAGTACCTAGGGATGCTCAGCTACTGAGATTGCTGGACTGACAAAATGTCATTTTCCATTTAAATTTGTTATTAAAGGGAACCTTTTTCAATAGAACTGAGGAGCTTCTGAATTGTTCTGTTGTACTGGTTTTACTATCTCATTTTGGAGTTAAATGGTGGGAAAGAAAGTATTTATAATGTTGATAAAATAAACTTAATTTTGTACTTTAATAGCATCAGTTAGTCTTATTATTTCATGTTTCAATGCTAGAGGTGTCTTTTATGTATTATTCAAGGCATGATGATGTCATAGATTTTTCACTTATTATAACATAGAATGGCAAAGGACAGGGATGCCTTGTACTTGACCAGGCTGCTCAGAGCTCCATCTAAGCTGACCTTGAGCACTTCCAGGTATGGGTCATCCACTGCTTCTCTGGGCATCCCTCAATTATGTGAGATATGAGGCTGTTTTTGCTTATCTAAAACAGGGGTTCAAGGCAGATTTTGCCTGTTACAAAACAGGTGTAAGACTCCAGTGGCTCTTTGACTGTTTCATGTGGTGGCTTGCTTGCCTGTGTTCTATCACTTTGAGATGCCTGTAGGTGTTTTACTGAGACCTGTCACTTTTGCTTTTCCCCAGCAGCAGTAGAATTGCTCAGTCTCAGCTCATGATGCTGTAGGCTGGATTCAGTCTACATGAGGTGTCCCCTGCTGCATGAGGACTGTCATACAGAAGAACCATAGGCAAAGAAAACAGTACAAAATTGATGTTTTGTTGCCACTGATCTTCCCAGGTGTTATTGCTGAGCTGGTGCTGTTGTGTAAGAATAGGTAGTGCACATGGTTTTTCTGGTAGTGTGGCTGTGGGAGGTTTGTTTCAGTAATATTTCCTGGCCTCTTTGCCTCATTTTTATCTTTGTCTTTGCTATGAAAGTGAAACACATAGTAGTGAAAGTTCTAAAACAAATTCATCTAGGTGGCTATTTTCCTTTCCAGATCCCAGATGCCTTCTGTGAGACATGCTTATGTGTTAACCCTCCCAGGATGATGAAAACATGTTGACATGATCTGTCTCTGGGGTATAAAATGGGCAAGACACATTGGTAGCCTCAAGTTTTCTGGGAGTTTAATGGTACTCAAGAAACATATGGGTGTGCTGGAAATTTGAATGCCTTGAAAAAACTCCAAGGAAATTCTGTCCTTGCACTCTGTGTACTACAAGAAAAAAGTAGTTCCTTTTGCTGATCCATTTGAGGTGTGTCATTTTCCTTCTCCCACTTGTTTTTGCTTCTTTTGCACCAACCTACCCTCTATAGAGAAGTATTTTATAAGACTTGTTTTTAAGCTTGCTGAAAGTAATATTTGGACCTCCAATTTACTTATTCTTTTCCACTCATAAGATATTGTGTCCTCTCTTTGTTTTCCTCAGTGAATCTGAACCAAAGTAACACTGGGTTATTAGCTTCCTAATCAAATGTGAGAATCTTTAGACACTTCAGCAGTCCTGGAAACAGCTTAAATTCCTGTGCCTTTCTGGATGCATGTGAAGCTCTAGGACACAGTATTACAGTGCTCACTGTGGTACTCATCATCTCATTTTGCTTTCTTAACAATTATTTTTCTAAGCAATGGATTGCTACTGCCTTAAATTCCATGGTCTGCCTGCTAAAATCTGTTGATTGCAACCGTAACTTGGTAAAGTGCCAAAAGTTACTTGCTAGTGTATTGATGAGTACCAGAATTTTATGTGGAGGATGTGCCTTGAGCTTCAGTGTTTTAACTCCCTTTGTAAGGGTGGGATGCAGCTCTTGACTGCATCTGTGGAAATGCCTCAAGGGGAGCTGTAACCAACCCTACACCCAGCTGTTGAGATGAACAGAATCTAAAGAGGAGTTGGGGTGTCTCAGCCTTTGCCAAGAGGCACCAATGGAGACAAATTGCAGAAGCTCAGCACTTGGCTTGGACTGCCCCAAGGCAAGTACTAGAGTGGCTTCTCACTTCTAATTCTATGTAAAAGCTGACTTGGGAGGAGTGGATTACACAGTAGTCAAAGCTGGCCAATCAAAGTGACCATGGCTGCTTTTACTCCAGGTTCCGCCATGGCACAGAACTTTTCTGGAGTGTCTGCCTGAGATCCCCTGCAGGTACCAGAGTTCGGGGGCTTCCCCTCCCTGGCATGTTTCCAGCACCACTGCCAGTGGTGGTGCCCAAAGAAAGTGAGAACACCACTCATCCCCTGTACCTGTTCACTGAGGCAACACCCCCTACCTCGGCCAAGGAATTTCCTGGCCCACGTGTGGTGCCATTTGTGGAAAAGGGGAAAATTCCCTCCCTCAGGTCTTGATCACACCAGTAAATTCATTACATTTGACTTCAGTGATTAGGCAGGCTTAGAGCTGAATAACCTTACTGTATTCAGCCATCACAGTGCATCATCTCCTGCCTTATTTATAAGGTGCCACATTCCAGTCTCAGCAGCAGTTTCTTGTTTCCCTGACTGACTTAACAAAAAAAACAAAAACAAAAAACTAAAAAGACAAAAACCCAATCTATCCTATGCAGTACACATGTATCTAGTTACCCAGAGAGTGGGGAAGAGACGCAGATTATTTTAAAATCCCCTCATTCTGATGTAGCACATCATGACTTCTAAAGTCTGAGGAGGGGGAAGCCTTGCAACAAAAACATTTGTTTCAATATTAACACATCTATGTTTCAGGAAATAACTTGATGCTAAACCTTGTTAAAACAGTCAGCTTATGCTCTGAAATCTCCTACATGTCAGAGATTTGGGGAATCTAAGAAGGCAGTAATTCTCTTGACAGGCACATAAAGGTAGGTGAATGCCCAAAAAAGTGAAAAACCTGCTGTCTTCAAAGATTTGTTTCTATTTTGCTGCCTTCATCCACTAGAATTGGAACCCTGATTTGGAAATGCTATTTCAGAGTTCACTAATATTTTAATAGCCTCAGAATTAATATGCAAAGGCTATATAAGCTGTAACATTTTGACATGCAAGAAATAAAGCACTATTTCTTTCATACTACATATGTAATTGCTTCATCTCTTGCCAGCCTCCTTTTGCTGGTGAAGAGCCACACCTGGCTCTTCAATTAGTCCCTGTCTGGGAGGCTGCTTGACGTGTAACCCAGCACTCAGTGAAGTGTGCACTGTGGCAATAAAGTGATGCTGCAATTACCTAACTACTAATGCATGAACCACATGCAATTCATTTCTTAGTGTTGCGCTTCATTTTAATGAGAAAAGTGGCCTTCTGATTCCAACTACCTTAGCAACCTTCAATTTCTACTCTTTTTCTTAACCTCTGTTCAGGAAGAGGTAAAAGGTAATCTCTGTTCCCACACATATTCAGGAATCCAAATCTTGTCTACGAACTGTAAAAATCAGGTTTGTAGGTAGGGAGAAGAAGCTCAAGAAGCTCTTGAGTCTGTTGCAACAGACATGAGTGATTTCTACTTGGCTAATTAGGCTTTAATAAATAGTCCCACATTTCTTGGGCTGCTTTTCCTGTGTGACATTCACATAAAATATGAAAGATGACAAAATGAGGAAAGCAAAATTAATCTGGTTCCTGGGAATGGGGAATGCTACAGAATGGCTTCTACATGCATTGCTATTTTCTAGATAGGGAGTTGCAATGCTACTTCTTGAATAACACTGTAATGATCATAATTAGACATCTCTAATTGTAATAGTGAGGTGGGTGCTCAATGAGTCCAATATTTATGTCACCCTGATGCAGAGGTATTCCTGCCCCTGTAGAGATCACCACACAGTCTGGAGGGGGACACCCTTCTGTTTGCAAAGCTTGAGGCTTTGTGAAGTGAGACACAAGCCCTAAGCTGTGCAAGGACACGTCTCCCTGCTTCTTAGCCGTTCTGGAAGTTTTCCCTCCAAATGAATGGAAACAATGCCACATCAAAATAAATGATTGCTGTAGGTCACAAAGTGAGTAGCTGTCCTTCCTTTGCTGTCCCTTGCTTCAGCCCTTTTCCAGGACCATTTTTTTTCCCTTCATTAGAATGTGAAGTCTGTTGATGAATGGGAAGTTTGTTGATGCGCCTGTTTTAATAGAAGATGGGTGTAGTTGTTGTTGTCTGTGGACTTGCTGCTGTTGTAATACTCTCCTTATCTGCATGGCATATGGGAGGAGTACATTCATGTCAAAGCTAAGGAACAAAGGGAACTCACTGACTGCTAATGGCAGAACATAATATTTAAATTTTATTTGAAGTATTATTCAGTGCTCCTAGCTTTTCCTTCCTTTCCCCTCCTTTTTAGAGTTTTTGTACCGAAGTCTTTAATCTTTCATCTCCTCTTCTTTCCCTAGCTCATTCTACCTCCATTTTTTGACTGGAAAGGTCAAAATCCTGCTCATGTGCTTACCCTAGGGACACTTCTGCTTGACCAGTCACAGATGGTTGGATCTCCTCTGACCATGTACACATGTGGGAAGGGAATGTTGAAATTCTCTGTTCTAGGAATGAGTTGGATGTGCAGTACTAAAGGCTCCTCTGGAGGCAGTTGTAAAGCCCAAGTTGTAATCTCAGGATTAAACAGATGTGAAGTATGATGGACTTTTCACATCTGGGTTTTTCATACCTGAGGGCTTGATTTCAGCCTTTCCAGACTTAGTTTTAATATCAATAGGAAAGTCCTCTTTTTTTTTTTTTTTTTTTTTTTTGTCTATTCTCATATTTCTCCCCTTTGTCATTTTCCTGTTAAATAATCTTTGTCTGGGTCAATGTAATTGTGTTGCTCTGTGACCTGCTTGCAAGGAGAGGCAGTTACTTCCAACTGGCAAGCGAGTGTGCTGGTCTCTCATGCAAAAAGGCTGGTTTTGCTACTGCACAGTTTTCTGCTCAGCATGTATCCCCCAAAAATCACAGGGAGATGGCAGGGGCTTATCAGGATTTTTTGTTCCATTTACATGTCGCTGCAGAGTGATTCTCTTCCATCTGCCTCCTTTGATCACGCAACAGCTTTGGGCAGAAAGAAAAGAAGTGGCTAAGCCTTCAAAGCACTAAGCAGCTCTCAAGAGCTTTGTCTCTGCTTGCTGTTGCACCTCACAGAGCTGGGGAAAGCAGGGAAATGCAGGAAAGCGGGGGATGCCTTACATGCAGAAAGATCAATCTCACCTTACCGGCAAAAGTAACAACTCTTTGAAGGTACCTATTCCTGACACCCCACCAGTGCCAGGTAGAGTATAAAATACATATGGACATCAACAAGCCTCCAGGAGCTGACTTCCTTTCTCAAGGGCTCTTCCAAACTCTTTTTGATTCTCTTCCTGCTGCCTCAGGACAGGGATTCCTGCCTGTGTCTTCCCAGAGCAATCATCTTGAGAATGCCTTTTGTAATGGGTGCCATCTAGCTGCCCTCACACCATATGTTACATGTGCTCTATGTCCTGTAGCTCTATTGTAAAATTAAATAGTCAAGAGTTAAAATCCCTTTCAAAATGGACTTAGGAGCTGCCAGCCATGGCCACTGACCCACTAGGGTGCAGTGCACTGGGGAGGGGAATATGGAGTGGAATATGACTGCCAACATTTCTCTGTAGAAATCTCCTTAAGGTGAAATGTGCTTTCACAGTGGGAAATGAAGGTTATTTTTCTCCTGCCCATATTACTTCGTGTAGAAAATCCTGTGCCAGTCATTTTGGGTGCAGTCAGCTTTTTGGAAGCAGGAGGCTTTTGAAAGATTTTTGATAGTCTAGCCGATGATAAAGCTGATGACTTGTGTTCTGTAGCGCCCACACAAACCTTCTGGCAGTCCGTGGAGGTTTCATTGTCCTCTCTGAGTCAGTGAGCAGAATACTTTGCTACAAACTACAGGCCTGCCTTTGTGCCCCTGCTATTGCTACTTTGCTTCTGCACAGCTTTTAGAAGAGCTATGGTTTTGCAGCCTTGCACTGGAAAAAACCAAGGTGTTATGGGGAAAACATGTTTTTCCTATGGACACAAACACTCCTCAAGCTGCAGTTTTGTCCTAATGAAAATGCAATGTTACATAAAGACTGAGCTTGGTTTATAAGACTGCCACAGCTAGCTCAGTGAGGATTTATTATTTCCAGCAAGACCTGACCTGTTGTTTTGCTGCAAAACAAAGAAGATTATGCAAACAATAATAATTTGGTTTAATGGTATGCTTCTGTTTTATGATCGTTTTCAAGTCTAACTGTGTGCCACATGGTTGTGTCACAGAATAGGGAAAGTATTTGCTGTGTGTTATAATGTATCATCAGAATTATCTCTGGACGTACTGGTGGTCAAAGAGATAGGGCCAAAAGTAGCAAACTAAGAGTTTGAGGTCGCTTCCACTGAGAAATTTTGGATGAATAATTTCGCCTTACTGTGCCTCAGTTTTCTTATCCGTAAAATGGGGATAATATCACCTCCTCATACATAGACAGGTGCTTTGTGTTATGAGCCCAAAATATGCTGTATATTAACTAATTTTGAATTGTTTGTTTTTTTTATTCTGTTTTTTATTTGGGGTTTTACTTGTTGGCTTTGGGGTTTGTTGTGGTTTTGTTTTTTTTTTCTTTTTTTTTGGTGTGCCTTGTAATGTTACTGCTCTATAGCATCCTGCTTCTTTTGGAGCCATTTTTTGAGAGACAATGAGAGTAGCCCTGTCCCATGCTTGTTAGTTTAACTGGTTTAAATTGACATAGTAAAGAGTGCTGGAGAATGAAAATTTTCTAATGAGCTATTTTGCACTTCTCACGTTTGAATTCCTTGTTTGAGCTGTCGTGTATTAAAGTTTTAACTCAGGTGATATTTCAAGTCAATGAAAGTGTTCAGGTGGTTTCTCTGTCTTCAGAGAAGAGTATTTTGCTAAATTTTAGAGCAGCTTTATTCCATCATATTGAGTCAACTGAGCACAGAATGTTTCCTTTGGGAGTGCTCATCTCAGAAATAACTCTTTCTGTCACCTCTCTGCTATTATGCTGGTATGACAGAATATTGCCTAAGAGTCCAGAAATCACCACTTTGGTTTGTTGATGCACAGGGTTTCTGGGGAATGAAGAGAAACATTTGAGGGAGCAGATTCTCTGGCCTTCATATTAACATCTCTTCTGGCCACCTGGCAAATGGGAGATGAAAACTGGTAAGGAACAAGGGCAAGGGTTAGAAAAGATTTAGGGAACTAGAAGTTCCTTATGCAAAAAGGAAGGAGTCATCAGGGCTAGGAAGGAGTGGGATGGTGATGAACAGACTTTTGAGGGAAAGGCTAAGTTCCATCAGGCTATATATGTATATATAGTGGTGCTTCCTGGAGGTGGTAGAGAAAGGACAGTGGACAGATTCTGATCTCCTCTGCACTGGCTTCACTCCTGGTGTACCAAAATGTGACTGAGGTCAGAATCTGGACCACTCCGTAATGTGTTTGCCCCCTTGAACAGAGCAGTAAATTCAAATAACTAATGTGCATTTTTAACCAATATTTCATGGGCATCCAGAGTTCCAATATTTGTATATATCCTATTATCTCAACCCACATCTGTTCCAGGAGTTGTAATAACATCTCAAAGGGCTCTTTTATGCTACCTGACCCCATGCATAATGCACTGGAACATCCTGAGGCTGCCAGCTGGCAAAAGGAATTCAAGGGATGCAGCAGTACCCATGAATTGAGAATATGTTTAACAGGGAATCAAGACACAGGTAATTGTCAGTGAGAGGGAATATGAGAAGGAGAAGGGGATTTTTGTAACAAAGTAAGAAAGTATTTTCTTCCATGATTTTCTTGCATTTCCAATTTATACTAAGTATCTTGATCACTGTGTTGCTTACTAAGGAGATTTTAAACTGGGGGAAGGAAGAAACATGTATACAGTGAAAGAGCTGGGTACTGTTCCTTTTGGACACTTTTTCTGTATTGTGACTTGTGTGGAAATGTACAGAATAAAAGTGAAGAAGTTCATGCCTTGGCTGGACTGAGTTTCTTTGTGTTATTTGCCAGCAGAGCTGGGGTGCTGCTTCTGGCAGAGTGAAAGGACTGGTGTGATCTGGAAGTTGTGAAGAATTAGAGGGAGTGGAGGAAAGGGATCTAGGGGTCAAAATTCTGCATATGTGTGTGTGATAGTGTAGAGAAGGAAGTGTTAAGCCTCTGGATAAAGTAGCTTCAAGCTCATGGTAAAGAAAAAGGTTCATGACCTTTAATATTTCCAGGCAAATCTTCTCAGGTCCTTAGTAAGCTCAGATTGTCAGCACAGCATTCAATGTATGCAGGAGAGATACAGCAGAGATTAGCAGGACTGTAATGTAGGCATATGGGTCATCTCAGGATCTCAGCTATGCATCTCAGGAGAATTTCTCCAGTGCATTCTCTGGTACACCTCCATATTATCTCAGGCCTAATGCATGAGCATATAATGAAATGCTGTGTCTGATTGAAGTAATTTTGAGAATGTCATGGCCATTGCTCACTTTCTTGTCTTCAGCAGCTCCCCTCCCTGTCTCACTCAGGAGTTTCTGTGCCATTTCTGGCACAAAAATCTTGTGACCTCTCTTCTATGCAAGCCGATGCTTCCTAACAGCTCCCTTGCCTCCATTGCCCCACCCTGAAACTGTATTTCTGAATAACTTTGTGATGTTTCCTTTGTCCTGTCTCTCTGGGACAGTGCCTGCCCCCAAAACACCTCCCTCACACATTGTTCTGCCTCCCTCCTCCACTCCAAGCCCTTTGATTCTCACTGTTGTTGCCAGCAGCCAGCTGTTGTGCTTGTCTCTTTTAAAGGATGTCTTCAGCTCCCTCTTCCTGCTGTCCCAGACAGCCTAGGAATATTCTTATTATTAATAAGAATTGTGCTAAAAAGACTAACTATTCTGCCTGTGCAGGACTGGCTGGGGCTGAACGAGGATGCAGCCCAGTCATGAGTTACACTGCACAGCAGGAAACAACTACCAGGCACTGCTTTGATGTCCACAAGCACTGTGGTGCAAAGCTCTGACTCCTCTGGGGTCCTTCACAGCCACCAGCTGCACCAAATGGCTGCCAGCTGCTTGCTGGAAATGTGTGCAGAAGAGGTGCTTTTTGATGTGCTCGGGGCTGCCCCCACAGCAACCTCTGGAGGTGTTCCACCACCTGCAGGCAGAGCTGCTCAGTGGTTCATCTAAAAAAAAAAGAGAGAAAATAGCTTTGCATCCTGCTGAGTTTGCACCCCAAATTCTCGAATGTGTGTGGCCTTACATGTGTGTCTAGTTCTGAAGAGTCCAGCTGCTCTTTTCTCATCCATTGTAATTTGTCCTTGTTACTCAGCCTTTCAGGTCTGTTAACTGTTTCTAACACAGAGCTGGTTTCTTGCCAGCTTTCCCTACAAAATTCTTTAATAGAGCTGGTGAAATTCATAACAAATGTGCACACACACACATACACACACACATATATATTTAAATATCTATCTCATGGGCTAATAACTTAAGTGAGGTACTCCCCTTTTCACGCAACCTTTCTTTACATATGAAATGTAATAATGTTTCTTCGAAAAGCAAAGGCTTCCATAGTAGTAATGTAACTACAATGAAAAAAATAAAAAACCCATTATTGGGAGGAAAAAACCCAATCCTGACAGGAATAATTTGCTTTGAAACCTTTCCCCCTGAAACCCCTGCAGCTTCACTGCAGCCAAGTGATTTCAGTATTTCCCTGCAGTTAAAATGTGGTTCTCTATAACAAGGGACCTTTTAAACTAAATAGTGATGCTTATAAGACATGTTGCCAAGGTTGTTAAGTTTAAAAATGGGTAAATATTGGAAGCACACAGTCCCATAATTTCAAGGTGTTGGATCTTATATTTTCCCATTCAAGGCTTACATATTGCTATGAGTACTGTATTAGCAGCTGTTTTAGTTCACAGCAGCACAAGAGAACCTTCAGAGATGGACCCTCTCTGCTTCTGCCCCATCTATCCACAGTCTTAATTGGCACCAGGGATATTTGAGTGTGTGTTTGTCAGGAGCTGTTGTTATGTGAGTGTGGAGTTAAAGTATTAGTGGGTCAAGGGCATGGATTCTGCTGCTCTCATTCAGCAAGGAGCCATGCAGGCATTAAAGGTGATCTGTGACTTCCAAGACACAGAAAAATAAAGGGTTTGTTTCCCATGGGACTTGGGAATGGTGGATACTTCACTCTCATTGGCCAAAGTTAGTTTCTCTGCTTTAGATTCTTTCATACTACCTGCATCTTGAGGAAATGAAACTACGTAGTATGAGAAATTAACCTTCTGCTTCCAGACTGTGATGCCCAGCTCTACTTGTCTCAGATTTGAACTTTGGTCCTACCTAGACATTTTGAACCTTCCTGTTGCTGCTGCCCTTTTTTGCTAACCAATGTGACATTTTTTGCAGCTCTTTGCTATGTTTCCTCACTGGATTACAGACACCATTTGTGTATGTTATATAACATTATATACATATATATGAATTGTATAATACAAACATAGACTAATTTATGCTGATGGGGACATCTGACCCAGTCTTGCTCTCAAACCAGAGTCAATTTCAAGGTTAGGGCAGGGTTATCAGGGTTGGATCTTTGCATTTAGGACCATTATTTAGGTCTTACCGAGGCCTTCCTTGAACTTCTATAAAAGCAGAAAGAAAGAAAAATGTACTTGCTATAAAGAAAAGAGAATATTAATTTAAAAATGGAAACACAAAATGTGTATAATTTTTAGAACCAGGTGCTGAACACATCACAGACAGCTGAAAAGAAGCTTGTTTCATTTACTCAAAGGCACCCAGGAAATCACTGCTAGAAATAAAGAATAGACCTGCAAGTCCTCTGACTCCCACTATGTTAACCTCACATGTGGCAAATTCTATTGCACTGTGTGTCTCCTATTGAATTTTCTAGTTTCTGCAGTCTCTTGTGCTGGAAGTTATTTCATGAACTTATGCACTTTTCTTTGAGTTGTTAGGGTTTGTTGTGTTTTTGTTTTTGTTCCCTGAAGCTAAAAGTTGTATCCCTATTGTGCAGAAAATAGGAAACAGTTTTGTTCTTCTCAAAAGTGTTCTTTCCTTTAAGTGGAAACTGGGAGGAGAAGGAGGGGACAGCCTGCAGCCCTGTCACATTCTTTCCATTGATACACATGGACACCAGGAAAACGTCTGATTCTGATCCCCTAAAACAATAGATATGGAATTGTTTTCTCTTTTGTTTAGTTTTTCTTCTGTCCGTCTTAATGTGAACACAGCAAAAAGCACTACAGGACCTGGTCTAGGACTTGTGTTATCTGTTGGTCTGAATAAAAAAGAGAGCTGCTTGCCCTACAAGTTCAAATACCATGGTACTGGCCAACAACAACAACAACAAAATGGTTTTATCTCAGTATGAACTCAGTGTAACAGCTAAAAAATGATCTGCTTCAGTGTACACATCTGTGCTCATGCTTACCCAAACACGGCCATGGGGAGCAGTGTGTTTGAGTGGAAGAAGCGCATTGAATTTCCAGATAATCAGGTGAGTAATTCCTCATCTTCCTGTCTCAAGAGTGTGAAGTGGAGGTTCTTACGGAGGTGATGTAGATACAGTTCAGCCAACTGACTCAGGCCTCAGTGACCACTGTCTGTCAGTCCTTTTTTTGTCATTATTTCCTTCAATAACCATGAAGAAAGGGAGTGTAATGAGATCTGATGCAGCCACAAGACAAAGAGCAAGCAGAGCTTGTCCTGGGATGGGAGAGGGCAAAATGCACGGGCTGCAGCTCCTTTGGCAGGGGGGCCAGTTTCTGCCTCACACATACACACACAGAGGGCAGCCAGCATCCAGAGGCTTGAACTTATTTTCCTTACTAATAGAAAAAAAATATGCAAATACTGGCTTTAGCTGATCTTAACAATTGGGATAAGCACCACTATAGACTATGCAGTAATATTGATGAAGCCTTCAGATCTCAGATGAAATGTGCTACAGTTTTCAGTAACAAATGAAGAAAACTAATTGCCCTTAAGGTAGAACTACTGTTCCAAGCCTTCTTTTTCCATTTGCCTCAATCTTGCAAACTTACCTTCTTGAAACAATTATGCCCATTCTTAGCTGTTAATGTTCTGAAATATTAATTAAAAGAAAAAAAAGCAACACAAAAAACTGCACCAAAAAGAAACAAACCCTGACCAAAAGTGACTAACTTAATATCCCTCATGTGTTAATTACACAAATGCTTTTAAGAGTTCATAATGAAAAATTTGGCACAAGAATGAGGGTCAAAACCAGCAGTTCAGTCTTGCACCGTGTCTCAAGTATTGATGAGATGTACGAAACAAGACTCTTCAAGCTGGAGGACATTTGGTTAATGACTTTTACAGCTATGAATGCCAGAATTTTAAGTGTTGATCAAGTAATTCTGCACAAGGGTAGCAGGAAATCACTTTCCATTTTCTTTAATTAATCTTCATTTTTCAGACAGCCTAAGCTTAAAAATGGTCTGTATTCTGAAGACGTTCCAAATCCAATACTCTTCCTCTTCTCAACTGCCCCACATTAAAAAGCACCAGAATGTTAAAACAATATTGTTGGCTTTTCTCAAAGTCTGTTCAATAATCTTAGTGGGTGAAATTTGAATTTTGAAAAGTTGTAATCAGAGGAAAGTTTGAATCAATAATGGTTTTGGGACATCTTGAGTGATAGCCTTATGTTCTGGGAATTGCAAACCTGATGTTTTATAAACATATTGTATTGCAGCCTGAGAAGGTGTAAATTCTAATGAATTTACCTGCTCTGTTTTGGTTTGGGGTTTTTTTTCTTCCTGTAGTAACATTAAGCCCAGCAAAATTTGCCTTGAATTCCCTTCCTAGAACAATTCTTGTAGCGAAATGCTAGGTAATATTTCAGACTCAGTTACACAGCTGGCTTATGGTGTTAGAGGGGAAAATCACAGGTGAGAATTGGCTTCACAGTGAGGATGCAGTGTGCCTGTAGTGGGATCTGGGCATTCCTTACAGGATGAATCTGCATCCCCTAGGCTAGGGCAGCAGGGGAATCCAGCTGTGGGGGTTAATCTAGGATTTAATAAAAATGTTATCCCTGTTAATAAACCAGGATTACATGGAGGATGACTTTTTCCTGTCCAGATCAGGTCATGTATCAATTTGCATGGACTCCACTCATCTTCACTTTTCAATTTCATGAACAAACAAACCCACAAAAGACACACTTGCTAAACAAGTTCACAGATTCCCAGCACTTCTTTCAGCATCAGAACAACGAGGGGGAAAACACTATACAAAGAGCATTGAATTGACATTTGTGACCTGATCCTATGACTATGCTTCAAAATTAGGTGTTTTTCATTTTTTTGGCCAACACTGTAGGAATAATTTGAAACATAAAGGGAGTATCATTTTACAACATTCCAAATCAATATTTCATCTGGAAAATGAATGGTACCCATAGATGCTAGAGTAAAGACAGGCAACGCAGCTAGGAAAGTGCTCCTCATTTCCTATCCCAGACAGCTGAAACAAAACAGATGTCACACACACACACAAAATAAAAAGGGGGTAAAAAATGAGTCAAAATTAAAAACATGTCACTAAAGAAAGAATTCAGGCAACATTGATACAGGCTGACAGACACATACGAACTCCTTGTTAAAGACTCATGTTTTCTACCTCCTGAAAATACATGACGAAGGAAATGTAGATAGGCAAATTGTACCAGAAGCATGGGAATTTTGTTAAATATTGGGAACATTCCATTAAATATTATATTGCCTTTAGACAGTTAACTGTGGTTCCTAACAGAAATCTGGTGGTGTTGCTGCTTTCAACTTCTTGCAATTTCTAGACGTGCATTATTTATGCTGTCCTAATCAGATCTTATATTAGCATCATTTAGACAAAGAGAAGGATGCAGGCTATTTAAAGAGAGAGGGATGAATGCTGAAGAGAGAGACAGAATTCAACTCTTTGGAAACATCTACTTTGCAATATCTTAGTGTTTAGGCAGAATAATTAGAAAAAGAATAGCCTGGGGAGATAAAAACAATTCTGAAGAATCTCATGTAGTATTGAAAAGCGAATTGAAAAAGCAAGAATATTGCTACTAAAGTGCAAGTACATATATCTTCTTAGGTTCTGAATATAATTTCATCAATAATGGCATATATTAATTAATTAGCCCTAACACTAAAATTAGGACAAAAGGAACCTTAGCTTAGATTGCATTCCTTTGTTTTAAATATTGCATAAATACTACTAAAAAACATGGTATCTTCAAAAGGCATAAAGTTCCTGAGGGATCTTAGAAGACAGGATGAGACCCTGTTCCTATCCACTTCTTGGTAGAAATAATAATACTAATGACCAAAACAGCTGTGGATGGTACAGGGCTACCCTGATTGTTCCTGCACCTCATAGTAGAGCCAAGTATATTTCTTCTGACTCAACTCCTTTTAAAACATCCATAATTTCAGTCTAGAAATGAATGGTGAAGACAAAATTAGTACAAGCAATAGCTGTAGTGGTTTGGTCAAAATGAGCCCAAAATTAGGATTTTTTTAAGTGATGTCAGAATTTATTCTGCATGGGAAGATACTTTCCCCTGTGTTCTACCTTCTTAAAATTCCTGATTTGCAAAGTAAACTACTGAAATGAAGGATGTACCAGAGGAAATAACCAAAAGAACAACATGTGTGGCTATTTTCTCGAATCTTTCTCACTATGTTGACAGTTCCAAGAATAAAAATGTGAAAAAACTCCCTACCAGGCCTCGTGAGAAAGGCTCCAAATGTTAAACATTTATGTGTATTGTATATTATAATATAAACGTTTATGAGAAACAGTTTGACAAATATTCTGAACAATTTTATTAACTCTGGATTTTTTAAACAACTTTTTAACATTTATATTCTGAAATTTTCCTGTAAAGCACAAGTGGAAGAATCAGGACTTTCTCCCCTATGTTTGCTAGTTCAATTTTTACTATTGAAACTGCATGTCTAATGCAATCACATTATGCTGGTAACTAGGTCTTTGGGGAAAAAGCTTACATCATTTTGCAAGAAGTGTTAGCATAGTCCACAGTAATCCCCATAATTTGATATCAGTATGAAATTTTTAATGTGGATGTTTAAGGGTTTTAATGTGCACACTTTTTAAAATAACAGCCAGTCCAGGTCTAGGTCTGTGAATGATGATGCCACGTTTTGTTAAACTCCTGAGCATGAAAACCTAGATCAAGTGGACGCTGAAGCCAACAACATCCCACAGGAGTTTCCATGAAGGATGTATTGTGCTTTATGAGGGCGATGCAACTGGCTCAAATCTCAAGCAAGAACTTGCCAGTAAGTTAAGAACAGATGTATCTAATTTTGTTCTTATGGGCTAAAAAATCCTGGCCATTACATTAACTAATGAAGTATTGCACATGTGCAGGTTATAGCTGTCCTCCAGTTCTTATGTTTTTAACAACAGACCTTTATGTAGGTTTCTCGTTGCCTCTATATGTGTATTTTATATATCGCCCAAATTACCCATTTGCCACAGTTGTTTCTAAAAAAAATGATAGCAGGGGAAGAGTACTACATAAGCTTAACACAATTTCATTTTTTCTTTTATTCTCTTGTGAAAATATCTGTCTATCTAGCCAGCTCTCAAAGTGCTTTGCAACCCTATTATCCTCAGAAGCAACAATTTTAGGGTCTGAATTTTATTATGTCCTACTTAATGGATGAGTTGCTGTCACTTCCACAACTGTCAGTCTCAGTGCACACTTGCCTTTGCTACAGTGACTGCTACTAACTAAAGTGAAGAAAAAACCCCTCTGTTAGTGTGTGCAAGCTTGAACTGTAACCATTGAAAGCTGATGAGCTCAACCATGAACTAAGCCACCAGAGTCTTGGGAAAAACAGCTATAAAGAGCTCTCAGTAATGGTATTTCTGAATATGTTTGATAATTATTTTTCAATATTATTTTCTCAGTGTTCCTTCTATTGCTGTGATTTCACTCAAATTCGTAATCAAGGATTTAGTTGCCTGTTCCGCAGTTGCTCTGAAAGAGAACTCTTATCATTTGATTGTACATAAAAAAAACTTGTTAAAACCACTCATATTTGTCTTTAAATGTGAAGTTTAACATCATTATAATTACACAGGTGAACTCTTTACAAATTGACAAATCAGAAGGCAAGAGAACATTTTGGTAAGTGGAATTCCTTCTTTGTTCATGCATTCAGCTCAGAATTGTGCTGGTTGCATCATATTGTGGATGTAAAGGGTGTTGAAATGGTTGCTCCCCAAAATGCTACCAATTCACTCTAAAGGGAATACAATAAGAAATATTTTGATTATATAGGCACAATTGGATTGACAGTTAGTGATTATATATTTCAAAATGTGGTTACTATCGTTCGACTTTTAACTAGAAAATTTGTGTGTCATGATTCAGCTCATAGGGAAAGGATCAGAATGCTACTAATTTCCTAATAATTTGCCTTCTTTAGAGTTAGAGCCTCTAATCTGTTATCGCTAGTTTGGCAGAGAGTAAAATTGACCATTTCGGGCCAGTGCCTAGGGCAAAGCTACTTAGTACTATGTCTGATACGAGCTGATTGCCTTAATGAATCATCAAGGACTGATTTGGTGGGATTATAAATACTATCTTCCCTACTTCTAAAGCCAGTCCTGTCATAGAATAGTTAGGCATGTGGGTATAGTGCCTTGTGAAAAAGTAGGTATTAGCAAATCAGGTTCTTCCTTTGAGAAATTGAAAGGTAAATTTGCGTTGTAATTGTACAGAAATTCTCTGCCGTAAGTTTGAAATAAATTAAAAATGCTGATTTTATTGATTCCTTTTCAAAGGAAAAACATGTTTTTGCATTTTGCTTCGATTTTTACAGTGATAAACGCCCAGAAAACAGAACAGAAGTGGTAACTGTTGTTCAACCCTTCATAATAAAATGCCATTTTCTGTTGGTTTAAACTTCTGCCTAAACTAAAACTAGAGTGAAACGAGCACATTCTTTTATGATGTAGGAAAACAGTGGTTGTATACTCAAAGCAATTTTTTTTTTCATCATAGCTAAGGTATTTTATTTTTAATGCCATAGACTTCAAATCCTGGATATGTAGGATTTCTATTCCCAGGACTGGCAGCACAAACAAAAGAAGAAAGTAGTGAGAGAAGCCAACATATGAAGAGCAGCCTTTTAAATGCTGGGGATCTGGAAAGGCCTGCTGTGTCGCATTATATTTGTGGATTTCAAACTGCAGCATGCAGATGTATGCACATGAATAATTTTGAGCAGAAGAGCTTTAATCCCCTTGTAGAAAATACAGTCAGTCAAATGTGTAAAGTTACAACATATATTCATGGTTTGGTGACTGAAGCTTAAGATCAAGTTCTGGGCCACTGACTTTGTTTTCAAATACCTTAAGTTTTCAGCATATGTTCATGAAAGAATAACTCTTCTGGGTTCATGCTCTCCCCATCGTCTTCCACATGGATCTGGGAAATCTGATTTTTTATATGATGGATTACTTTAATACTAGAGAGTGAGGTATGAATTATTATTTCTGAACTCCATAGATTTTTCTACTCCAGTTATAAGATTGATAGTCTCTGTGATGATATTGTGTGGGCTTGAAATGAAAGATAGAGTGAGAAGGTACACAGCTCAGAAGTAGCTGATTTCAATCTCCAATGCATTCACTAAATAATTCAGTATCACTAATGGAAATCTGATCCGAGCGTGGGAGTGGGGATGCAGGGCGCTCAGTTACCAGGGCTTGGCAGCTCAATAGCTTGGGAACAAAAATGGAGCAAAAGGTGAAAAAGCCTTTAAACTGTTGTGGAGTTCTCCTCTCTGCTTTCCTGGAATCACGTTACATTTTCCTGGAGCTGCTGTTGCTGATAGCTGGGAAGGGCAGGAAAATAAACTGATATTTACAGTGGAGCTGAAACAAACAAGGCAAGCTTAGCTCCAGCTGACCTTCTAACCTACTCAGCAGTGGGACTGAAAACAGGAAAGCTCTTCTTGAAGGAAAATTGTCCTCTGACTTGCTCTCTGAACTTTAGGGTGGCAATTTTTTAAGGCCATCTTTGCAAAAAAGTGCAAACTCCTGTTAGAAGCTCCAACTATATCCTTCAGGTGGGTTGTGAAATTATTAGCTAAGAGTAACAAAAAAACCCAGCTTCAAAGAGAAAATCTGGTGTCTGTGTTTTTCAAAGGGAAAAGAACATCTAGTTAAAGGGAACTTACTTTGGGCTGCTTTCTGCATTTTGGCAAAAACTGTATCTAAAGCTGGAGTTTCTTCCCCCAAATTGTCATATACTTTTACTGATTGAATTGGGATTCTAATTAAGATCTAATACTTTTGGATTGTTTATGAGACCATTTGCATGTGGCATCAATCAAAGGTCCTTTTACAGCTTGTTACGGCCCTAATCTTCACTTATACTTTTCAAGAGATAGTTCAGACCTGTCTCACTCATTAGGTTGTGCATTTTTGCTTCAGGAAGCAAAGAGGATATGTGAAAACAGAAACTGGACTTGTACAGCTGCCAGTCCATTCCTCATCACTGTTTTTTGATCTGAGTGGAACCAATGGCTGTAAACAAATATTTAGGATTTTAAAGATAAGTATCCCTGACAATCTGTGAGGAAAGTGTCTTTTCTCAGTCAAAAAGCCAAAAAGTATTTTTTCAGAAGGGATTTTCCTACATGTCACAAGAAATGTTGACTAATCTGCAGTTCCAGAGATCATGTAGCAAATACATAATTGAGAAAAAAAAGTCAGGAGAGACAAAACAGCAGAGAAGATCTGGAGATAAGCTTCTCCAACCTTAGTATCCTTTTATTAAGGATTGTTACTATTAAGGATTCATTTGCTATGAAAGTAAATGGTCATAGCTTGTCTTCTATCCATGCCTTTTCTCCATGCTGTATTGCTGTTTCCCACTGAGAAACAGTGCCACAGGCACCTTTGGGGCAGTGATTAACATATAGCTGGTGACCTTTTTCTTGGCGAAAGAAGTTACATTTGTCCTCTCAAGACTGTTGTATTCACTTTCTCATCATCTTCTGTGTCTTAACAGGTTCTATTTCAATAGCAAAAGTTCAGTCAAGAGATTCAAGTGTTATGCTCCATTAATAACAAATATATCCAAGACAGTGAGCAATTTGGGGCAAAAAGATTTTTTCTGTATTTTTACAGTGCTTATTGCAATGGAAACTTCAGCTAAACCTCAAGGTGCCATTGAAATAAATAATATGAACATCAAAACACATTTACATTTTGGCAGTCAAAAACTAAGATACTCCCTCTTTCAGTTATATGTGCTTCAAACAATGATCTGTTCCCTGAGAAGCTCTGCTAATCTTGTTAGCAGTTTGATTTTAGAGATTCTGAGTTAAATAACATACAAAATTAGTTTCTGTGCACGTAAACTCATGTTCAGGAAAATTTCAGGAAAATAATATCTGAGCCGTGAAAAACTAGGTATGGAGAAAATCTGGGAGCTAATTTGGTTGAAGATTAACTTTTGACATTGTTTCCAAAGTTTAGTGGCCAAATGAGGTCACTAACGTCATGCACATCTATTTGAAAAGCCGTTGCTTTCTGCAAAGTTTCCACTGTTTTATGAAAATGCTAAGGTTGCAGTGTTTTGGTTGAAACTCAGATTTCTGTGAGGAAAGTAAGAAATCTCTTGACCCATTCAGATGCAATCTGTTTTGGTTTCAATCAAGGTGAACTTAGAGTCATTGTTCTCTTTCCTACTTTGTTACTCAGACAGGATTGGTCATTTGAAATGTACTATAGTGGTTGTATGGATAAATTCTTGTTTCTGAAAAGTGCCAACCACTACCAGATGTTTTTGATGGAAAGTTTCTTTCCCTAGATGCTTGTCATGCTTAGCACTGTGCTGCCAAGGTTTCAGTGAGAAGCCCTCAGGAAGGTGCAAGCTGGCTGTCAAGCATTCATTCAGCCTTGCATGCTCTGAAACACGAATGCTATTGAGTGCTCCTTTCCACCCATCCAGCTGCTAGAAAGGATATTCACTCCATCTCCAGCCATCACTTTACACTGCGTATCAAAATTGCTGTTTTAAATTACATCACTGTCATTAAACCTGCTGGTGGTGCAAATCCTGAACAGTCGTGCCAGGACTGAATACATAATTGTGTGATGGAATGAAGATGCCAAGGTGTGGATGGAAGGGGTTAGTTTACTTTGCTAAGAAGGACTCCAGGTGAGTGCAATTGCCTGCACTGGGACTGGCTGTACAGTGCTTTTCATTGTCACAGATGGTAGGTGTTAGATGATGCAATGTGTACGGTGCCAGACAAATTACTTTTTTAGCTCATTCCTCTGGAAACAGGAGGGGAATCTGAACTGGATTTCTGAGCAAACCTGGAGCAGGAGTTGCAAGCTGCAAACCCATCTGAGACCTTAAACAGTGAATGGGCCCAGTCTTCCAAGTGAAGGCAGAGACTTGCTCTGGGGAGAGGGAATTACACACATTGCCTGGAGTTTGGAACAACTCCACTTAGTTTTAAATTAAGCTGTGGATTGGGGAACACTGTTCTTCAGTGGATGTAATGAACCTAAAAGCTGGAAAAGCCTGCTCCTAAATGAATGCCTTGATACAACTTCAGCAACCACTATGACCAAAAGTGGTGAAATGGCATGGCAAAAATTGTTCTCGTAACACTTTTAGGCCAAATTGAGTTTAAAAGCAGGGGATTAGGGGGAGAAGGGGTTGGCTTCGGGGTTTTATTTATTTATTTTCTCGTTTCCCACTCCCCAGCAGTATTTTCAGTATTTTACAGTGGTCAAAATGGCAAGCTGGAAGTCAGCGAGGCCAAAGTTAGAGCTCACCAAACTCCGACAGACAAATGCGACCCGGGCAAAAGCTGCGGTGGACGTTCGTCCCTACAAAGGCAGCTGAAGCCCCGCATCGGCCGGGCTGTAAGGCGAGGTGCCTCTTCCTCTCCCTGGGTGATGAAGAGGAGGGCAAGTTGCCTGGGCTAGCAAGGCTGGTAGTGACCCTTGGGTCAGCCCCGTTGCAGCGGCTCCTCACCGGGCTCTCCCCGGGGCGCTCCTCCCGGGGGAGCTGCGGCCGAGCCCCGGCGAGAGGAGTGGAGCGGAGGGAAGCGGAGCGGCAGCGTCCCGCCCCCCCGCCCATCGCAGCCCCTCGGCGGGGGCGCGGCTGCCCCGCGGGTGACCCGCCCGGCGGGCGCGCCCCCTCCGCATCACACGAGGGGGCAGCGCGGCCGCTCGCTCTGCCCTGGCGCCCGCCTGCCTTCCTTCCTCTCGCCGCCTCGCCGCAGCCCGGGCTCCGCCAAGCCTAAGCGCGGATCAGGTTCCCTGCCTCCAGTATAAAAATCTCGGCGAGAAGGCTCCGGCGGGAGAGAAAACCAGGGCGTGGGCGGAGCGGGGCGTAAGGCGGTGGCCGGCGAGCCCGTCCGTGGGGAAGCGCAGGGACTCGCGGCTGCAGAACCAGCCACTGCTCACCGGGGACGGTCGCGGCTCGCCCCTTTCAGCGGCGGGAGAAGTGCTTTTGGCCGCCCGAAGTAAGTCCGAGGCAGTGGCGGGGACTCCCGGAGTCTGCCCGAGGGCTGGTACCCTCAGCGGGCTCTCCCGGGGTCTGCCCGAGGGATGGTGCCTCCAGCGCTTGTTCTCCCGGGGCAGGGTGGGAAGCGCTTCCCCTCGTCCGTGCCGTGCCTTCAGGACACCTGCCCCAGCAGGACCCCGCAGAAGGTGGCCGGCCAGAGAGTCGTGGGGTTGGGTGGGAGCAGGGGGGCACCTGAGGGGAGACATCTGGCCGAGGGGCAGGCGCGGGGTGAGGTCTGGGAGTGCCAAGGAGCAGGAACTGGACCGCGCTTTGCCGACTGGGGAGCGCTGCCGCGGCGGTTTGGTCCCGGGGAGCGCTTAAATGCCAGCGCAGGGTGAGAGGGACAGGGGTGGTGGTGGGTGACGTGACCCAGTCGGGAATGGAGGCAGGAGTGTTCGGACAGGTCCATTTCGAGAGGACAAAAGGGCAGCGGAGTGACCCCAGAGCGGCAAGCCCCCTGCGAGTCTCAGTTACTTTGTGCCAGGAATGTCCCGGCTGAGGCTCGGGAGTTTAAATTATACCTTCAGACAGAGCGTTTCGGCTGATATTTTTCTTGGGACTTTGCCTTCTTATCCCTAGTTTACTTTTGGTGAAACAATTAAATCTAGCAAGTGCTGGTAGATCTATCTAAAACTGCCGTCATTAGTTTGTGTCTTCTCCTTCCTCGGGAGGGATAGGCTGGGGGAAAATCTGACTTAAACAGTTTCCTCTTTGTTGAACATATATGTTATTCTGCAAGTGTTTCATGGTCTCCAACGTTGGTGCTTCTAACTCATTACCCTCCTTTCTTCTCTCCTTTTTAAAAGTACAACTTTTCACAGGGGAGAGGTAGCCTTTCTTAGATGTAGTCTTCATTCTTCAGGGCTCCTCTTCTGCTCCTCTTCCATTTTCCACTTGGCTGTCACATCTCTCTTCCACACTGCCAGTGGCTTTGCCTTGGTGGTGAATGTCTACTGCCCTTTAACTTAGTGATACCCTCAGAAGCTGGCTTCTAGGAGGAACACCCAAGAGACTGGTTGGCTCCTGGGAGCACTGGGGAAATGCCTGTGACAGGAATTAATCTTCCTCTGTGACATAACCCTGCAGCTTTGGATAGTGGTGATTTAACTAGATCCTGTTTGCGTGAAGTGACTTGTATTATAGTAGAGGAACGCTTTACTTGTGGCTCATCAGCTCTTGATGTCCTTTCCTCGTCCCTTTGGGCACTGATTTTTTTTGAACTTTCAGCAAAGCTCAACTTTTTGAACAAGAAATAGATTGTGGGTGTAACTGACTGTATTAGGGAGAAGGAGGGAAGGGATGGAGAGAGAAAGAAGGAAAGTAAAAGTTGCTACAAAGAAACACTTGGGTTTTTACATGTTCTGAACAATGTTCTTGAGCTGATTACAAAAAAAATTAATGTTCCTGTTTATTTGTTTGGTTTTGTTTGTTTCAGTTTCCTCTCTGCAAAGGAATAAGAATTAAAAAAAAAAAAGAAGTCTGAAATTTTGATCATGAGAAATAGTTTGAACAGAAAAAGGAATGAGTGTATTTGTGACAAAATTTCATATTTTGCTGTAGAAATGAAAATTTGGAAGTGCACAGAGATGGTACTTCATTGGGCTAAAAAAGCCCCAAACCCCTATTTCTGAACCCAAAACAGCAGCAAAACCAATTTCTGCTGCATAATTTAGTGACTTTTACTAAAGAGAAGGAAAGTGGAGGTTTAATATACTCCTGTCTCCAGGCTAAGCTAAACTCTTCAGTGATTTTTTATGTATGGATGAAACTGAAGGACAGAAGCTCACCGACTTTGCTCCCAAGCCAGCTCGGGTGGGGAAAAAGAGAAGCCAGCAACATATCTTTCTTTTACAAATGGTAAATATTTGTTTGCAGTGTAGAAGTGGCCTAAGAAAACAGGTTTTTTGCAATTATCCAGATGTCTATCACCAGTTATTTGAGATGCAGACTGTGGCTGATGCATCCTTGCCAGCAGGTTTGTCTTACTATTGTATTACAAAGCATAGTGCTGCTCTCCATAGTGACACTGGGGACACTTTGGAGGCTTATCTTATTCCTGACACAGCTGTACTGATGGGGTGTTTTGTGTAGATTAATCTTTCTGCCACAAATGTGAATATTATTACTTCACAAGCTTCCAGCAGTCGTGGCTCCAGCAAGGTACTTCCTTGACACGTCCTCTTTTCTTGATCCTTCTGGGAATGGTTGTTCCTGAGTCCTCAGATAACAATTAAAAATAATCCTTTACAGGAGCTCTGAAAATGCACTCAATTAACTCATGCTATTTTTTTCTGTGTGTTTGTGTGTTGTTAGGTTTTTTTGTCAAGGAAAATACAATTTATCTAGTGTTACGGTCTAACAAGTGTTTTAGTGTAAGACTAGGGCATTAGGGGTGGAGCTGGCATGGCTCATTGCTTCTGCTCTGTTCAGGCCCCCTCATTACCTACATTCCCAACTGTGGCATTTTCTGTGGGAATTGGTCTTTAACAATGTATGCTTTGCTTTGATATTTACAACCTCTTGCTGATCAGTGTATCAAAAGCATTTTCATTTAGAGGATGCATTTCAGGACTTTAATTGAGGAAATCTCTTTGTTCCAAGGCTCCATAATAAACCATACAAAATGCTGTCTTTGAACGAACTAGGTCACTGTAACGCATGCACACATAGAGTGATTCTCATCTGCTCAGAGTAGCTGACACTCGCTTGAGCCATATCCCTGGTGAGGTTGTCCCTGATTTATCCTTCTTGGACTGGCCTGTTCACAGGGAGCTTATGCTGAAAATTCCCTGCTGGAGGTCATTCTCCATTCTTGGCATCTCTGGCAGACTTAAGCCTAAATTGCAGCCTCGTTTTCTATCCAATCAATACCACTCTTATGTCACTGAGTTTCCATGGTGCCCCCAATCTTCTGTCTATGTATTGATGTCTGACAGCAGGAATAGCATTCTGTGTCACTATATATACTTACTAAACCTGTCAAAAGTATTTAGGGTCTGTCGCACTAATTTATATCCATATCCTGATATTATTTGTATCTGTTGAGCTTTGACTGATGGAACTTGCTGCACTAAGGAATCGGCCCCAACAATGCACTCCAGGGATGGCTCAAGGGGTGGATGTTTTGAGAAAGGGGAAAAAGACTCTCTTCTAGAGTAACTGGGGTAGTCTAGAATCCTTTGAGCACAATAGAGTCATTTTGAAAACATCCAAGTCTCAATGGCTCCAAGTTAATGCTTTGGAAATCATTCTTCATTGTGCTCCTCTGAATGCACAGAGGGTCCTCTCCAATGGAGCCGTGAAAAGGAAAATAGAAAAGTGGGCATTGTCAAGTGCTCAATGTGTATTTGAGGGGAGTTGGGGGAAATTTGAGTCAGTTGGCTGACATCAATTTCTTCAGCAGAAGCACTATGGAAAAATGGAATTAAAGGAGCCAGCAATGTCTTTAGTAATGTGGATGTTTTTGTTTTACTACAATAACCCACAGAGCAGAGTCGTTGCATAAGAACGGGTATGGCAGTGTCTCTGTGGATTGACACAGCAGCAGTGAAGCCAGATGAGAAAAGGCACATATTCTGTGTATCACTAAATTTCACTTGTTATTCGTGTTAGCAGTATTAGGCACTCAATAATAAAATTTAAATATGCTTTGGAAACCATTGATTTTAGATTGAACAGAAGTGGACATCAGCTGAAGAAACTCTTTAATCCCACCACCTTTAACATGAGCTTGATCCAACTCATGAAATAAGAGCTGGCAGTCAGTATGGAATTTGCTGCTTAATATTTTGCTTGTTCTGAGATGCCAGAAGAACTGATCTTGTGCTGCCAAGTTCATCAATACTTTTCAGACCCTCTTCAGGCTCCAACAGTTTTTTGTCTTGTGAGAAGTAAGGGCCTTGAATACTTAAAAGGACCTGTTGCAGGTGGTAGTATTAAAGTGGTTCAGGTTGTTACGTTTTCAGCAATGGTTTATCTTATTGTGGTAGAAAGGGTCAGCAGGACTTCACCTAACTAGACACTCTCTCGGCCAATATGTCTCACCTTCCTTTGCTCCAAGGAACAGAATCACTGTGCCATTTAAAATATCCGGCTCTGCCTTCTGCAATGGCACTGTGATGATTTTCCTATTTTTAAACTTTTTTGTTTCCTTCCTTGTCTGTATATGTGGGAGTGACTTATGAAAATCTGTAGTTGTCTTGCAGACTGCTTTTTCATATCTTTCAGGCTGAAGACTGAGAGAACACAGCTGTAGGCAGTGTGATGGGAGATGAGAAGGGATAATGGAAATGTAATAATGAGCAAGCTATATTACTGATAAAGCCAGGGGATTTTCACCCTCACCATCCCTCTGTACCTTCCTTGCCTTCCCAGAATGGCACGTTCTGGTTTCAGTGGGGATGACTTCTGGAGGTGAGGAGTTGAGCTATATCTGAGGCAAAATCCAGTTCCATTACATTGAGAAAAATGTATTAATGTGTTATTTTGGGCCATAGGACCACACTGCTTGTCAAGTGCCAGTGATTGCATGGCAGCTGAAACAGAGGGGTACAGACTGCTACCACATTACAGGAGTTGGGTATTTTCTGGTAAAAATAGTCTTTGAAAATAAACTGTGCTTGGGGCTCCAGCACACTGCCACTTAGTAAACTGCAAAGTTCAGTTTTAAACTGGACCTTTCTCCTTTGAGGCCTGCCAGCACTATTTCAGAGCTTATTAAATGTTTCACGAGAGCCTTATAAAAATCTTCCTTCCTCATTAGTTTCTACACAGTTTCAGTATAGTTTGGACCTTTATAGTTGTGGGTGAAACCATCATCAAATGGCTGTGGGGAGGGAAGAGAAAGAGGAGAAATTCTCTAATACCCCAGTCTAAATCCTTATTTTGACACTGGTCTACAGGTAGCTAACCACATGAATGAAACAGAATTTTTACCATCTTCAAACAGTATTTTTGGAGTAATTTCCTGTCTCTACAAAAACTCTCCTCTCAAGAGTAAAACCAGATGGAAAAAATTGGGAGGGAAGACAAGGCTGGATAGACTCTGCTTTCCTTCTGAATGCCTCATCTACACACCAGGGCTGATGCTCAGATATTTTAGGGAACTGGTCCAGCTGAGTGGAGACAGGCACAGGACTGTGAGATGGAGGTAGACTGTTTCTCAGGCTGGAGTGCAAAGCTGATCTTGATCTTCTGAGCTCTTTAAGGCCCATAGAGAACTCTGCTGTTGTCTTCATCATCTGACTTTGCTAATTGCATGTACCTGTTGCCTTTTCTCTCCCTGAGGACTAAAAAGGCAAAAAAACTCAGATAATTTAACTCCTTGGGTACATAGGAATTCCTTGTGCATTGACACAAACAATAAATATAGATGTATCCGTGGAAGCCAGAGTGTCCCTGCACAGAAATAACTGAACCAACTTCTCAGATTCAGTCCCAGTGGATATCAGGCACAAAACTGGTTTTGTTCTCTTTTTTTTTTTCTTTTCTTCTCCTCAGAGCCATGGAAACAGTGGCATTAGTTTCATAACCAGCTAAAGATGATATGACTCTTTCATTTAAAGCTTCCTTGTTTCTACTGGATCGCTAGAACAACAGATTCATTTATGTATGTATTTATTTTTTTAGCTCTACTCCTCACACATTATGTATCTCGAAGTGCAAAGGAGCCTTAGTAGTGCAATGCAAATGTATTCACCCATCTGCAGCCAACAACAGAAGGCTCACAGTCAGTGGCATCTTTTCCTCTGTGATAGGAGCATCCAAAATGTGCTTCATACATTGTGTAAGGGTATTTGTTGTATCAAAAACTTTTCAATTTAAAGATAACTATTTTAGGTCATTTTAGTTGTTCTTTTTTTCTTCTTTTTTTAGCAGGTTTATATGTAAGAAAAAGTGGGAAGAATGACATTGTCTCAAAATGCCCATTTTAGCATGTCTGTAATGCTCATTTAGGCACGTTGTCAGATGGTAAGGGTTGGATATCTTAAGAAAAATCTATTGTCTGTGAAAGTAAGATAGGAAGTGGTTTAGAAATAGCCTTGGTAGAAAGATGGGTGATGATGTCTGTGCAGTGGTGCTACAAAGCTTGTTTTCAGACAACCAAGCTTCTTCTATTTCAATATTTAGTTCTTTTTCAGGTCACTAGAAATCATATTCTTCCTGCCTAGCAGAGATTAATATTTTACCAGGTACACATCCTCCAAACATTCAGGCAAAGTTGATGCTTCAGCAAGAGCTTCATCAGAATAAGGAATATATAATTCAGTCTAAGATTTAGAAAGAGTACCCCCTCCTTTGTTTTGGCAACAAATTCTTCAAAATAAGACACAAATGAGCTATAATGCTGCTAAATGGTTGTGACTCTGCTTGTGCTTCTTGCAACAAAATCTTGTTGCTTTCATCGGAAGTGCCTTTAGAGTGAAGCATCTTTTAGTAAATTAGACATAATAGATTTTTATGATATTCTGCCTTAATTCTGGTAGAAAACCACTTTGTTCCTTTAGTTTGAACAATAAAAATTACATTTTTTAAGTAGGTTCCCCACCCCATCACATTAAACACAAATAATTTGAAGTTCTTTTTCTGCCTAGGATGGTTTCACCTGGAAAACCAATCTTACTGTAGGGATTTAGCTTGCTTTTTGATGATGAAAAGCCCCTGCGATGTTGTGGTTGCTTCCCAATAGCTTGTGCCACCTGAGTGCCTCGTTGGTTGCTTGGATTGCTGCCTTCCCAGAGGCCAGAAGGATGTTTTCCTTTGTGCAAGAGTCACTTGCTTTTATTAGAAACCTGTCTGGCTGCAGCTGATACACAGTAGGAATGGGTGGATGGAAAAAATCTACTAGCCAACAGATAGGATTTTCAGCAGTCTTCCAAAAATGCTGCAAGCTTTGTTTCAGGAACTTCATGTCGTTTCACTTACTAAATCCTCACTTTGCTAAACTGTGCCTTCAGCCCATGTTTCTTGTCCAATTTGCGCGTTGTCAGATGCTTTTGCTAATCTCTGTAGTTGATGTTTGCTTAAGTGATTATTTGGCAGGAGCGTGTGAGCAGGCGTGTGTGTGTGTGATTGCTGCTGGCATGATGGTATGATATGGCATTAGCATACTTATTCCGTGCTCTGGGCCTCCTCCTCTTCTAGGCTTATTTATGCAGCAGAAGGACAAAAACCCCCCACCAACTAAACCAAAAAACCCACAGACCAAACCAGAAACTCATGAGCAAGCTGATTACAGTATGGTGATCCTCTGGCCAATTTGACCAGAGATCTGCAGTGTTCAGAAGGTCGCTCTCATATTCCTTCTAGTACTAATCTCAAATAGATCATCCACCAGCAGAGGATTTGTAAAGCTCTGGGATTATGAACTGCCTCAGTAGGGGTATCTGCATTGAATCTAGTCTGCTGTGCTTGCAAATACCATGGGAAGTGTGTTTATGGTGTGATAAAGAAGAAAAGGCAAGCTCCTCTCCCTTTATTAACTCAAGAGCCTGTTGTTAAATGGGTTTTAGTTTGTATTTTGGATTCGTTAATATCGAGTGTTGAGAGTGGGATTACAGGTATATGTGTTTTAAGAGGTGCCATTCTCTTCTTTCCATCACTTCTAATTTGAGCTATAATCTCTGCATGTCTCGTCATTGTTTGGACAACTTTGTGGGCTCTGTTACCTCACTGAGGTCAGTGGGATTTACTTAGACAAAGTAAATGTAAAAGTGCATGTGTAACCTTTGATTGAGAGTGCAAACTTCATTTAAAAGTGAATACTCTCTGAATACACAGTAAGTCTTCAGGTCTATACCCTTTGTGAGTGGGTGGGATGAAAGCTCTTATGATGAGCTCGTTTACCATGGGGCCTTTGACAGCTTCACTTGATATTTTTCTGGGCACCTATTTAAGCATGAACTGTTCTTGTATTGTTTTTTTTTTTGTAAAGTCAAGCTAATGATGAGCAGGGTTTCTTCTCCATTTTCCACTGTGAACTGCTTCTGTTAGTCCATGTTTATAATCACACCTTTCCAGAGCAGAGTCTGGGCCATGCATAACTGCTGGCCAAACCTGTCCCTGAATGGCAATCTGGTACTGTGAAGGTTCTGAGTTTATCCTGCTGAGAGGTGGAGGCTGCCATCTTCCCACTGGGATCAACCCTTCATTTTATCTCTGAAGGGAGAAATCTTCTGGGCTTAACATCTGAAATGTTTTGTAAAGTTAGCTGAAATCAGGAATGTAGGAAAGAGGGGAACATATCCTCTCTCTGTCCATAACTATCTGCAAAAGTGGTCATGTTTTCATGATGGAAAAAAAAATCTGAGGTTCAAAAAGGGATGGGAATGGAAGAAGTGTATGAACTTCCTATTCTTACTCGTAATATGGATCCAGAAAAGTTATTTTGAAGCTGCTTTCAGATATATTTATGGGCACTTCCAGTATTTTGCCACTGAGTTAACATTTACCGATGTTAACTTCTTATTTGGTGGTGCAATGTCCTACATGGTCCTGGTCTTTCTTTGGCTGCTTCTCTGTGCCCAAATACGGCACCTTTGTACTAATTTTCTCAAAGGGTGAGAGCTTTTGGGAGTAGGAGTAGGTTGAATACTGCCACACAAGGAAAGGACTTAAAAAAGTAAAGGTTGCCTGTTACAGCATCTACTTTGTTCATTTAATTGCTATGTACTATATTTTAGTTTGAATTATTTATGACTATGTCTGAAAATCCTTTAAATAAGAGCCCCTTTTTCCTGTGCTAACCACAACCGTAGGCTGAGCGGGTATGGCAGGTGTGTGTTTTTATAGAGGAAAAGGGAGAGATGCTTTATACACATACCAAAAGCAAGTCTCTGCTTGGAGAAACTTTAAAAAAATGTAGGGATGTATAGCAAAAAAATGTGTTAGATAACTTGAGACTTATCAATTTTGCAACATGTACTGTAAATGACAAGTTCACATCTTTATGCATTTACACTTCCAGCATGTGCAATAAGGCTCTGATTCCAGTTGGGATTTTACCAACTGAGATTTCTCAAGTAATTGTGGGTGGGAATTTCTTGTCTTATTTAAACTGCAACACACAAAAAACTCAAAGCAGGAGAAGTCTGTGGAGTGTAAAGTATCTGTCTTAAGTCAGGAAAAATTGAGGTTGAAATATTTCATCTAAGGCTTATCAAAATGAAAAATTTTGAGTTACTGAATCCATGATTTCTGTTCCAGGTCAGTGGAATTCTAGTTTGTATCTGAAAACTTCCAGCAGTTGTTTCCATTGAGAGAATGGAAACAAGAGCTTAGCCTACGTATGAAATAGACACATTGGCTACAGTAAGCTCTTCATGATGCCCTGTGATGTCCAGCTGGTGCTGTTCATAAGGGCATTTTTATGATCATGATATCTCACAAATAAGTGCTATAGAATACAGCAATGGGCAATGAGGAGCGTTTTCTCAAATTTATCCTTTCCTGATCAGTTGAAAATTTTCCTCAAAGTATGTCTTTGAGAATTAGAATCGAAGTGTAGAATTTGTAAACATTTTAAATAACTGTGATAATTATAAGTTATTATAAAATTGTCTATTTACAAAATAATTGTAAGCAGTTGTAATAATTTGTGGTTGGTATGTACTGTTATTACTACTGTTATTGTAGAATTGAACAAAAATACATGTTTAGTTTCATTTTTTCCCCAAAACTTGTGCATGTCCTTTTCAATTGCTTCACAGGACATGGTGTTTTGAATTTTTTTCTTTTTTCTTTCTTTTTATTCTCCCCATATAATCATAGCTTCTGTTGCAAAAACATTTTAGCCCTTGATCTGTGCCCTTAGCAGAGAATATGCATAGTTTTCACTGCCTGATGCAAAGTGTGATTGGTATGAAATGAAAGAGATATTTTTTGATCATGTTTATAGCTATCTTCTATTCTGTTAGGTTAAAAAATGTATTTTAGGCCTAAATTTTTTTGAAGTGGCAGAACTTCCAAGCTGCAGCTGCTGCTCCCAGATGAACTCTGGTTTCCTTGCTCAGATTCCTATATGGTCCCAGTTTTGCTGCCCTGCAGAGCTAAACCATTGAAGGCAGAAACTGCTTTTGTAGTAGCAGCTGAGTCAGTCTGTGAATGAGGCTTGGCTTTTCCCTAGGCATGGACCATTCTCTTCAGTACAACTGTACAAGATTTAAAAGCGGATGGAAAAGCATAGGTCGTGTTCTGTAAAACCAGGCTTATTAAAAAGAAATTAAAGAAAAGAAATTCATTTAAGAATTAAAAAGAATTCTTAAAATTCTTTGCAAATAGTGTTCATCTTCCTTAGTTTTAAATGTGGATAGATCGGAAAGGGATCTCCCCCTGAACAGAAGCCAGAAGCAATCTGTTTTAATTTTGAAGATGTATTTTTATTACTCTGAGTAGCTGAGGTTTCCTGAATCTTAATTCTGAATCCATGTGCCTATAATATCCTTATTTTCATAACCTCAACTTGTCTTCACTTTAATGTCTCTTCTATTTAAATAGTGCAGCAGGTCACCTTTCATAAATATTACACATTCTCCCATGTTTCTCATTTTCAGTAGCCTTTTACAGCCCCATGCCTAGTTCTAAATTAATAGAGTGTTTCAGTTTCTTTGTTTCTAACCGTGCTCACAATTCATGCCCTTATTTTAGCAATCCCATTTAGCTGAAATTTAACCAGGCATTCTATAATTATATTATAATTTTCACAGACTTTTTTGTTTTCATATTACTGTGTAAAATTTTAGAAGTGATGTTCTAAAGTTTTGTCTAGTCTGAAATTACTCTGAAATGACTCTTTACTAAGCACAGAGATGTGACATCATCTGTATCCAGTACTTGTTTGATGTCGGGAAGTTAGTTCAGTAGTCACTGATGTATAGTGGTACGGAAGCAGATATATATTTTTTTATTTGTTTGTTTTTTGTTTGTTTGGTTTTTGTTCCATTATACTTCAATGTCTGTGGTGAATTTTATCTGGTACCAGCTGGCTGGATAGTTGTGAGAACAGCACACACTGTTGGTGAAAAACCACATTATAGGAGCAGCATATTCTTTTGCCTTGTTTTCCATTCTTTCTTTCAGATTCTTCACAAATGCCTTCTGCAACAGTTATCCTAGACAGTACTTGGGGTGCTAAAACATCTCCCTTTTGTATGAAAAAATATTATTGTTCTTATCCTGGGAGTCTCTGTTCCTTGGCTAATATTGAAAGAGTGACCGTTCCTCTTGTCCCAAGATGACAAAGCTCTCCTAACAGTTTTGAAGTCTTTGAAAATCTGAACAATTTACATCTGGTGAAAAATAGACAGGATATGTTTCTGAAGCCTTTTTGTAGGTTAGTGAGGCGTGATTTTTCGTTGTGAAAAATGTACTTTTTTAGACTTCTGTAGTTTGTAGGGCTTCTATTTCAGGCTAGCTGGTTTACACTTGCCTTTAACTGACTTTTCTCAGCTCTGGAAATGCAGTTTAGTGCAATCAAATTTCTGGAGTAGTTTCTTTTTTTCATTTGCTTTATTTTATTTCCCCTAACTCTGTCTGGAAGTTCTACCTCATGTTCTTTACTTGTTTAGCTCTGGGGCATGCCTCTTCCTTCCTTGCTCTGAAGTGAAAACTGAAGCAGGGGAGCCATTTAGCTTCAGTACGATCTCTCTTTCTGCCCTGGCTGACTTTGTGAGAAGAGACTGCAGGACCCACTGGCTCTTCTGGAGTTCCAGTCTTCCGTGTGCTTAAGGATTGCCTTATTACCTGTCACTATGTATTTGCTTCCTTGTTCTTCGCTTCCTTGTTCTTCAGCCTTGCTTTTGGACCTCTTAATCTCCATTTTACATCTCACCTGCCAAAGTTGTTCTCTCCTATTAGTTTCACTTGGGCTGCATTTCCATTTTCTTTCTCTTAAAGATATTCTGTGAGTGAATAAATACTTAAACTATGTTTGTGAAGTAATTTTGTTTTCTTTTTTTTCTGATTGACCAGACGTATCATCAGTGATTGCACTTTGGCATTACTTCAGAATATCTGTGCTCATTCTTGGCATGCTTATTGAAATGACGGCTCTCAGGGAACAGAAAAAAAGCGACTTCCAGATTCTGTGATTTTTAAAACCTGGTTCTAAAACCCCATCATCAGGCTGTAACTTTGGTGTGAAGATTTCAGGTGACTGTGAGAGAATTCTAGGTTTACATCCTGTGGAAATGTATCTGAACATTTCAGATGTTAAGATGTTCCACATCTGAACATCTGAGTGCAGTCCTCCCTTTGGAAATAAGTCTAGAAGCAGCCCTAATTTCTTAATCAATTCTTTTCCATTGTTTGGAACTTACTCATTGTAGATTTTCCTTCTGCAGTTTTCAAACTAACTGCCACCCTGTGAACTGGTTACACTGACAAGAAATTGTTTATAAAAATTACCACACTTTCTCACCTTCATGGAAAATGGCAATGTCATCATTTGATCACAAACTATTTCACATTCATCAGCCCTGGTCTGAATTGGAGACTGGTATATTACCATCCTCAAAACTGTAGCATAAAATTTCTAGTTGGAAAATCTCCCCTACTGTACCTCCCTGCGAGGAAAACCTGAAAAGTCTTTTTATCTTTCTGACTTCTTCTTCCTTAGCTGGTATGTGTACAGTATTCTCTGGTTTTGCTTTTTAGAAAAATTTCCTATAAGCATTTTAGCTAAAAACCTCACCTGAAGTATCTGAAAGTCCACCAAAGTAACTAAATATATATGTAACAATAAATGTATATATATATATGTAGGCTCACTGTGATTTCGATTTGCTGTATAACTTAACAATTTTTGTGCTCCTGCCTTGCTGGGGGGGGGGAGGGGGGGCAGGTGTGGTTTGTGGTTGTTATTTTTATTTTAATTAACACCTGGGCAAACTGTGCTCCAGGAAACTGTTTGTGATATTAGAAATGTGAGCTGATTGCACCCGTGTGCATCTAATTTGTTGCCCTGGTACTTTTCAGCTGTGGTAAATGGACAGCTATTTGAAAACAAATATGTTGTCAGAAGTGAAATATCCTGTGCAAACTACCCATTTTCCCTTAAGTTTGACTGTGTTCATATTATCTGGTGCTGTCTTAGTCTCCCTGCATCTCACAGAAAATAATTTTAATATTAACTTCTCACAGTACCACACTTCTAAAATGTCTTTCATTTAGCTACTAGAATGATTTTTATTATTTGCAAAATTGATGTTTGTCTCCCCTCTTCTTCCCCTTTCTGATTCCTGTTGTGGAAAATCAAGTCTTAGTAAGTTGAGGTTGCAGGTAATAACTTTAATGTTATTACCTTTTAAGTATGGAATCCCAAAACAACTCTTTTTTAAAAGGGAGGAAGCTTTTTTTTTCAGCCTTCATTTTGGAGCTATCCTGCCTGCTCAGCAATGGTGGGGAGGGCAGGGCTTGGACATCTGCCACTGTGCTTGCTCCTTAGCAGAAGGTCATGTGCAACTCTTTCCCCAGGTTGCATTCCTGTGCACAGATGGAGTGAGGGAGATGGGACAGTAGTGTCTTATCACTAGCTGATGTCACAACAAACAGTCTTGAAACACCTATATGCTTTTTTTTTCTATTTTGATGCATGCCAGCATCTTTTTAGCAGAAGAAAATCAACTTATGCAAACATATGCCAAGAGCAGAAAGGGAAAGGCTATTTGATCAGAAGTATGAAATGGGCTTGTCTTTAGGAGTTGGTTTTCTTTCTTTATGCTAGTGGAATCACAATAGCAGTGATTAGTAATCACAAAGGTCACCCAAGCCATTTTAAATTCATATCTTTAGAGAAAGCATCTGTAAAGGAATATATGAAGAGGAAAGAGGCTGTTGTGAGCTAGGCAGTACCAACATGTTCTTCCTTTTTAGCAAGCTACGTGCAAATTAGGTGCACTGCCACTTGTTAGCCCTGTCTCTCAGCATTTCCATATAAGCCTGTTAACTCGATTGGGCTGGACTTAAGGAAGAGCTCATTCCTAATCTTGATGAGCTCAAGTGGCTTTTATGGAGGGTGCTGTGCATGGGCACAAGGGCTTAGTGTTCCTTGTCATCATGTGAGTCACTAAATGTGTTACAGGTTTTGCTGTGACACACACAGCACCAGGAGTGACAGGAGCCAACTGAGATTGCAGATAACCTCTTGCTTCTAAAGGTGGAGCTTTTAGAACCTTTGCCTACCATGCCTCTGAGCGTGGCAAATGAAGGGGTGACAACAAGTAACTGTTATTTAAAGTCAATCATTGTTTTAGGTGGAGCTTGAGGAAAAACATGCCTGGTTTGAATGGTGCTCCACTGTGTGAAGACTTTGGAAATGAAATAACTTGATTTTTCTTAATAGCACACCTGTGTTTGACATCCATCTGCTAATACCACTGGACTGAGCTGCATGGTTAGAGGACTTGTGGGGCAGGGAAGAGTTTGTGTGCTGATCAGAGCTCAGTGGAAATGTTTTTGCCATATGACAGATAGAAACAAGAACTGCCAGCCTTCTGGGACTGGAGTGAGCCCTCACCTTGGTCTGGTGGGTCTGTGGGATTTGGTGGCCCTGTTAGGACAACAGTGCCATATTAGCACACCAGTAGTGTGTACTCTGCTGTTCTGGTGTTCGTCACAGCTCATACAGCATCCATGACATTGTCTTATGGTGTGCTTTTCCATGTGCGTGCTTTACAGCAGCTCTGTGAGGTCCCAGAGACACCTACCATTGATCCCATTCTCTTCCCTCCCTCTGTGTGTGGTGGAGCACACAGCATGTGTGTATAACAGGCAAGTCACAGCAACCGAGGTCAGGAGAAGTAAAAACTATCTGGACAAATCAGTTTCTCTGCAATTGAGAGAGTTTTTCACAGTAAAATGGAACATGCTGTCCTTTGGGGTTAATAAAATGTGCACATACAAGATTTGGAAATGCATGGTAGCAGGAGATAGTCTGAGAGCAGTTTCTATATGCTACCAAGAATGCTGAGTATTCATCTTTTAACCCAGTCACTCCAGGACGTCTGAACTCTGACTGTGGCCTGTATGGGTTGTTTGGTGCACAGGGTCTAACCCACTTACTGTGTGCTTTCAGTTATGACACATTTTGATGTAAGAATTTCCAAGTGAGAATTGGGTGTAGTGGCTAAATTGTGCTTGACCCCATTTGGTGCTACTTCAGCATCTGCCTCTTTGGAGACTGTGTTAGTTTGGAGCTAGGAAGGCTCATGAAGAGGCAGAGGCCTCTCAAAACATTTGAATTTGTGATTCTGGGAACATCTGCCACAGCTGTAAAGGCAGATGAAGACGGTGTCCAGGAGAGGACCAAGGAGGATTGATTGCAGGGTGCTCTAAATCTGAGGAGGGAGCTTTGGTGTGCTATGACAAACCTAGACAGGACACACTGGGAAGCTCCCAGGACTGACATTGATTGGAAAACAAGCTGCATTGTCATGCTCTTAGACCCTTTTCCCAGGGCCAGGCTTGGGACAGCTGTTGGGATGGCGTGGCTCCCACACTGTGAGGAGCAGTGGATGCTGCAGGTAGTGAATAAGAAATGGAGGGAATACATGGATACCAAGGACTGTGGTAGCAATGCATAATTTTTTTTTTATCCTCGTGGCTAGAACAGGACTGTGAATACAGAGGAAGTGCTGTAGGATAAGACACATGTTTTTATGGAAGACCAGGGCAAGAGAAATTAAATTATGCAATGTGAAATGCTTTTTGGCAGAGTTGTATGTGGGACGATTACATTCCACTTGTGTGCAGCAAATGTGGTGTAGTTAGTGGTATTTAATGGTATTTGTTTTTTGAGGTTTTCTTTTCTTTTCTTCTCTTTTAAGCAATGTATTTACCACATGAAGGAAGACAGAATGTAATTCATGTATGTAGTACCTTCCAGGGAACTAGAAGGAGCCCAGGGCAATTTGCAGTTGACACAGATTAATTTATTCCTGGCTGAAAAAACCAGTTCCTTGGATGCTGTGGGGCAGTCCCCAAGCAGGTGTGTGATTGGGCTTTCATGGAATTCCACCTTCTTGTGTCATACTGAGCATTCAAAAGATTTCTGGACATTTTTAAAATCTGGTCATGATCTGGGCCCGTTTCTGATTGTTCTCTCCCGTTCTCTTTGCTGTTCTAACTACTTTCAATTTGCAGTGCCCTAGCCTTCAGGAGAAATTCCATCACAAACTGTGTGGAGTCTCTGGATCTTTTACTGCATACAGAGTTCAGGCTTTCTCTTGCTCTTCATTGGGAAAAAGGAGAAAAAAATCTATTGCTGAAAACACATTGGGTTAAAAAGATAAGAGATGAAATAAATACACTTTATTCTTTATTACACTGGGATGTAAGGACAAGTGGGTGTAGTATCAGACTGCAAGGAAGATCAGAGGCAGAGCTCTTTCAAAGACTTCCCCAGGCATGAGCTGGCTGGTCTGATGGCAGAAAGTCTGCAGGCTCTTTGAGGAGGTTGATGTTATGGTACTCCTCAGAAGCCTGGAGTACCATAACATCAACCCTTCCCCATTTCCCAGTCACGCGGCTGCATATGATAAAAGCTTCCTCGAACTCCAGGACCTTGGATCGGTCTTGCAGAATCCAGCCAGCCATTGTGAGTGGGGTTAATTCACACCATCACCACGGAGGACAAAATGGATCTTTGAAACAAATGTGGTGGTGGGGGTAAACCCATCAATCATGTGAATGCTGCTTTACAGTAATTCACAACTGCAGCTTTTCTCTCCAGCAAGGACTGGCTGAGCCCGATCAATCCCTTGGCTCTCAAATAGGTCTCAGCAGGCAGTAGCTTGCTCCTTGGGGGTTTGTATGTACATGAAAGCCCACTTTATATTAACTCTGTGGAATAGTATTTTTCCCTCTCTCTAAACCCCTTAGCACTAATTCACTGTAATTATACTCATTGAATACGGTACTGACAGCCCCACTCCTCCCCCTTTCCTGTCAGGATATTTGCCTAAAAATCGCTAGATGAAGAAAATCCAAAACAATGACGGGATTCTTTGTTCTGGCCTTCTGCATAGGTTTTTATTTTAATGCAACACATTGGTCATACTTTCAAGTATTTTCTTTAAAGCTGAAGACTGAAAATATATTTAAATTTTTTTTTCTTTTAAAAATTAATGAAGAATTAGACTTTAGTCTATAAGGAAAATGTTAAATATTGCAAAAGTCATTACTAACAGAGCATTGGAGTGATTATTAATAGTCTGAGGCTGCTGAGGACCTCTTTCTACCTTTTTGGAAAGAGGAAAAGATGTCAGGAAGAGGCAGGGAGCCTCTTTCCACCTGCTCCTTTTTGTGTTTATGTCTGCGTCTTAGGGTTGGGTGACATTTTCCCTGTTGTTTTTCAATGCTGAAAGTAACGATGCAAGTGGCTTAGCACAGCATGTTTTAGTCCTTTCTATCTCTATACGTATGAATGAAACTTACATAGTGGAAATATCTGGAAAGCGGTGATTAAAATGGATTTTAGTGGGTCACGGGAAGCAGGCATTGGCAAATGAACTTTGAATGTAGTGCTGTGGAGAAAAAAACCCAAATCTTAGGCATATGCCTGAGGGCCAGACCAGGGTGATGATGGAGATACCAGGATAAGGCATCCTGTGTTGGTGTCAACATTTTCAAAAGATGCAAAAAAGGAAAAAAAGAAAAGGAAAAACTCTCCAGTAAACTAGTGTCTGGAGAAAGTTTGCTCTGCAGCTTAAAGAGCTTAGTCTGCCTGACAAACTCAAGAAGAATAGATAACCATGTTATAAATATTGCCTAGAGAAGAAAAATTACAAGTACTGAAGGCTTCTCTAACTTGCTGGGTAAAGCTGTGATAAGAAAAATTCAATTACAAACTAATTTACTATATTATGGTGTTGATGGTGGGAGGCAGGATGATAATTTCACAAAAGCTTTCCTTAGAAGGCAGTGGATTCCTCCTCTTACAAAGTGTAAATGGCAAATGTGGAGTTGCGGATACCAGAAGATTGGTACAAGGAACTAACTTGGGCCTTTTGCATAAGGACATCTATTTTGTCTTGGCAGAAGAGCTTTTCTCAGTTTCTCAGAGGTGAAATATGGGCAGGTCAGGGAAGCAGAAGCTTGTGTTTTAAAAGATAGCAAATGTGTCCTGCTTTAGCAAGCAATTGAGTTCCCTTTTTAACTATAATATGCAAATCCTGTAATTTAGGTGCCAATTTCCTTCCTACAAAGGCTGTGACATGTTGCAAGTCGCACCTCTTGTGTTGCCCTTTATCATATAAATTTGTAACTTGGCTCCTGTAAACCTAGTAAAATTAGAGTGAAACATAATGTATAAAACAGAGGGAACAGAGAAACATGCATCATAGAAACTAAAAGGGCCATGTTGGGAGGTCCTTTACCAGCAAAGTAGAGAGTTGCTTACTCTTTCCTTTCCAGGCATATTTTTGTTGCTGGTAGTTTTTTCTGTTTTCTTTCTGATTTCTTTTCTCCTGCTCACCTTTTCTTTTTGGAGTGCTAGCTAAGTGCATGCTTTCTTTTCCAATCAAGAGATATTTTCTTGATAGCAGACAGGCAGGCCACAGTCCTTATTCCTGAAACCCAGGTCCTTAGGTACAAAAGGTCTCCATTTTGTTTCTGTTTTCAAGTCTCACCTGTATAAAGCTTCCTAGAAAGGTGAATCTGAAAGAAAAAAAATGTGCATTTTTGAGATAGGTGGATTGTGTTGAGGTGGGGTGGAAGAGGTGTCAGCTTTATAGGCTTCCTTTGCTCATGGGGGCGTCACATGCATTTCTGGTCATGTGGATAAGCCAGTTCTGTTTCCAGGATCAAGGGAAATACTGATTTTCCTCTCACTGAGGAGAACCAAGAAGCTTAGCAGCTCTGAACTCTAGTTCAATTTGAGCACTGGCTGTAGCTGCATAAATTGCTGGCTTTATTTAAGAAGATTCTGAAATATCAATTACCAAACAGGATTTTCCCAAACGGGAAAATTTGTTTGTTCCTCTGTCTGGGAATATGGAACTGTGCCAGTCCTTAAATTGTGTAATACAATTTGGGTGGGGGGGACAGGGGGAAAGAAAGCAGAAGTTGTAAGCCTATGATATGGAAGGTGGTTATGGACTATGTCAGTTTCACAGACCTTAGAGCAGCCACTCTTCTCTTTGTCCTGCTCTGTTTTACACAGTGATTGTTTTACACAGTGATTGTTTTACACAGTGATTGTTTTACACAGTGATTGTTTTACACAGTGATTGTTTTACACAGTGAGCATTAGGACCTATTACCTTTTGTTTTGTCTCTGTGATTAATTTTGCATGTTTTGGTGATAGTGTTGGTCTAGTGGAACCATTTGGTGATTCAGCTTCAAAAGGCTGAAACTTTAGGCTGAAAACTTTGAGTAGAAGTGCCAGGATTGGGGTAACCTGTATTCTCTGGAGCAGCAGAAAAGTATTCTGGATTTCTAGAGATGAAGATGTATTTATTCTCAAGCTTTATGCAGGTAGCTCCTCCTATTGCTACAAAAAGTGTTTTTGACAATTTGTGTTATTTAGGGAAAGACATCTTAATTTTGAACTTTCTTCTGTGAGCAGTTGCCTAGTATCAAACTTTCCAGCACAAGAGAGGACTTTTGTTTTAACAGCACACACAGTAAGTGTTACCAGAGCCAGATAACTACAGATAAGCAGGCGGCTTCATGAGATTAGAAGGGCAGCAGTAGATACCACAAACAGAGGCATATACATTATGAGCTATTCTGATTAGCTCCTAATCCTTATACAGACTTTACTGAGCTGTGCCTGGCTGAATTGCTCGCTCCTGGGACACTGTGTTTTGATTTGTGTTGCTGACACAGAAAAACCATCCATGCTACCTTTTGAGTAATTGTGAGCTGCCAAGGCTGAGAGTTCAAAGCCTGGAGCACACTGAATTGGGGAACTGCAGCCAGGAGCTGGTGCTCTTGATGAACAGATGGTGACCCAGAAAGCTGTCTGCACAACAGTAAGTACTTAATGACATGCAGGTGTCCTTCATGTTTGGAGCAGTCAAGTTTTTAAATTTACTGTAGGAAGTTTCTTTGAAGACCAAATGAGGCTCCCCACCTCTGTGGAGCCATTTGTGGCACAATTTGCTGCTTCCAAAATCTGTCTGTTTAACATAAACAGATGTGTAGCAGAAAGCTGACCTGAACTGCCCTACAGCAGGAATTAAGCATGGATCAACCAGAGGCATCTTCATTTAAGACAATTCAAAGCCTTAGCCTGAGGCCACCAGAGAGAAGAACCATTTAGAGGGTAACTCCACACTAAAATATTACTGATATCTGTCCTTATCCGTAGCACAGTTTGTTACTCTAGAGCTGTGTTTGCTCTGTCTGTGTGGAATAGCATCATCATATTAACTTTTGTCATGCCCTGAATAAACTGATTTCTTAAGAACTAGCAAAAGTGATCTCTTTCTGTTTGAAAACCAGCTTCATATAGACAAAGCTACATGGAGGTGGGGAGAGAGAAAGAGGTCTGTGGGTCAGAGGCCGGGAAAAGATGAGGCAAGGTGTGAGGATGTGAGGAGCATCACTGTAGGGTTTCTTGGTCTTTTCCTTTTCCCCTCAGCTATGTTGCAGTGCTCTCCCTTCTGCAGTCAGCCTACAAGCCTGTAGCATTTCTTGTGGCTTTTTCATGTCAGCAGAGCTTCTTCTCATTGAAGGACAAGGCACAGAAGGGTAGCATCAATTCTGCATTGTGTGCCGTCAGTGCTGGCATCCCGCTGTAGTGAGATGTGCCCCACTGGCTTTAATAGACCATATCTGTGATCTTAGCAAGCCTTTGTGTGTTTGGAGGGATTGACTCCCCAATAACAGGGAATGAAAGTAAAAACACCACCTCAATAGTAGGCATTCTGCAGGTGAAGAGGAGTGGTACCTGTGCCTACTTCCATTTTTGATAGATGTGTTTTGATAGCTGTGGAAGAGAGATTTGGAAGCAATGGAGAATGCCAGCTTTAGTTTCAGTTCATTTGTATACAAGTTGCCAATTCTGTTTTTCTTTATTCAAAAGGTTTTGTGAATATACTGGGTCCTTCTGACTGTGATTCTCAGGCCATTTATTGTATGTACACTGAAGTGAGCCTGAATTTCCTTCCCTGAGGAATCCTCAGGGTAGGTCAGGCTAGGGCAGGGTCTGAGTCATCATGGAGGGTAATACAGATTAACCAAAAGCTGAAGCTTGAGCTCTGGGTCTGAGCTCTCTGGTCAGTAGAGGTGCTAACGTCACTCCCAGGAAGCTTGCCTTGGCATCCAGTTCACTGAATTAACACTGAATAAAGTTTAATGATTCCTGCCTCTCGGGTGATACCTTTTCACTCGAATGCTAAAAAAAAAATGAATTAAATTGTGGCAAAAGGATTGGAGGAATGAAAGAGAATCATGCCTGATTAACTTTTGGAAGGAGGAAAAAGAATCTCACGGTTCAGAATGGTAATCGCTCTGCAAGGGGCAGCTATCTCCTGGAGTTACCACTTAATCTCTAGGTAGGCTCTCTTCTGGGTCGTACATAATGGGTAAGCTTTGGAACTGGCCTTCTCTGAAAAGGAGAACTGCATTATTATTTCTCTGTTGGGATAAGGCTGGAAGGCAGTCTTAGGTAAAAATCTGCCTCTTACTGAGGTCTGCCCTTTACAGCTTTTATCCCATAACCATCCCCAAGGGCCCTGCTGGCTTCTGCCTAATTTTTGGTGTGCTTGAGATGAATTTTGACTGGTTATTCTGGGAAGTCATCAATTATATAAATATCCTAGTCTAATCTATGACACTCTTATCTAATACCTTTGCAAAATATTCTGGGTTTAGGGAATCACTTGTCACAGCTTGCTTTCTTCCTTCTGTCCTGCTTATCTCTTTTTCAAGTGGTGCAGGCGAATAAGCTCTTTGGAGCTGCTGCATTTCAGGCTTTTCTTTCTGTCCTCCCTTTCTTTCTGTCACTGGCATGAGCAAGCTTCCTCAGCTCTGTAAGACTGCATGCAGGAGCACATTTTCATTCATCTGACATTGGGATACATGGTCCTTTGTGGTTTTAATTATTACTGTTTTACTGTGCATCTGTTTCTGATGCTCTGAAAAGAAGGAGCTCTTTACAGTTGTAATGAGGTTGTGAGAAATGGGGAAATTGGAGGAATACACCAGAAAACTGGTGCTATGTCTAAGTGAATTAAGCTATTGCCTCTAAAGTACACTACTCCCTAGTGCTAAAAATTGCTTTGGTATTTGATTGATATCACATATGAAGACAAATCAAGCTGTGTGATGTGGAGGTGATGGAAGGAAAAACAGGTATATGCATTAGGAGAAAAATACTTCTCTCTAAAGTAGGACATTTGCTGAACTGAATTTAAAAACACAGCTTTGTTTTTAATTATGATTTTTCTTTTCCATGAGTGGTCCATCCTTCAGACTTTCATTGAAGTATCTTTTCAGGCATTTCTCCCTTCTCCCATCAAATTTCTATACTTGTCTTGGTAATCCTTTCCTAAGAAATTCTGTCTTGGGAAGGGGCTGAGGAAACCACCCCTGCTCCCAGAACAGCAACTTTCTTAGTGGAATCTGTAGTTTTTGCAAGTGAACTATGTTCCCTCACACCTCCTGTGCTTTTCTTTTTCAAATCACATAACTTCCTGCATGAGGTAACCTTTTCTATCTCAGGCTGTCTCTCTCCCTTGCTTGCTCTGCCTCTGGCTTGCTCTCTGGGTCCCTTGCTCAGTGATGAATGAGTTTCATTCATCTTTCTTTTGGGGGCTCTGTGAAAAGCTTTAGACTTTGCCTGCTCCCATTTTTTCGCTCAGCTATTCATTTCCATGGCGATGGAGAAAGAAGGGGGGTGGCAGAGTGGGTGGCAGTGGGGCCAGAGGTCAAGAGTGGCCACTTTCTGAATTAAAGCTTTAATTCCATTAAAGGTGACACGTTGTAACCTGGAGTAACTCTCCAAGAACTTGGTTGTCAAAGTCATCAAAGCAAAGACAGAGGGAGGCAGGAGAAAGAGAGAGATCAGAGGAGGAGGAGGAAACCAAGAGCTTGGAGCTGCTGTCAGGATTACATCTGGTGACTTAATATAGGGGTAGTTCATTTGTGTTGCCATACACTGTGCTTCAGTGAGGCCATACTCCAAAATCTGCATGTGGATCGGGTGTGTGAGCTAGAGAGGATTCCCTTCATCCTTTGATCAACAAATGTAATCTTCTGATTAAGTAAACAGCTGTTCTCCTCTGATAAATGGAAGGAGGAAATTGAGTATAGGTAAGAATCCCAGCTACTTTGGCGTTTGAGAGGTGCCAGGAGGACTTAGCCCACAAAGATGAGGGATGTTTTCTTGGCATTGAACAAACAGCCCCTGAGTGAAAGTCTGTGCCCCAGAAGACAGCATGTGAAGTAGCAAGGTGTATCAAGCTGTTTCCAAACATCCAAAACTTACGTATTTTAAAAACAGCAATTTAGGAAACTCACCAATCCCTATATTAAAAAAAGCCAACATGGAACAACAAAAAATCAAAACCAAAATAAATTTGAATTTTGATGATTGCAGATGTTTTTTCTCTGAAGGTTGATTATACAGGGGAGGAATTGAAAGGAGGTACTAGGACCTCATGCCATGTTTGTTACATTCTGAATTCACAAACCCTCTTTGAATGGTCTCATCATAGTGGTAATCAAGTCTGTGCTGAGATTTTCCTTTCTTTCACTTCTGTGACATTATGAGTCAGTGGCTCAAAGCAGAATTTTCTGTTGGTTTCCAAGTGTGGGATCTTGATTCTGGTACTATTGAGTTTCAGAACTTGTTATCCCTCCATCTCCAGGGTTATCCATTTCTTCATGTTTGATGACCTGAGCCTGATGTGAACTAGCAGGAAAGCCTGCTAATTTTGGAGTGGATAAAATTTGTCATGCTTATTTCTTGAGTTTTCTATAATAAATGAAAATGCAAAAGATTGGTGCTAAACTCATTGAGGAACATACTTGGAAATCTTGCCCGTAGCATTGTGTCTCAGCTTGCTGAATCGGTCTCGATCCCAGACTGAGCAATACTGTTCTTGCCAGTCCTGAGTATGCTGCTGTCAAAAACTCTGCTGTGTGACCAGCAACCAAAGTTTATAAAAGTCTCTTTGTACTCCGAATCATACATGATACGAAGCCTTCAGCATCCAGGTCAAGTTGGGATGTCTGGAAGGACTCAGTTCGTTCTCATTCAGGGTACTTGACACTTCTTAGAAAGGTTTTTCTTATAATTATGATTCCTCTGCTTATTTTGTCATTCACTAGCATCCCTGAGCTTCCCTGTGGCCCTGTAATGAACAACATAACCTGTTCAAGGTGGAGGAGGATTCTGTGGTTTTATTTTGCTAGAAAAGTGTGACTTTTATTGCTGGGGGCTGTTAGGGTTTTTTTGCTAAAAGTAAACTGTGGCAGACTCTTGCCTGCAGACTTTTGCTGTAGTATTTTTTATTATTATTATGCATTCCTTCATTTATAAAAAAACCACATTCCAGAATCTTGCTAAATAATAACCTTAATGATTCTTTTTTATTTTCCAAGTCTGTGTTTTCATGGCGTTTTTTCACTTATGTATGGTATATAAGACAGTATTAGCCAGCAATGAAATGTAACACATTGTTTTTTAATCTTAGGCATTTCTTCACTTGTTAAAAAAGCAATAATGACGGACTTGTAGCAAAAGGAACACTGGATTTTTCAGACTAATTTGCACAAACCCTGCATCTTTGCAATGGAGTAAAATTAAGAATTGAGGCTGTATAGAGTAACTACGGGAGTTAAAAATGAGGTACTAGGAGATCTATTAAAAAAGTTTGACATTCATATGCATCTATTGTTTGTTTGTTTTGGATTTGGGGGCTAGGAAGATAGGGACGGAATAGTTTGATTTGCCAGAAATACTCTAAACTGACAAGCAAAGGCAGAATGGAGACTTACATTACTGAATGAATGAGAGTCCTATCACTCAAATGTAACTGTAGAGATTCTAAAATTCCTTTAATTAAGGAGACAATCCACTGTAATATTCATTATTCCATGCTAAAGGAGAGGCTGCCTCTAAAGGAGAGAAAGAGCTCTAACTTTGGAGGAATGCTGCAGCTGATAAAGGCAGCTAAGCCAGGCAGGGAAAGAAAGGATCAAAACTGTAGCAGCAGCCACTGGTTCACACGTATGCAAACTCAGGCCGAGGGGACCCCAGAAATAGGCCAGAGACAAAGTGAATGGAGAATAAAGGCATAGGAGGTCTTTTTACATTGGAGGTAGAAGGAGGCAGTGTAGGGACTGAGAGTGTAGAGTTTCTTTGTTAATAAGGAAGGTATTGGCCTACTTTTAGCACACTCACGGTCTGTTTGGCAGCACATGAATAGGAGGGGAGCCGCTATCATGTTTGTAATTGTGGCATTTGGTGGGATTTCTCCCTGTATCTGCAGGATGGTGAGTTTGATGCAGCATTATCTCAAAGAAAGGGTTCTGTGAGCTGCCTCAGGAGCAGCAATTGTACCAAGTGCACTGGCTGATGAACCAGGGCTATTCTCTTATTCCTCTTAAGAGATTTGTCTCCTTTTTTTAATCTGCTTTTGTTGGTGAGATGCTTGTTTGAAACAAATCTGCTCCAGCAGGATTTTCAGTTCTGTTATTCCTCTATTCCACTCACCTGAAACAAACGAAAACTTAAGAGAATTGAGAGAAAGCATAGGAATTTGATTTGCTGAGAGACTTGATTTATCTGTTCTGCTACCTTTGATCCTCCTTTTCCAGGTACACTTTCTTTCATGTGACAGTCTGATAGCTTCACCCTCAAGGGTGTTGCCGTGATCAGTCTTACTAAATTTCTTTGTATTTTCATATCTGCTTGGAATACATTCTTCCCCTCTCTGTAGCAAACCCACTTGTTGATGTTGGCTCTGCCTTAAGAAAGCTACTACTAAGAGAAAGCTGACTTAATTGAGTCTTATGTGAGGAGTGCGAGTACACTGCCTTGCAGAAGCTGTAGTAGGACTTATTGGGTAAAGCACAAGCAGTTTTCTTTCCTGTTTAGCCATTTTGAGAATCAAAATGCAGGAATACAGCATTTTGCAAGCTGTAATAATTGTACATTCCATTTAGAGGTGTGTGTTGCTGAAGAGCAGACATGAAATCACAGGAATTTTGCCTCCCTAGCTGGTTGAGTCTTGACTGTAAAACCTGTTAGCATGGATGAGGTAAGGAGAAGGGCATGCACTGTGAGTCATCTTAAAAGAGAAGGGGACAAGTGGTACTGAACCAGCTTTTGGTTTATAGGAACTAAGAGTAGCAACATTGCCACTTCAGCTGCTGTCTGTCATGTGCAGACACGGACACCCTGATAAAGTTTTGTGTCTGAAAGAGTAACGTTCTTGCTCCTTCAAAGAGACTTGATTGCTGTGTAAGATAGCCTGGAGCTGAAGGGAAATTGGTTCTCTGCTGTGGTTCATACCAAAGTAACATTTAAGACTGCAAAGCTTTCTAGGCATCCTGTGTGTCTTCTTTGGTCATGGAACTGGGAAGCCAAAGAAGCCAGGGGCTAAATTTGGTAGGAAGCCATCTAAATCAGAATTGTCTTTGCTTTGGAGGAAAGTCCAAACCTCCAATATATGCAGAGGAACAGTTCGATGATTTCTGTAGTCTGGGTGGTGTGAAGAGATTCTGGTCACATGAAGTGTTTAAATACAGCTTTCCTGAAACCTGTGGGAATGAGTTGCTGCTGGGAAAACTGGTAGGAGTGTCCTGGAAATGGTCTGCTGTCAACTGGCTCCTGAAATGGCTTGAATTCCTGGGATGGTTTTGTTCCTTCCTGCCCCTAGTCTCCAGGCTTTTTCACTGAGAGCCCTGCTTTATATTTCTAAGGTTATTTCTGGGTCAGTGAAGATGAAGATATAATCCTTGAGCCTTGTGAGGTAATTACCTTAATCATCCAACCTTCTTCTGGCAGAAAGCTGCTTACAGCAAGCCTGTGCTGTGGCGGGGAGAGAGGTGGAGTGAGAGGAAATAGGGTGGCCTGGATCACAGATCTGGAAATAGATGCTGGAAATCCCACTCTTCTGACGTAGAACTCCCATCGTTAAATCCCCTGACAGCCTCTGGCTTATATAAATGTTTATATGACGGGGAATCAAATTATTCCAATCTTCTAGCGGTTGAAAGTCTGACATCTACGTGTAATTGTTTTTCACTTAAATTCTATAAGGTTTAGTAGTTACAGTTATTAAATTCTATGTTTCCATTCTTTGAAATCTTACAGGGTGCTTTTTTTAAAGTCTAACCCTCAGTAAGGTCCAGTATAATTAAGCTGTCATCATCTTGGCTTGAGAAGACAATCTTCGGAAGGATTTATTTCTCTTCATTTCCTTTGCTGAGTTTCAGGGCATGCAAACTAGTTGTCTGCTCTACGTGCTCTCAGGTGAGCTACTACCTCAGGTCCTTTGTCTTCAGCCTAGCTGACTGGGCTGAGCTTCATATTCAGAATCTTTCTGTATCATCCTTCCTCCTCAATTCACAGGCTGGTTGTCCCTGTATCTCCTAGCCCATCCCATTCCTGATAGTAATTTTCTTCCAAGTCCTTTCTTGTACCATCTGTTTTAGGCCTTTGCCATCTGTGGCATAGTCCTCTACCCTGAAAGGTTTCAGAGTCTTTTCCTTGACTGACAGAGTTGGGACTGATTGTTTCGCTGCTCCATATATCTAACATATAGCTTTTGTGCCATTCCTGTCAGTTTTTGGAAACTGTTTCTCATAATGTGTGTACGCAATACCCGTGTGCTAAGACTTTCCCCTCTACCCTCAGGAATAAATAAGACCTCGGGTGACATGTCATGTGAAAATGCAATCATACAGTATATTTGCTTTCTAAATATATATTTAGAAGAATTAGTAGACAAGGAATATAGACAAATGTAAATCCAAATCCTTGTCCACTTCTCACTGTGTTCGTTGTGATTGAATCATGACTTTTTTTCTGGAAAACGGCAAACCAGGCAAATATTGATTCTGAAAAGATCAAGCAAATAATTTCTGCTTTTCTTTGGTTTTATGCTGTTATAGTAGGAGGGCAGATCAGTGGAATGAATCAGAAGCTGTCTCTCTGCTCTGACCCATCAGGAAACCTGGTGCTAGGAGTGGAGCAGGACAGGGATAGAAGAGGAGTTGTCTTTATTCCATCCATTCCCAGGGCAGACTGCGGTTATGGCTGGTCCTGGTTGGTGTGGTACCGAGTATGTATTGCAGGTTGCTGTGCATCAGAGCATCACAGTAACCAGTGGTGCTGCTTTGGGAATCTAGGAAGAGCATCAGACTGATTTTCTCATCACATTTGGCTGATGTGATTAGCAGTCAAGGCTGATTACCTGCAGGAATGCTCCCTCTTGCCTCCCTGAATCCATACATGAGAAAGCTGGTGTTATGATCCTTGGCAGTATAAGCTGTTCTTCCTCCTTCCTGTCATAGATGAAGATATAAATATTAATGAATTTAAGACAGGGTAATGCTTCATCCTCTTTTCTCAGCTTTTCTTCTTTCTGTGTTCTATGTCATTTTGTTTCTCCTATTGCTAGAAAAAAGAATGACTGCAATGTTCTCAGAAGCAATCTCATATGCATACATCTGTTATGCAAAGAGATACAGGTTCTCTTTTCACAGCAAAATGTAAAAGAAAATGTAAAATATAAAAGGAAAGATCTGGCAGGTCTCAGTATACCCTCTGTATCAAAAACTATCCAGGAGGAGAAAACTAACATGGCAAGGCTGGATTCTGGTGTTCGAACCCTTGCCTCCTGTGCTGGCACACATCTCTGAAGGTGCATTCACTTAGCCTTATTGAGCTAATTGCTTAGGAGTGGGATTGAGAATTGTTGAGATTGATGATATACAGGGAGAATGAAGAGTGTATGGCTGAGATCCATTAAGGCCTGCTGACTGAGTGATAGCTTGGGTGCTGAAGATGCTGTGGCTGCAGTAATGCAGAAGGGTAATCAGGTAAGTTAGCTTCTAATGAGCCCCATGAAGCCAGAGATTTCCAATATTCTGGCTACTCAGAATGGAGCTGAGCTGCAGTGATATTTAGCTATTTATATTTATATTATTTATATAAATATAAATATAAATATTTAGTGTATTTGAACTTCACTGCCATCTGAGAAATTATCAGCACTTGCTGAGCAGTGAGCGGAGGTACAAAAGATACCTAGATTCACAAAAAGTGTATCTCACGCACCAGTAATGTCCCAAGTCCCTTAGGACTGAATATGCAAGGACTTGCCTGACTAACGTTATCAGCGCAGCAAGTTGCCTGAAAAAAATAACAGAGTTTGTGTGATCCACACATTCATTAAAGGCAGCAAGTTCACTTAATGTGAGTTTTTACTTTCTTAAGCATGTAGCCTTACAGACATGAACATGTGATCTTGTAGTTTTGTACGTGAGAAAAGATCCAGTGCTGGGTCCATTGAATGTTTTGGGCTTTGCTTTGTTTTGGCTTGATTTTTTTTTTTTAAAGATTATTATTTTTATTTTTATAGAAACTGAGATGGGAAGGGATGATGAATGCATGAAATTTTCCAGTACTTCAGGCTTTCTTTGTAAATTCAACACTTTTTGGCTCTGCTTTTTCTTGGCATGTAATGAAAAATAGCAAATAGCATAATTTTCAGAAGGTTTTGACAGTGGAAGGCTGTTCCTTGCCCTTATGTCGGCATTACTCTTTTATTTTCCAAATTTCATCAGGAGTCATGGTGCCACGAGGTCCGAGTTGAAAGTAAGTTCTTCTGTTTGTGCTTGGACTGTGCTGCCTTACTCATGCCTTATTGCAGTTGTAACTTGAACTTGTAGGTATTTTCTCTGATAGGAACTAAAAGTCAGTCTCAGGAAAACTTAAATACATTGTTTCTTTCAGGCAAGATATCATGAAAACTACACTGGACTTTTTCTACCTTCTTGTTGGCAATAATTTCCAAATGCAATTGTATGGTATAATTATAAAGAGAGCAAACTATTTTTTCCCTCTTTCCCTATTGGCAACATTTGACTCAAAAGGGGGCTGCATGTTGCCAGAGTCCTCCCACTCCAGTCCTGTCCTCTAGGGACTCTGCAGATTACTTTGGAATGTGCCAAGACCTTTTGGGACACCCACACTCTGGGAGAGAAAAGAAGGATCAGCCCTTTCATAGTTTTCCTGCATTGGTTTTCTGACAGTGCTATTAAAATTATCAGGAATATACTGTCACTATTATGTTTGTGGCCATCTAAAGCCTTGCAAAATCTTTTTTTTTTTTTTTTTTTTTTTTCTGTGGTTGTTCAGGACAGGACAGTGGTCACATGGAGATTTTTTGCATTCTGATATATCATCCCCAAGCAGTTTCTAATGTAAATCATGAATAGCTACTTTAGTGGGAAAAATTGTCAGTTTGATCAGTTAATCAACAATATAATCAGTCATGATGTACAGTGTGCCCAAAAATCAAGAACAGTGTTAAGTAAAGTTTATCTTTGTAACTTCTATTTTAACTAGCAACGTATTTGGGTTTGGTTTGTTTGTTTTTTTTTTTTTTTTTTTTTTGGAATGGTTGTGCTTTAAAATGTAAAGCAGGGAATGAACCTGAGTGTGACATGTTGAGAATTTTATGTACATTGCCTTGCACCTTGGGTCACTTTGCTGAAATTTGCATTTTGATTTATTCCTTCGGTCTTAAACTGAAGTGATCATCTGCATCACTGGCTGTAGTGACCACTGATAATTCCAACACAATTGATAACGGGTACTGTTTTGGAATTGTTGCATGTTTAGGTGCTTACCATAATTTCAAAAATGATTTTATGGTTTGGCGTGTTGTCCAGTCACTGGTTCAAGGTGAGTATAAAACATTAATGGATCATTTTGCCTTCCCATTTGAACAAGGATAGATAATTTTAAAAAAACGAAACACAAAGCAGTGAAAAATTGGGCTGATGCTATGAATTGTGTTCTTTAATGTCCACTTGGTCCATAAAAGTCTATTTTGGCATCTAGGTAGGCTTTGTATTTAAGAGTTATTTCTAGATAATGTGAACCTTATCACCTTTCTTTTTTACAATATATATAATTCTTCCATCTGTCACTCTTTCAGTTCATTCTTCACAATTTCATGTCTGAATGCTTTCATATGTAATAAAACAGATCTTTAATTAGCTTTAAGTTTTCTACTTTGGATGGTTTGTAAGCTGAAATTGCTAGATTATCAAACCTTGACCTGTGGTGCTAACTTCTTTCTAGAGATCAAACAATGTAGGGTTTGTTTTTTGTTTTCATTTCATGTGGCTGGGGTTGAAAATTTTTAAGTTAAACCCCAGCCATTGCACTTGGCTTGCCAGTACAAGCAGAAAAAAAAGCAGGAAAAGGGCAAAATGCAGTCATATACTTTGGAAATGCAGCACAATGAAAAGGTGAAATGTTCTGGTGGCAAAATTTAATTAGCTGTAAGATAAGAGAAAACAAATCATGACATATATTTTTAGGAAGAAGCCTCCCACAGAGAACTCTGAATACCTTAGAGGGAGAAGCAGGCTAAAGGGGGCTTTTTATAATACAGATATTCTCATTAGGCAATGGAGCAAGAAAGTATCTTTAGAAACAAAGGTTTTTATTATTGTTGTTGTTATCACTATTAACAGTACCACCCATGAAGAAAAGTGGGTTTCTTTCACAGCCACTAGTGACATAACAGAGTTGGAATCCTAAGAAAACTGGGGATATAAGCAGCTGCTTTTGCAGGCTAGGTACTCCAAAGACAAAATACTACATGGGTTTTTGGAGGAAGAGGGAATATAAGTAAAATATTAAATTGGGATTGAAATGAAAGAATAGGGTAGAGAGTGAAAGGGGGAAGAGTGGTGGGAAAAGCAAAGTTAGAAGACACCCAATAAAGGACCACATAAGAAGTGCCAGAGTAGACTGTGGAAATTAGTATAAATGGAAATGAGCTTTCTTTTTGCACTTTTTGCGTGAAACAGTATTTTGCTAACTCTCAGCTTCCCATATATTACTCTGAATTAGCAGATGTCCTGATTCTCTGGATAGGGTCTCCCTTTGTACAGCATCAAGCTACAGGATGCATTTGGTTGGTTATAGCATAAAGTCAGTAAGATGGGGAATAGCCAGCAAATGATAAATGATGAAAAGCAGGAACTGACAAAAAGACTTGCTTCATGTCGTAGTGCTGCATCTAGTTTGCACTTTTTCATGGTTTAACCCCAGCTGGCAATTAAGTACCATGCAGCCAGTAGCTCACCTTTTCCTCCAGGGGGAAGGGGAGGAGAATTGGAAAGAAGATAAGACTCACGGGTTGAGATAAAAACAGTTTAACAACTGAAACAGAATGTAATAATTACAACAACAGCACAAAAGAGATAAATAAAACAAAGAAAAAAAACCCCAAGTGATGCACAAAGCAATAATTCACCATCCACTGACTGATGCTCACACCATCCCTGAGCAGGGATAGGCTCCTCCTGGCCAATTTCTCCCAGTTTTTTATATACTGAGCATGATGTTCTGTGGTATGAGATAGCCCTTCAGTCAGTTGGGGGCAGCTGTCCTGTCAGTGTCCCCTCACAACTTCTTGTGCACCACCAGCCTGCTCGTGGACAGGGAATTAGAAGCTGAGAAGTCCTTGACTTAGTATAAACACTACTTAGCAAGAAGTAAAACATCAGTGTATTATCAACATTATTTGCATACTAAACCCAAAACACAGCACTGTACCAGCTACTAGGAAGAAAATTAACTCTATCCTCATCAAAAGCAAGACATCCTTCCTCATTCTGGTCACACTCAGTCCTACATCAGTCCACAGTCTCTGTATTCATAGCTGTGAGGAGACTGGAAATAGCACTTGAGTTTTCATCAGGATATGCCCAGGAAGAAGTTGGTAGAAATTGTGTATAGCAGGAGTGTGTTGGGTAGCAACCAGATGGATGCAGTCATGTATGACTGACCACTCGTGTAGAGACCAGAATTCAGTCAGAGTTCACCCACAATTCAGCTTTGGCTTGTTTAGAAGTTGTGTATCTGTGTGCACTGACTCTGCAGTGTTTGGGCTCTGGGGGATGCAGAAGTCTGTGACTGTTGCTGCACTGGGGAAGGACTGAATAAGTCAACAGCACCCCTTGCCTGAAGCAGTGCTAGCCCTGTGGGAAAAAAAAAAGGTTAGAAATAAGCATTCATTCACTATTTCGTTCTTTATTTGGTGGCAGGATATTACCTTACAGTAATTAGTACAGTGTTTGCTTAAAAATCATCCTCTCCAGCTCAGCCAGAGGCAACTTTTGCATGAGTAGACAGCTTAGAATCCAGCAGAGGGCAATGCTGTATTGCACCTACACAGACACTGCAAATGTGTCTACCTCGAGGACTCTTGAGTTATCTTCCCTAATGAGAAATCATGCATTTAATTCATGATAGATTATACCAACCATGTGGTTGGGGTTTTGCAATAAAATCCTGAGGCCTTTCTGGAAAAATCATTCCCATGGAAGGCAGGTGAGTTGCCAGTATAAGAATGGACTGATTACATTGCAGGTTTGAGCTGTGCAGAAATAAACCAGTAAAGACTTGTCATAACTTTTCACCAAAACTATCAAGAGTTAACATTCTCTATCTTTTCTTCTTTCCTTCCCTCACCCCTCCTTGGTACCTGCCTATTAACTGCAGCTATTGCAATTTTATTAATGCCTTTTGCCTCCATCAGTATTTCTTGCAAAGTCACAAAAATGAAAAATGACAAAATTCGGTAGTTAAAATAGACTATGTTCTTGGGAGGGTCATTGAAACTGAATTCCTTTTTTACAGAAATTGTAAAAACCATGCATACCTCAACACTTTTCTGCTTATTAAACCTTTGGGAAGAAATTAGAAACAAAGGATCAATGAGAAGTACCATTTAGAGTTACAAATATGTTCAGCTCTCTAATCCCTCATGAAGATTATAAAGAGCAGTGGAAAGCTTACAAGGTCTGGTGCATTTCTAGATGGGTTCAATTTCAGAGGTTTATATGACACTGATTTCATTTGAGGTGGATGGCACTCCTGTTGTCTCAGGATTATTGTGTGTGTAATTCTGCTGTAACTGAGAAATCCAGAGCCTTTGGGAGCTCTTTGCTCTGATAAGGGTCCCTGAGCCCAGAGAGAAGCCCATGAAATTGGTCTTTCAGTCACACACTAACTCGTCTTTATTACCACTGTGGCCGCTCACAGTAGTAGCACAGTCCCTGGAAAGCTGCTTTTGCCATGCTAGTCTCCAAATTCCTCAGTCAGCAGTAGCAGTAAAGAGTTTCAGTTAAGTTTATGGGAACAGAAACAAAGTGTTCACAAGGGATTCTATCTCAAGTAAAGCATCTCTTTGAGAAACCTCGTGTGCTTTTCCTGTCCTTCCAGGTTAGACTGTTCTCTGAAGTAACCTGAAGAGAGACTCAGATACTAAATGGGGAAGGACTTCACTTTAGATGTCCAAAACGTGTATGTGTTTTTAGCACACTTCGTGGTTTTTTGCCGTTCCTAAGTCCAAAACAAGACATCAGTGAATTCCACATCTTGCAAGCCAGTTTGTTCTAGGGGACTAGCCATGCTTATTAGGATGCAGAGCAGAGAATCCATTTCTTGTGGTTTATATATTTGATTATAATTGCAGAGAGCAAAGGAGAGGAGAGGGTGGAGCAAATAAGGATTTGTTTCACTGGTGCTTACCTCTAGGGTGGTAAAGGTTTGATATTGAGGGAGAATATATTGGAAGGGAAGGAACACATAAGCCTCACTAATTTGAACCATGGGTGATACACCTTTTTGCATTTAAATATTGGTATCTTGGAGAATCCAACTTGTACAAAGAGAACTTGCTGGAGAAGAGCAGGCAGATCCTTGCTTTGTCTGAGGGATTTGTGCTGCTAGTCCTGTCCTGGACAGGCACCACATAAAGACATCCAGCCTGGGACAGCAAAATGTTCTGATTGATGATTTACGCACCATTATTGCAAAGAATGGAAAATCAAGAACAAATTAAATTTTAAGGGGTTTACATGAGGGAGGTAGTTGTGAGTTTTTCAGTGACAAACCCTATGGTCTGGGATCTATAACTAATCTCCAGGCAAACTGTTTTTCTTAATTGATCCATGGAGAAATGAACATGACTTAAAATTCAAAGTCTGGAGCCAGTCCCCTCACAAATTCAGTGTGTGTGTGTGTGTGTGGCACCCTGTGTGGTACAGATTGCCTGCTGCTTTCTAGGAGAGCTGGGGTTCCTGGATCAGAGCTGTAAATCCCATGGCATACAGATAATTGTCTGGAGCTACCTCCTTGGTAAACACCAAGCTAGTGGAGCAGCCAAGCTGTGTCCCAGAAGGAGGAGCTGTCTCAGGTGCTGTCCCCAGTCTGTACCTATGCCAGTGAGAGCTTCAAGGTGCTTTTGCATTTTGGGTCTTGTCTGTCCCCACCAAATCTAGCCCCAAGAACAGGGGTTAAAAATTGATGAGAAAACGTTTGTGCAGTAAACAACAAGATATAGATGCAAAGAAGGATGAAGGCAAAAAGGCTGCCATGGCATTTCTCTTCAGCGAGAACTAAAGCCTCCAAGTACTGTTTATAAAACAAGTCTCAATATCCAGCTTTTCTCAAGTCTTTAAGAGTGCAAATGTAGCTTGCAGCCAACAAAATTTCTTTGTCTCTGCTCTGTGGCCAAGTAAGTGTTTTAATTATATTTTTTTAAGGACATTCGGACTCCGTCTCTGAATACCAAGTCCCGGCTGAGCATGAATTCAAATGACTGAGGCTTAAGCCCCTGATAATAAGGGTTTATTAAGGAAGCACTAACAGCTGAACTGGAGTGGGCTGAATGGCTAAACCGAAATAATGGCATGCTTGTGGCAACCAGAAAATGATTGTTTATTGGCATAATCCCAGAATAAACTTCTGCCAAGAGCACACCGTCTTTCCTTGCCAAGTTCTTCATATGGGGAAATACAGTACTGAATTTCTGCACGTATTAGCAGTGCAGAAGACTGGGAGGAGGAGAAGTGGAAGTTTGCATGAGAAAGAGAAAAGAATGTACATCCCAAATGGTGTAAATAGTGTGATCCCTAGAGCTCCAGTCAGCAGCAGGCTCTAAAGAGACCACTTGGGTTTCAACTTTAGGAACATGGTCTGAAAAGCATGGATTTAGCTATGGAGTTCTATCACTTGAATCTCTTAAGTATCCCTGCATGCGTTATGCAGAGAGCAGAAAAATTTGGAACTTTTTTCTAAAGTCCTGCCTCTGTGATTGTTGAAGTGCTCACAAGCAGTTTGTTTCACACATGACAAACGGGACTGTTTTGCAACTCTGCTGGGAGATGCATTCTCAAGAAAATTCTGTGGAATAACACTTGGCAAATATTTTATTCACTGAGAAATGCAGTTACACATTGTAGCTACACATGACTGCAGGTTAAGTTTAAAAGTTGATGGAATAACTGCTGTTTGTACAAGGAGGAAGAGAGGCTACTCTGTATCGTACTGCCTTGCCCTTTTCTAGCAGTCTTTTGAATATGGTATTTGGTGAGGGAGTCCTGATTTATATTACTTCTCTGTTGCGCTGGAAAAGATTTTTCATTTCAGCCCAAAACTGGGATATCTGAATGCCATAAATACTGTCCTACGAGGCACTTTAGAATGGTAGTTTTCCATATCTCCTGTGGAAGTTAAACATGTGGTATATTTCAATGTTCTCTAGGGCATAATAATCTCACTTTCCAGGAAAGGAGGCGATCAGAAATATCTTCAGTATAAAACAAGTTCTCTATATGGGTGATTGAGATGCCTGCCTTAAAAATCCTTGAGCTGTAGCTAGGGCTATTTTGAGGAGTAGGAAGCAGTAATCAAAACTTCACCTATCAATTACAGAAGACAGATATTCCAAGCTTTAACAATTTGTTTTTAAATTAAGCATAACCATAAATTATTTTTCTCCTTATTTTCTGCTAACGAATTTGCAGTAAGTTTGTATGACTAACTGATTGTTCAAAGTCCCAAAGGGGTGGTTCTGAAAGAGCTTCATCAAGAGCCTGGTTGCTTGATATAAGGTCCTAAACTGAAAACTAGACTGGTTTGGAAAGACGTGGAAAAGGATATTGTCTGGAAACAATCAGATCAACAAGAAATTTGATCTTTTCTCAGCCTGCAGGTTTTTTTTCTTTTTACTTTTAGTTGTTTACTGCATTTGGATATGTGGCATAGATGCAGCTTTTAAAAATTACCTTATTTATATGTTAATAAGAATTCAGTTTGAGTAAAACCTGCCTTTCAGCAGTATTTCAACATCCTCCAGTCTGTAACCTCCCCTTGGAGGTTTGAAATGCCAAGTTCTTCCTTCCTAAATGCAATCTTATCTTTCTGACATCTCCTGGCTGATTCTGTAGTACTGAGATGATACACTATATCATTAGTATGACTTGTATGACACAAGTCTGTGCAGAAGCTGGACACCATTAAAAAAAGAAAAGAAAGAAAAATGAATTAAAATGAACGACCATTGTGATTTGAAAAGACAGCTCTGTAGAAAACTTTTCACATGTGACCTCTTGCATTTTTATTTATGTGAATCTTGAGCAAACGGTAAAGTAGTTCTCAGATAATTTTGTTATTCTCAGCTTGCTATTAACTCTCTCCAGTAGGGAGAGTGGTCTTAAATGTTCAATGTTTAATACTTATTTTTTTCTTCTTTGAGTATCTAGTTCTCCTGTTTGGACTCTCAGGATAACAATGGGTCTGGTTCTCCCCCTGTTAGCTGCCAAAGTCTCCAGTTGTCTCCCTGAGATTTTCTGGCTCCTACTTGCCCATTGAATACTGAGATTTGTGGCAGATGCAAAATGAGGACAATGGGAACAGTATGAAATGCCTATTTGCCTGCCCACATTTTAAGAAGAGTTTCAGCTTTACATTGCAAATTTTGCATTAGATTTACTCAATAAAATTTCAGTTTTCTGATTATCGTTGTGTATCATCTTCCCATCAAATAATGTTAAATACTTAATAGTATAAATAACTCCTCCAGATTTCTTCCACTTGTAGTGTTATTTTATGTTCTCCCAATGCTAGAAATTATTCTTAGTTTTAGAGACATAGGTGAAATAGAATATATGTCTGGTTTTGGTAGGACATAGCTTCCCTTAGGACCTCTTAATGTTTTAGTGGTTTGGTGAATGCTGCCTTCCAGTTCAGACAGAGGACTTTTTATTTTATTTTATTTTGTTTAAAAAACAGTTGTTTTAGTAGTCCTGAGAGAATTTTGCAACCTGAAGCAGCCATAAGGTGCAGAATGACTGATAAGGATATTCTCTTTAAAAATGTGTGTACGAGGATAAAGGAACAAAGAAGAAAGGAGCATCTTCTGTGATTGGAGAAGATGAGATTTGGAAGGGTAATTGAAAGGACAGGGTGAAATGGCGGCCCTCACTTTACAGCAGGGATTTCAGACGATGAGAATTTTTCATTTGAATGGGGTTTCTTAATTTTTCCACAACTTTCCACCAGATAAGGCTGGTAACACAGAAGACTAATCAGCCATGAAGACATTCTTCTTGGGTAGATGAAAACAGACTTTTAAAGAACTGAATATATTTTGACCTGTTGCATTGCTGGAACATAGCTGAGGCACAGTGTCCTTTCAATAGTAATACAGCAGCCTGCAGCATTACCCTGTAGCTAAATTTTGCTGCGAGTATGCAGCTCTGTATTAACTTTCAAAGTGGAAATATTTTTATGGAAAATAACAACAAAGCTCAATGATCCAAAAGCCAAGAAGGCTGCACTGAAGTCTCACCTCAGGTGTATTGCATGCTGTACAACTTCTTCCTCTATTATCTGAAATTATATAACTACAATATTGTTTGACCTTTTTTACCCTGGATAGAAAAATGAAACCTATTCCAGTAAGGTAAGAGACTGGACAGGGACAACTCTGTCTTCCTGGGCATACTTGAAACTATTTTCAAGGATTTCAAGGATTTTCTGTCCAAGATGTTTTTCTTGTTAAGGTGAAAGACTATTTTTTCTGAAAAAATTTTGTCTTTTTTTTGACAATTACAAGCAAGTTGATTTATGTCTGTAAACCTCAGTTTCTATTCTGTCAAGTGATGTTGGTTGTACTTTCCTTTCTTTCACTGGCTTGCTTGTTTTTAGGACAATCTCCCATGGATGGAGGCACTACCTTGTGATGCTGACACCATCAGTGAACAGCCTAAAGCTACTTCACTGCAGCTGTCGAAAGGTTGTTCCTTGCTAGCATTCATAAGGTCATGGTGAGCATTGGCCAGTCTCCAATAACTGAAAAGGGGATGGCAGGACATCCCAACTCATTTTTGCTACTATTAAATGCTATGGTGAATGTTCTTTCACAAATTCAAGGCAGGGTCCAATGTCAGTGGTTGCTAAAATTGCACTGGAATAAGTGAGGCAGTTCCTGAAGTTCTAGCTAAGTGGGAAGGGCTGTGAAGTACCTGAGAGGAGGCTGAAGTGAGGTCAGGGTCAGTCTGTTTTCCCTTGTAACAGGTGATAGGATGAGCAGAAACAGCCTCAAGTTGCACCACGGGAGGTTAAGACTGAATATTATGAAATATTTCTCTTCACTGAAGGGGCTGTCAAGCACAGGAGCAGGCTGCACAGGGAAATGGTTGAGTCATCATCCCTGTAACGGGAAGACAGACGTGGAGTAGTGGTGTTCTAGGCAGACTAGGTTGATGGTTGAACTTGATCCTAAAGGTAGTTTCCAACCTAAAATATTCTATGTTTCTATGAATCAATGGCATGATTCAATGGCATTGAGGTCTGGGTTTTTGTCTTTATTTGCTGACTGGTGTCACACTGGAGGCCATGTATGCCTTGGAGATGCTATTTGCTGACTGGCAAAGAAGAGTTAACACGCTACACAACTGCTGCCCTTTGCTCACTGTTTTTGGAAGAGAAGGATTTAAAAACACTAGCCCTGTGTCACAACAAGGCTGAAACACAGATTTAATTTCACATGGTCTTTGTTCTAGTTTATTTAATTTTTTCCTGATTAATTTTTGCATAGCTGTCCCAATGCTCTGAATTTCGTCACTTGAAGCAAAGAGATAATTCCTCTGAAAAAAATGTATAAAGAAAAGAAAAAAATCGGAAAGATTAATAGAGGGGATTGGTGAGACGCTCTCTGCTTTCAGGTTAGATAGTTTTGTGACTCTACTGTATAGTTTGGAATGTCATCTGAAGGGACAGACAGCAAAGGAGACAGAGTTATATGAATAAAAGAAATAAAATGGGTTATTTTCTTTATGAGTATGGAGTATTTCCCAGAGCCCGATTTGAAGTAAAAAAAAAAACAAACAAAAAACAAAAACAACAGTAAAAATTCTCCAACCTGACAGTCATCTCAGGCAAATCAAAGCTCAAATATTTGCCAAAATTTGTTGACTTTAGAGGAACGGTAGTTATCAAAGATAAGGGGGTTCTGCTGAGCCTGGCAGCTTTCCTTTAGCAGCATGCTGAGCCACTGGGAGTTTCACAGTGTTCCTGATGCTCTCCTCTGCCTGGGGGAGTCTGGCTACCCTGCTCAAAGCCTGGAACCATGGAGGCATAAGATGCAGGAAAGTAGAGCAAGCTGCAGCTGATGCTGGATAATAAAATTATCCCCTCTTCACATAATCATTTTTATTATGGGTTTCTCAGTGTTCTTTTAAAGGAGGCAAGTGCTATTATCTATGTTCCATAGATGCAGAAGTGAGGATAGTGACAAATGCTGTGATTTGCCTACTGCCATTGAGCTGAAAATATCTTCATTGGAGCAGAGGGAGAAAATGAAAATGAAAATACAGTGGAGGCATCTGTTTGGCTTGTATAGTGCAGCTGTTCATTATGCAAATCTTGTCACATCTTAAACAACTCTCAAACCATGATTCATTCACAATGGTGGTGTGACCACTGGGATTGTGGTGACATCGAAGTATATCTGCACAGTTTTTGTCCTCGCAGTAGTAGCAATAATCTTTGGCTATGGACCCAGTTACAAAAATAGTTGTATTCCTTGATTGCTCCTTTCTTTTTTTTCCTTCCTGAGTGTGATACCCACAGGACATTGTTAGAACTGCAATGGACAGGAAAATGGGACTTCATAAATTTGCTCTGTTTCAATAAATGAATTTATATAACTAAAGAAAACTTTGTCTTGGATAGACAGGGACAGTGAGAAGCTATTTTCTGCCTTCTGTTTCACAAGTGAGTGGGAATATGCCAGTCCTTACTCTAAAATTTTTCAGAATGTACCCAAATTAATCTATGGTACATGAAAACAAATTAGGTGGCCAAGGAGGTGTCAGCAATATCTTTTATACCAGAAAGCTCTCTGTAATAGTGTTTATTTGCCCTTTTCTGGTCTTGTAGTATCATGGTAGTGGAGTAGTTGGGATCTGGTCACTTACCAGAGACTTTGAAAAACATGATAAAGTTCTTTGTTTTAACAGCCTCAGGCAAGCAGCAGATCATTAGGTAAAGCAGAGCCACTGGCTAGTTTGGGCTGGGAAAAGAGGTAGAAAGAATATCTACTAAGAACCTGTTTTCCCTCTGCTATCATCAAGTAATTGTATCTTTTGCACCTTGGGGGAGCAGAGCTGAAAGAGAATAGCGAGGATTTACCAGTTGTTGTGGTACTTGTGACCACAACAGAAGGAGAGAACCAGTGATGCAGAGGATGCAAAGGAGGGTTCAGTCAGAAGTTTGGCCTGACTATCAATGAAGCAAAAACCTTTGGAGGGAATGGAGGTAAGTCTCCTGGTGATCAGATCCAGGACTGTTTAATCTTTTAGTCTAAGAAAGTCTAAGAAACCTGCTGTGATTTCATCGATACTGAGATAGCAGCTGTGATTGTTGCGGGAAGAGCAGGGAGGGAAAAAAATTGCAGTAAAAAGTAGCTTAAAATGTATTTTTCAGTTAAGATCTGGAAATACAGTAGAATGAACTGTGATATGAGTTGGTTTGGTTTGGGTTTTTGTTTTGTTTCTTCAGCCTCTCAGCTAGAGCAGTGGGAGTGGAGGTTAATAGAAGTGTCAGTTGCAGAAGTCAGAATTAGTTACCGGTTCAGAGCCCAGACTTGCTCTGACCCACAAAGAGCAAAAGAGAGGAAGAAAATGTTTGTGTTGTGGATGAGAACACAATAAGAGCTTGGGGAATGAGAGGAAACTGATTTCAATAGAAATGTTCATTTCAAAAATCTCATTTCTAAGATAATTTTTGAAGGCCAGGGCTGAGAAAATGATCTCTTTACACTCGCTGGGGGCCAACAGAAAAATAGGACCTCCTTTTGCATTAAATAAATGTAATGCATTTTTTGAAAGCACAGCATTTTTTTTGTTTCATAGAAGTGGCTGGTTTCTTAACATCAGTTTATGATACTGAATGGGTTTTTTTTGTTGCTAGGTTGTTAGGTTTTTTTCTCCTCAATTATTGCTGTTTAGAAATATAAGATCTTTTCCCTAGGCTTTCTGAAAAATATTATCAGTTTTTTAAAATCTCATGTTAGTCTGGAAGAAGAGAAGCATAAAATTTTTAATCCCCTTGAATGTTTTGGCCATCTGCACTCCAGATTTTTAACTCTTTGGCCTTTTCACCACCAGTACTGCCTGTTGTGTTTAGCACAGTTTCCACTTACTACACTTTTCCTTTGAGGAAGAAACTATTTGCTACCATTATGTCATCTTGACAACTATACTGCATGAATGCTAAAGTTTGGCCCCCAAAAATGATACCTTTTCTAACTGATTCATTCTGTTATCAGTGAAAAGCTTATAGTGACCTGGTTTGGCAAAATTTTGCTTAAAACTTGCAATGAAGGAATTGCACAGTTCTTGGTGCTACCTAGGAGAGAGTTGGCTAGTGAGAAGTCCAAACAGAGGTTCAGATTTCTAGTTTTGATATCATGGTGCAGAAATATCTGTAGAGTCTGCCTGTGAGAAGCAGTAGGATCCTCTGTATAGCTTGTGTAAAATTATGTTTTTAGTGGAAGGGAATGCAGTTGTATAGTGGTGAGCTTATAAAAATACACTTTTTTTTTTTTTTTTAATTCACAAGAATGCTTTCAAAGACTTGCTGTCCTGTAGAAATTGATGTTCTCCCATGAAACACTTCAATTTTGGGAAAACATTTTTGAAAAATGAAAGAAATGTTCTATCCGTATTTGTTTGTACTGTTTGTTTTCTTGAGTCTTACACCAGTCTTAATTATGTTCATCATTTAAAGGCGGAATTAATATACCTAGGGATATCTATTATAAACTTGAACTAATAACTTATGTCTGAGGAACTAGAAATATGAAATATCCACAGTATGTGTATTTGCCTTAGCCTGATGTGAGAGACAAATGTGCAATCAGCTAAGCAAATATCAGTGACTAGGGGAACTGTTATCCACAACTGAACTAATTACTTTATTTACTTGAACAAAACTAGATGGGATGTGTTAATCGGTCCTTGTTCTTTGCTTTTTTTTTTGTTTGTGTGTTAATGATTTTCTTCAGTTTTGTAATTCTTGGTTCCCTACCTCTTCTTAGGGCACTGGCATAGCTCACTGACCTCATTGCTCATTTTTATGGCCCTTAATAATGTCCATGTTGAAAAGAGAACATACAATCAGTTACATGTTGAAAAATGTTGTCCCTGCGCTGCACACTGCAGTTTTTGAAATGAAGCGTTTGACTTGGGCTTATCAGAAGGGTCAGGTTGTGATTTTTTATCTAATTGTTTAATTCTGGTTTGTTATTATGGTACCCTGTACTGTAGCTGAGTATAAATGCTAGTTTAAAAAATACAGAAAGTTTGCCAAATACAATTTCAGCCTTTTAGAGCTTTCTCACTACCCCCGGATGATCTGTAGCCACAGATAGTCACACTCAAGTCTGTGTTTTCCAAATTTACACTATACTGCAGAACAAATTGCTGCTTACCCAAAACTTTCCTTGAAGTAATCACCTTTTCCCTGCCAGCTGCTGCTTGCTAGCTCTTCTCCTCCTGCATGGACAGAGAGCTTTGCTGCAGCTGCTTCCATGTGTAGTGGCCCTTCTCTCTACCCCCAAATGGAAACAAGGTAGAGGAAGGAAAAAAGAAAAGCTGAAAAGTACCTGCTAATTGAAACTCCCTGATTCTCTCATCATTTTGCCAGACAGGACAACCAGTCAGCTGCCCTGGGTTGTGTGTTTCAAAATAGGGACCTGAAGGCTGTTGTTGGGATGCTGGCTGTGCTCCTGGAATGAAATGCGAGGAGCTTATTTTCAGTTTCCCACGTGGCTTTGCACTGTCTTGTTGGAACACAGGCTCGGAGTACTGGCATCCAGTGTTTGGTGTTACTGATGGAGCTGCCAAAATTTTCTTACCATGAACCAAGTGGAAACCAAGCCCCCACAGGAAAGTCACAGAAGTATGCAAAATGAGCACACAAGTTTTGCTTTGGGCAGAATTGCAGCAGCTGCAGGTCTCTGAATTAATATGGAAGAGTTTTTGATACACTGACCAAGCCACTCACCCCTACTCTCCCAAACATAAATTATTATTTCATTAATTAATTTGTCCAAAGAAGAAAATTTGGTGTTTCATCATTAACCTAGTAGGTTTTCTTTGACAAAATCATTCTGAAAGATCGCTATTGTTAGAAATGAGATTAAGACATGGTTTTTCAGCCAAAGAGAGAGACCATTTGGCTGAACAGTCAGTTATTGTAATTAAAGATTTGTTCTTTCTTTCAGTCTTGGCTCAGTCTTAGGCTTAGATCACTAAGGCTATAAGAAATAGTTTAAAATGAAAATAGCATTTCTTTGGTCCATGAAGATACAATGAAATGACAGAGACCAGCAAGTTGGCTCAAGATTTTGTGCTCTGAGAAGAGTTTGGTGATCTTTACCCTTGAGAAAGTATTCAGAGAAATGTGGTATCTATATCTACCTTTCATATTTAGGAAGGAAAAAGTAAGGTGAAGACTTTGCATTGGATAAAGGAACGACACTATAGTGGCAGGGTAGGCAAGATGAAGAACTAAATTAGATTCCACAGGAATCATGATGGAAAGCAGTTAAGGAGAAGTTGGAACCTGAAAGATATTTGGGTGAGAACAGAGAGAAATACCAGGTGCAGGTGGCATGGGAAATTATTTGGAGAAACTGGAAAGAGCTATAGTACTTGCAAATGAAAATTATGAGGTTAGCCCCCACATGCTCTATAGAGGTAGTCATGGCTGGTTGACAGAACTTGAAGGTCCAGAAAAGGCTCAGAAAACAGAGAAACCACAGGGAGGGGAATATAGTTGGAAATGAATGATATGCACTAAATAAACAGACAAATAAAAGCAAACTATTGGTACCCTTGGTTTGTTCAGCCTGGAGAAGAGACTGAGGGAAGACCTTATTGTGGTCTTCAATGAGGGGAAGCGGAGGAGCAGGTACCGCTTCTCTTCACTTTCATAATCAGGGATAGGGCTCGAGGAAACAGCCTGGATGATTAAAATTTCTTTGTATTAAAATAGAAAAAAATTTGAAATTTGTTTCCTCTAGAAAAAGAGTAGGAAAAAAGTGTAGAGAGGAATTCCATATCTAACTGGGGATCAACCCACTGAAGTGCTAATGAGCTTGCAGAAATTTAAAAAAATAATAGTGAGCATCCTATAAAAAAGTTCTGTCTTGATAGTCCAAAAGCAAGAGATTGCTGAGACTCAGAAAAAACTAAGCTGGCTTAAATCTTGCAAGGAAAACAAAAAGCAAATCTAGATTTTTAATTTTATTTTTCTAGTAGTGCAAATAAAGACACCAAAGGAAATGTGTCTGTGTACAAAGGAAGGGGGGAACACATTACAGTTGGATGATTATGGTTCATAAAGGTCTGGCTCCAGAAGCATGTGAGCATTTGCCTCAGTTTTCTGTATGGGAGATCAGGTAGGACATAGGGGCATGCACCAGGTGGTGAATGAGGTAAAGACCTGGACAAACAAAAGATTCTTCAAGTGTTTCTGAGGTAGAACTCCCAAGAGCCAACTGCCCTAAATTTCTCTTTTGCCCTCTTTTTTTCTCTTTTTCAAGAGAAAAGTTGCGTTTCCACCTCTGCCTACTGTAAAAATGGCATGTGACATTTCAGATTCATTAAGACCATTAAACCATGGATCAAATTTTATTTACTGCTCTTGTACAACTGGAGCTTAGCAAATAAAATATTTATATTTAAGAAGGGGGAAAGAAGCTGGTCCAGGTAGCTGCAGACATATTAATCTGTCCTCAATGGACTGCAAAGTAGAGCACATTTTGAATAAGAGAATAAATTAGGAAGTGGAGTTAAATATTTAAGTTTCATTAAACACAGCGTGTGTTTACTGAAAGGAGACTGATGTCCCAAACTAGCTCATTTAAAAACTGATTTTGTAGATGTGACTTATCTGGCACTAAACAAACTGAAATTTATTATAATTTGTTGTGGGACTTGATGAGAAGTTATTCATTCAAGCAGGAAAGAAAAAAAAGATTAATGCAAAAGTTAGCTCTAACGTGGACAAGGAGTTTAAAGAGGACTCAAAATGAGCAGTGCTTTGAAGAAAAATAATGAGTTGCAGGAACTTCTTAAGTCTGCTCCTTGGATACATTTTTGTTCGTGGTCATGGGATGAAAATAATAGTGTGTGAATGTGGGAGTCATAGCTGTGCTCAAATTGTTGTTTACTGCAAAAGACAACCATACCTTTTTTTATATAGTCATATTAAGCCAAATATTTATTGTTAGTATAATCAAAATCTTAATGATCTAATCCAAGGATTGTTGTTAGTGTTTATTGCAGAAAACACTAATTATTGTTTCATTAATTATTGCAGAAAAAGATTATATCTATGCAGGTGTTATAATAATGTTAACAACAATGCGACCACCACCACCACAGTTAAAATTGTTATACATACACTTGGATTCAGCTTCTTTTCCTGACGTTATGCTGACCGTTCCTCTGCTCTTCTTAGCCCTCAAGTTGGTGGTTTCATTGTGTGTGTAGTGGGGATGGTTATGGTGACCTGTCATCAGGTGGGGTCCTTGGGCTGGCGGATGTTCTTGTTGCTGGTTTCTTTTTTCTTGCTCTAGGATCAACATGGGGTGGGTTTTTTTATGTTTGCTAGCAGGCTTTGATGCTTTTATCTCTCTCTCTCATCATTGGACTGCAGTCATGTTATATCCAAACTTCCTGGAGGTGACATATTTTAGGTATATTGGAAATTATTTCTGCTTTCTCTTTCTTACCCCTGCATCCAGTTTTGTCCAGTTCCATGTCTGTACTTCTTTACGTGACCTCAGGACAGCTGTTTATAGCGAGTGTTTGTGTCTGTGTTGTCAAGCCAGTGCTCCATCTCATATCTTCCATATCTGTACTCCTCTGTATTGCATCCTGTGTCTCCACTTCTCAAGGCCTTTGCTGACATACCAGCCCTGTATTTCTTTATAGGAAATTATGATAATAGAGTCCTAAAACCTCTGTGGTTCCATACAATGACAAAGAAAAGTAAATCAAATCAGCCACAGCTGGTTGATCAATTAGAAAAAATGCTGTTGCAGCTAAAGAAAATGTGACAAAGCTGTGGACAGGCCAAGGAATGCTCAGAAAGGGCAAACCTTGACAAACCTCAGTCCAGAGCACAGGCAAACTCACTAAAAAGCCCGTGGCCCATCATTAGCAATGGCAATACCTTCAGTATTGCTTTACATGCAGCTTAACAGTATCATCAGCACAGCTGGTGTTTGTCACATAATACTGGAAGAGCTGAAGGATATAGGCAGGTTGAATCATCTGAGAAGAACTAATTGTTCAGAGTGGTAGACTGCAGTCATATGGACTAATAATAAAATACTTGCTTCTATAATCTGGGATCTTGCCAGTCGTTTTGAAAAGAACAGATGAAAGGAAGGGCTTGTGCATAAAAGTTATTAACAGCAAAAAAAGCCACCTGTGAAAGGCATATATGATTTTGGGATGTGCTGCATATGCTAGCTTCAGTCAGGCTAGGATAAATAAACACTTGCTCACCGATAGAGCTTCGTCTGAAATTATCTGCTTTGTTCTGAATGCTTCTGTTTGAGACAGACTGGTCCAGATTCAGGAGTACCTGGGTGTGAGTTGATTGTGTAAGTGCAGATAGTCACTGTGGCAAGCTTGACTTGCACTGACAGATCCAGAGGTCTAAGAAGCACATGCCTGTGCTGCCTTGGGCTGCCCACTTGTGTGGGATTGTAAAATCAGGTTGGGGATAGTGGGGCATTTCGAGTGGGAGGCTCAGCTCTGCTCAGAAGGGTCCTTAAACTGCAGCCATAGAGATTTCTGCCTGATTCTGTTTCTGAGGATCAATGTGTAGCTGAAACCATGGATGGATTGTTGCTGAAGTCATTAATTCTCTGATTGCCTACCATTTTTTAATTTTCCTTTCATTTTTTACTGCCAAGCAGAGATTGACTGTGAAATCAACTGTAATACTGAAGTAATTCCTATGCCATAATTTTGCTGCAAGAAGCTGCTTGTTATGGTGTATCTCAGCTGGTCTTCAATTCTCACTTCATTATACACTTCATGCTTTTTTAACACTCTGGTTTAGTGTTTAACTGTCATTAACTACTTCTCTCTTCTCTCTTTCCTGTTTTGGTGCTCTTTATGTGATTACTCACTCTCTTTTCCTCCTGTTGTTCCAACTTCCCATTTAAACTGTTTTAAGCTCTCCTTCTCTCTCTTTCCCTTTCCTCTCTTCTGAAGTTTCATGTAGCAGCCCCCACCCCAAGTATCTCCTTCCTTCATTCCTTCATTGCTGAATTCCTGAATTCCTTCCTGAATTCCTTCCAGAATTCCTTCTTTCCTTCTGGAATTCCTTCCTTCCGGATATCCTTCAGGAATTCCTTCCTGAATTCCTTCTGGAATTCCTTCCTTCCTTCTGGAATTCCTTCCTTCCTTCTGGAATTCCTTTCTTCCGGAATTCCTTCCGGAATTCCTTCCTTAGTTCCAGAATTCCTTCCTTTCTTCCTTAGTTCCAGAATTCCTTCCTTCCTTCTGGAATTCCTTCCTTCTTCCTTCCCAAATTCCTTCCTTCCTTCCAGAATTCCTTCCTTTTTTTCTCTCTGTCTCTTTCTCTCTGTCTCTTTCTCTCTGTCTCTTTCTCTCTGTCTCTTTCTCTCTGTCTCTTTCTCTCTGTCTCTTTCTCTCTGTCTCTTTCACTTTAATCTTTGTCTTTCTGTGTTTGTAAATACCCCTACCATTTGTTTAAATGCTGCCACCTTGCTCTGTTTAGGGGATGTCACGCAGGATTTCAGAGATGCTTTCCTTTCATGGTGTTTTATTTACTTGTTACCATTGGTGTAGCCAGAAGGCTCATCACAAAAATCAAAATATTCAGGAGTAGTCCATTTTGTATATAGTGTAACACTCTTTATTTCTTTGCTATTAATAGTTTTGGCAATTCTCTAAATCAAAGGTTGAACAGAAAACATTATCGAAGAATCTAATAAAAAGGAAAACTGTCACCTTTGAATTTTGAAAAAGTAAACCAAAAAAGACAGTTATTTTCCATAGAATACATTGTTTGCAGAAACAAGTCCAGTCTGGCGAGTTTTTATCTTAATCTATCTTTTAACTGCCAACTGAAATATTTGCAAGAAAAAGTAAAGGTTGGACCCAAATGCTTGCTGGTAGATGAAATTTTCCAGCATTTTGAAAAAAATACCTACAATTTCATGAGTACTACATATGGGCTGTTTGTAATTTTGTGAGAGCACCCTCCATTGCTGTTTTATCATGTGCAAAAACAGTTAAATGGTTTTCTGTGGCTGTACTGGTTACATCATATTCGAGTTCTTGGTGTGATGTGAGGCATGGTCTCCATTTGTGCAACATGACTTTTCACTTGTTGGTATAGGAAAGGCACTTCAGGAAGCAGCCTGAATCTCTGCAGAGAGAAAAAAATATCTCTGCAGGTTTAGTGCTTGCAGTAGACATTTGGCAAGTGTTTTGGCTGTAGGGAAGTCTTGAATCTTAGGAAAACATGCTACATTAAGGCTCTGTGGGTTTTTGTTTATAGGGCTTCTGGAATGTTTCAGACTCCAAAACCTAACTATTTTGCCAATCTGTTTTGCTGAAAAAATGCCAGTCAGATTTAAATTTGAGTGCCTTTCAACTTAATATGAGGCAGATTCCCTAGTAACAGTTATCCATGACTCCCTGTGATTAGGGAGCCTCTGAGGTATATGTGACCATATCCCAGGTCCCTGGGGTGGGCAGTGAGGATACAGGAGACAGCCCCAAACCTGTGGCTGTCTCTTGTATTCAGTGGCATCCTGTAGAGTAAAACCACTAATGTTGACTTTGCTTCAGCTTCTGACATGTTACAGACAGTGACTTGAGATTATGAAAGTGTTTATATCTCCTCCTAGATGTTCTTCCATTAAAGCACTTAATTCTCTCCTTCAGTGAAGGATTCTGGAAAGTTGATTGGAAGAAATGAAGTGAGAAGACAAATTACAGTGAAAACGGGGTGTTAGGTGATGTGCAGTGTTACTGGTGGGGAAGCTTCTCCAAAGGAAAGGGACAAGGGACTGAGTGTGGAGTTTGATTTTTTTAATAGTATGGCAACTGTGTTTGAATCAGAATGATTTGTGTTGGAAGGGACTTTAAGGATCATTTAATTCCAACCTCCTGCCATGGGCAGGTTCATCTTACACCAGATCAGGTTGCTCAGAGCTCCATCTTACCTGGCCTTGAACACTTCCGAGGATGAAGCTTCCACAACTTCCTTGGGTAACCTGTTCCAGTGCTTCACCACTCTCACAGTAAAGAATTTTTTCTTAATATCTAATCTAACCCTACTCTCAATTTGAATTTATTCCTCTTTGTTCTGTCACTACATGCTCTTGTAAAAAGTCCCTCTTCATCTTTCTCGGGAGCTCCTTTCGGGTACTGGAAGGATGCACTTAAATCACCCCAAAGTCATTTCTTTTCCGGGCTGAACATAATTCTCTCAGCCTCTCCTCATGGAAGAGGTGCTCGTTTGATTACGGAAAAGCAGTTTGAACTAAGCTGAGGTAAAAGACAGCTTGCATATTTAGTTTTTAATTGCTTATTTAATGTATTTATTTATCTCTTTTATTCCATTAATTTTCTGTGAAACATGAGAGACTCTGAGTGGAAATGTGTAGCAGAAGAAAAGGAAAAACACACCCAAGCTGTCTGGCATCTCACGTGCTCTACTCTGGGCTCTGTTTAAGTTCACTGGAAACAATGGTGGTCCTTTCTTCTTGATAGGAAATGATAATTTATTTTGAAGTAAATGGAACTGGTGCTAATGACAGCTCTTTCAGACCTTTGAATGCCAGGTCTCTTGCAGTCTTCAAATGAACTTTATTTCAACACACCTAGTAAGTTCTCTCATCTGACTTCTAGAATTATGTTAAAACCAGATACCTAAAAGCCTCCCTATTTGGGATTCCTCTATTTTTCCATGTCAGTTATAATTATGTTGCATTTGAGCAAGAGGTTGCCAGCAGAGAATTCTGAGGAGTGCCAAATTAAATTTCAAATACATTTTGTTCTTTGTTCATGTTGAGAAACATTTCTCCTTGAAAGTTGCTGTGCTCAGCAAATGAGATCAGACTGCCATTAAACTCCCTGTAAATATCAGTCTAGCTGAGTTTTAAAGGCCATCTTAGTGGCACTGTTGCACCTCCTCTGAAGGCTGGTTTAACATTAATGTCATGGCTTCTGGTTTGAAGAAAAATGAACAAAAAAAAAATCAGAGAAACCTTTCTTTCATCCAAGCAATCTCTAGTCCACTGTCTTGCTACCTGGCTGCCTACTGGAGAGATGTCTCTAGGAAAGGGGGAGGGTTCTTATTTTTAACATATTTTTTGAAGGCCCTGTGTTCTGTTAAACTGTGCCAAAATGAGATAATGCAAATTATAGAGAGGGAAAGGGAAAGCTCAGAATGACTTTTGGTGACCAGTTAGTGACTGATATTTCATCCCCAAACAAATGTATTTAATTCCTTTTTGTATTTGAATATTTGCTTCTCACATCCAGATTTTGGGTTCATTAGCATGCTGTGGATAGCCTCTAGCAGTGTGTGTACGTCCTATCTCTGTGCCTATTTTACATTTCAGACAATTAGCTCAATTTATATTATGAAGAGACACTAATTGGAGGGAAAGGAAGAAGTACGTAGCAACATGCCAATGACAGTTAAATAATGTATCACATCTCACCTGTATAAGTTTTTGTGAAAGAAGCTCTTTTCAGGAGCCCATTAAGCCTAATAAGAATTTGAACCCTTGCAAGGTGGACAGTAGAGTATTCCCTGCTTCATACGAATTGGTAAACTGAAATACGATGCAAATGTTTTGCTTATTTTTACACAGCCAGAGGTCAGAAAAGAAGAGGGGAGTTCCAGACCTGTCAGGATCCCTGATTCTCCTGCAGGTTTCTAGAAGACAAGCCATAGTTATAGAACTTCCCATGGCATAACTCCTCCAATAACATCAGTGATGTAGATCAGGGATTTGCTGCACAGGCTGGAAAACAGTTTAAAATCTCCGTATTCTCTCTGGGATGAAGATAATTGCCCATTCTGGCAGTAGCTAATTACGTTTGACCTGCTTCTGTCTTGTGGTCCTGAAGCAGAGCTTCCCAAAAAACGCTTTAGTTGGAGTCCCACTTTTTACAGCCTCACTAACCATTTTTTTTTTTCCTCTCTGTCATTGATCTGCAGAATGCAACAGCAACAACAGCAACGTCGAGTGTTCACAGCTGCCCTTCTGGCACTTGTTTTCCTTCTGGCTGCCATGGGTACCACTGAGGCTGGCAAGAAAGAGAAACCAGGTATGGTCCAGTCTAATTCAGAGTTAATCCCCAATACAGTTTGCATGTGTGGGAGAATGTCAAATGCTTCTGGTTTTGTTATGAAATTCAGGTCATTTTTGACATAAGGGTAGGATTTGTGGCTGTGACATGTTGTTCTGTGTTAAACAGGGAAACAGAAGCGAGTTTCCATGTCAAGTGGCAGCTTGACAGTCCTAGAGACTGGAGTCCTTGGTTTATCACACTTTACATATTGCAAAGCAGCTTAAAATGTGCTCTGTGAAGAGTTTTATGCTTGACTTAGGGAGAACCAAACAGGAGTGATGAAAAAGCAGTTATTTTACTTGTTCAGTGCTATATCAGTATGACAGTGCTATACTGATGCTGTGTGATGTGGAAGTCCTCTGACAGAATTGTATTAACTCGCTGTTGCACAGACAGCCAGACATCCAGCAGTACTTGCTTTCTGTCAGTGATGAACTCAGACCTCATTATAGAAGAAACTGGCCTGGGGTGGAAAATTCTTATCTGTCAAACTCAGTTTGACATTTTAAAATAATGTGTTTTTTGGTGTTTTTCTTAAGGTCTTATTATTTTCAGGCTTCTTATACACCAGATAATACAAACTGTGAATATATCAGACTTAGTGTTCCCAGTAAAAAAAGGGAACTTTTTAGCCATTTTGTCTTTGTGAAAATATGAGCAAATGCAAGCAAAAACATGCAAGACCTAGACGAAAAACAATTTTATATAAGCATATTTAAAGCTACTCGTGATGTTTTAGGGGCCTAAGTAATTATTGTTGTGAACCCTTGGGTTTGATAACATTGCTGTCTTTTCTCATAAGTTTTGGGTTTAAGGTTCTAAATAAAATCAAGATCCTTACTTTTGCCCCTGAGTAACAAACCCCCCTGAATTAACAGCACTTTGAATACACTTCTCCATGTAGCTCCTTTGCCTTTAAAGTTTTGTTCATATTCTGATATAAAATGTGACATGGTATAGCAAATCAAAAGTTTGTATCCTACAGCTGTTCCCTGGAGGTGCTCAAATCCTCTGATACACAACATCAGCACATATATTTCTCGTTTTTTTGGTGTACAGTGCTTCAGTTGGAACTGAGGATATATACATGCCACCAGCTACTGGAGACAGAGGAATGTCCTTTCTGAGAGCCCTCCTGCATGTTTTGGTCAATGATCCCTGTGGGTTTTTAGATTTATGAAGATGAGAATGCACTTGAAAATTTCCAAGTGGACTAGTAAACATGGCAGAGGGACTGAGTTTGCATGATCATCCTGCTTTGGGCTCAAAAGGCCTGACCTGTTCTATGCAGAATTGATAAGAATCAATTCTGTCAGATCTTTTGCTTTTAAGCCAACTCTGTTATAGATGTCTTCCTTATTCACCCTTCCAGGTGCTGTGACTTGGGTTAAGTTTAGGGAGCTTTTCTGTAGGCTGTGAGTATTGACCACTTCTCTGCTTGGTTCCTTGTCTCCATGCAGAGAAAAAGGCGAAGAAGTCTGACTGTGGGGAATGGCAGTGGAGTGTCTGTGTGCCCACCAGTGGTGACTGTGGCCTGGGGACACGTGAGGGCACTCGCACTGGAGCTGAGTGCAAGCAAACCACCAAGACTCAGAAGTGTAAGATTCCCTGCAACTGGAAGAAGCAATTTGGAGGTTAGCATCCCTATCTTAAGGGATTTATTTCAGTTTTTATTTTGAGTGTGGAGCAGGAAGCCTGTATTTTCTGCTTAGTTCTGCAGATGTCTTGATGAAGGGGTTAGTCCTGTATTTCAGGTTCATCAGAGCTAGAACATGCAAGATGTCAGAAGGCAACTTTCTCAGAGCTCCTCTGCAGAGTCCCTATAACCTGCTTATTAAAAACTCAGCCTTCCTGCATGCTGAAATCTGCTCTCTGTGGTGTTCAGCTCTAGTAATGGGCAGTAGTGCAAGTTTACAGCTGTGAAGCTCTGCAATGGCTATTTCGGGCTTTACAAGGTGTGATATGGAGCATGGGGGGCTGACTACCCATTGGTACAGTGAAAGGGGTGAATGGAGACCAGTGTATTTCATTTTTATTGTTCAGTTCAGAAGATTCCCATGTAAAGGTACAGGAAGATATGTCAGATCTGTCCTGGACAAGATATCTGTCCTAAAGTCAAATTTGATTGCTCTTACAAACTTGGCTTTAAAGTTTTCTTGGGATTCTTCTCTTCTGTTACACATCTTTTTGTCTATAAGCCCCTACTGCCTGTGATACCCTATTAGACTCACAAAATTTTGGCTTTCGCACTCAGTCGTTGTGTTTTAAATTTTGCCTTTTATTTCCTTGCTGCAGCGGAGTGCAAATACCAGTTCCAGGCCTGGGGAGAATGTGACTTGAACACGGCCTTGAAGACTCGGACTGGGAACCTAAAGAGAGCGCTTCACAATGCTGACTGCCAGAAGACTGTCACAATCTCAAAGCCCTGTGGGAAGCTTACCAAACCCAAACCTCAAGGTAAATTTCATTTGCTGAAAGCCTCATGATAGTTCATTTAAATCCCTGGGTTTGTGGTGTCCTGAGTTGTACAGGATATTGCACTTTCATAGCCTTTCCTCAGCTCTGCACTGCTCCTGTCTCTCAGTGCTGAGGCAGGGAATATTCCTGAGCTGGATAGTCAAGGCTGTCTCGCACTTTAAAAGTAACCTGAAGATTAGAGTTCCAATTTTAACTTTAGACTGCCTGTACTGTTACCAGGTTGCTTACAAAACTGGACTTCCAGAGTAAAGATTCCTTTCATAACTCACTTGTTGATAGGAACAGATAATAATGGCATGAAAAAATATCCCTTGATAAAGACATATTTTATACAGGTTGAATAATGACTAGTTGAATAAGGGACTGCTTTCCTTCTGGACAAGTAGCATTGAAAGGATATTCTTCTCACTGCACACTGAAATGTGAAAATATTGTGCACCCTTGGGGCTGTTTATTCTTTATTCAAATGTAGCGGGACTGATAGTACAGAATGTATATGACTTATTTAGGTGTGACTGACAGTATAATTCCTAGTACACAGAAAGACATATGCCCTGCATTTGTGTTTCCAGGTGGCCCTTAGAAAACCTTATTTTCTTTCTAATCATTAAAGCCTTTTACTGTACTCTTTTGTTGGAGTAGCAGGTGTTATGTGTATAGGATGATTTATAGTGGGGGCTAAAACTGTGAGATCTTGCTTGAGATACAAAAGTAATGTGTTTTAAGTAGATTATAAAAGCTATGCTACCCTGACATTTGTTTACTTAAAACCAGCAGGGTTTGACACATTCCAGGCTCTGAATACTTGGGTAGTAATACAAATAAATGTGATTAGATGTGACAGGTGCACCTGGGGCAAGCAATTTTCAAATTGTGGGCTGTGGTGCACCATTGATCCGAGGAGTACCTGCAAGTACTGGAGCAACCAGAGAAGTTGCAGGCACTCTGTGTGTGTGTGTGCATCCATCTGCTTTGCAGTCAGTGTGGCTGTGACTGGTTTTCCTTGCACACCACTCATGGAGTTATCAGATGAGTCTAGAACCTGTGCAGACAGTGACAGGCTATGGAGCAGCAAAGTTACAACTGTATTTTCAGAGGTCACCTGAGTTGGTTGAGCTGGCGACAATAGGGGTTTAGGGATTTAAGTGATTGGATGGGAATGCAGGAAGAGCTTTGAGATGTGTGATTTTATTGTTTAGCAGTTTGAGGGGCAGGACTTTTTCTTCATGTTTTTGGGGTTTGGGTTGTTTTGATGGTTTTGTTTTTGTTTTTGTTTTTGTTTTTTTTTTTTTTTGGTGTGAGTTTTTGTAGTTTTCTTTTTTTCACTAAGTTTCCATGCCTAAGTAGCCTTTGGGAGCTTACTGAATGAAGCTTCCTACTGTGCTGCCAGAAGGCCACTGCCCCTCAAGCCTCTGCCTTGTCCTGCTTCCACTGAGTCATAGAACTATATTCTGTCAATGGCTGTCAGAACAGGGGGAGAGGGAGACAAAGCAGAGCATTGATGCAGCATTGTTTTGTGAGAGCAGTGCTCTTGGGTGGTAGAGGCTCATTTTCAAGTTATGGTTTTAAAGGGAGAACTTGAGAAATTGCTGGATTGGAGTCAACTTTAACCTATTCCAGATTCTAAGAGTGAGTTATAGCTGAGACTGAAAATTAGATTGGGACTGACTGCAGCAACCAATTATGGGGTTTGACTTAATTAGGAAACCTGACTTCATTTGATTTGAAGGAATGCAAAAAGAGAAACAGGTACAAATGTAGGTTTTTAATCATAATAACTGTGGGCAGTTCTGCTCTCCTGATCTGCATTGGAAATCTCATGGCATCTTCCTGCCTGCCACCTGCTCACTCATCTGCTGTTGCCATCAGCAGGAGCAGCAGGCATGGGAGACACACACACACAGCCTGCCTGGGCTGGAGCTGAGTCCATATTGCAGATCTGTGGGTATAACTACACAGAAGCTACACTGGACAGTATGTTGGCACCAGCAGGAGGAACCAGAGAAAGAAATTAGGTCAAGCAGATTAGTACTGTGTGAAAAGTTTTGCCCCACTGAACTTTATTTCTGAGTTAAAAATCAGAGTGCTGGCATGTTGGCTGGAATGAGAACGTTTGTTTTCTTCCTGAGGCGAAGGAGGTAAGTCCACAACTAGATAAAGGAAAAGAATTAAACTGCATTTAATCTGTGGCTAGATTCTTAATGAACTTCCTTCTTTGGAGATGAGAAGTAAGAACTGGATTATGGCCTGAGCATTTCAAATGCAAGTTTATCCACAGTTATATGTTAGGCTTCTTTTTCACCCCTAACTTTACATCAGTGCCTTCAAAATTCTCCTTAATTTAAAAGAAAAATAATTAATGCGTTTATTTAAGAATCCCAGAAATTTTGTGGGTGAGACGGGATATCTTGTCTAGACCTGACCAATGAAGTGTTGTGCATCAAATTTCACCTGACACATTTCCTTCATGGGATATGGTGTCTGAAGTTCCTCCTCATCTTCTCTGTTCTTTGAGAAAAATGCAAATTGATTGACCTTAAGTGTAGATGCTGCTCTGCTGTTGCTTATCCACCTTTCCAGCTCATGGCAGCTTTGCTGATAGCATGAATCTTTCTCCTCTCACTTAACAATTTCAAAAATGACTGCTGTTCATAGGAGTTGGATCTATTATTAACAGAAAGGAAAATTATACCTGCAAAAATATCACAGGGTTTGTAATTTTACTGATTTGTTGATAAAAGTATAGTTTGTTTTTCCAAGAAGTTGTATGATCTCTGACAAAACTTGTGCTAAGTTAAAGCAGGAGATGCTCATAAACCTTGGGAATCAATGCCTTCTTCATAAACTTGTAACCTAAATGTTCTCAGTGGATTTGTTTTATAGTTAGTAAGCATTCATGGAAAAGCCTTAAAATCTTTTTTAAGCACCCTTCATTATTTTGGAAACTAAAAAAATAAATATTTTGTTCTCAGCAACTTCTCTGTATCACTACTTTTTACTTCTGAGCAGCTGTCTTATGGATTACAACTATATTTAAGGGTGAGAGCAGATGATGAACCAGGAATTTGAAATTTATCTGGCTTCCTGACAAGCTCTTTTCTCGATTGCTTTGCTCACATGTTCTCAGACTGGAAGACAGTAGCTTGCTCCTAGGCTGCTGGGGTAAAGTGTAGGTAACACAGGATGAAAAACATCTTTACTGCTTGAATATTGTGCATTTAGACAGAGAGATTGTCAGAAGTGTGACAGTGATGTCCCAGGTAGCATGGTTTGTTGCGTATTTAGTACACAAATGAGGTCATGAGAATGCCTGTCGCGAAGTCTGGAAAGGATGAAAGCATAGCTTTTATCACAAAATCCCAGTGGAGGCAGGCAGCTCTCCTCTAGCACACACAATTGCATACTCTAATCAGTGTCTGCAAGGCTGGTGATGTTGAAGGTCTCCCTAAACTATCCTGACAGATGTGACAGACTTGGACACTTCTGTCGAGTGGTTGCTCTAATGGGCAGCTCATGCTGAGGAGCAGATCCTCCACATGACCTGCTTCACACCCACCCAAACCTGATGGATGCTTGTTCACATTTCAGCCAGCCAGAAAGCAGAAGACTGGGGTATTGTCAGGATTCAGGAAACAATTTTCTTTAACTGCTAAGAGAGGAGGAATTTATTTTCATTGAGCTGTGTTGCCTGATGGACTTTATTCCTTCTTACACTCTTTCCATCACACTCATTCTTTCTCCTTCTCTCCCCATAACTGTTGTACTTTCAGATATTTCTTCTTCTGGTTAAGATAAAATTACATAGAATAAGCAGTTTGCCTGCCCTTTCTGCACTGTACCCTTCATTTACCTTTCTGGTAACATTTCACCTGGTTGTATTTAGTTATATTTAATAAATCTCCTTTCCCAACTCTTTATCCATTTATAGTATATCACGTCTGTGAGTTACTTTGTCATGGCTCAGCTCAGTCCTTGCCACGCAGGAAAACCATGTGTTAAGGTTGGCAAACATTAACAGTGCTCACACCACTGTTGTCTTGAGTAATTGGGGTGCTCACCAAAGACCACATCCTCCAACATGCAATGTTTGGAAAGATTTCCCACATGAAGACAAGGCCTAACTGATTTGTTAATGGCTGTAATCTCTTCTGTATAATTCAGATCAGGTTTAGCATTTGAGAGCATAGCAAGGTGTCAGTACAGTTCCCTGTGCTTGGCACAGTGTGCATGCTAGCTCAGTGGAGGAAAGGCTTCGCATTGTATTTTTATTAATTTCATATAATTTGAAGAGTTTTACTTCAGAATTGAGTGAAGTATAAATAATCTGCCCTACCTTGTTTCTTTTATCTATATGTCTTTACAGGCAGGAATTAGCTAATTCTGCTATCACTCCTCGGAGCTCAGAAAGTCTAATTAAAAGAAAAGTAGTAATTGAAAGTCAGAAAGGCTAAATGATTTCCCAGATTGATTTAGTATCAGTGGCAGGCCCAGGAATGCAGCTAGTAGCTGCTGCTCCCTTTTACCGTGGTCTGCAAATAAAATTATCAGAATGTGGTAATTGACTCCAAGATAAATGTCTGAACTGCAATCCTTAATCAGGGTCTTTGGTTTTGACATTGGTAATCTCAGTGGACTCTCATCAGTGTTAAGCACCATTTTACCTTGGGTCTTCTCAGGAAGCTTCTTGTCAAATCATGGAGATGGATTTGCATTAATGTGCAGGTGTATCCCTATCTTTAGCAGCAGGAATAGAAAACAACTTGTGGTTTTGGAGCACTCCAGTGGCAAATTCTTCTAGGGTGAACATCTTACTTGCAGTGTGCTGCCAGAACAGCCTGACCAGCTTTGGCAGGATGACTTGACTGCTGGTTGTTGCAAGGAACTGACAGTGGTGTATGAGTGACTTGCTCTTCTGAGCTATTTGTTGCTCAGACAAACTGGGTGCTGCACTGATGAAATTGGACCACTTTATTTTGCATGCTGGAAAAGTTGCTTTTTCTGGGGTGACCTCCCTCAACTTTGCCTTTGTGCAACAGCACAAAGAGCAGCTGGAGGGGGCAGAGTGAGAGGAAATGACTTGTCAGGGCTGCTATCTTCTTTTGTTTGAAAGATGCTGGTGTCTCCTGTTCTGGCTTCACAGTCATTCTGTATCTCCCTCTGTAGGTTTTAGAATTCCCCATCTTTAATGTAACTCATTAATTGTGCAGGCATGCAGCTAGTGTAATAATTAGTATTACAGGAGGCAGAATAATAGAATCTGCTCAAACTAATTAGTTATAAAAATTAGGGATTTTCTCATATTAGGAAACAACTGTGATAGTTAAAGAAAAACCTGAAAGGCAAAGCTGGGAGATTTTTCTCTTGTTCTAAAGGGTAAGACAGGTTTGAAGAATGGCCCCTGGCATTGACCAGCCTGTAGTGAAATACAGTGATCTGAGCTCTGTGGGACAGGACACTGGAAGTGTGTGCCCAGTGGGAACTGCATAGCTGGCTGTTATTATTGTTGCTATCATCATGATTATTTGTATTGCATGAGTGCCCAGAGGCCCTAGCTGAAAAAGGGTGCCATTGTACTAAGCACTGCATAAACATTGTGAGAAGCAGTTTTGCCATGAATAATTTATGCCTTATGGCACTGGGAAATGTGAAAACCAAGGGAAGAAACAGTGGTCCAGAGGGGTGAGACTGGGCACTAAATGCTTGGTTGTGTTTCCCAGTGCCCCATGCTAGTCTGAGGACAAGGCTTGTGTTTCAAGGTGAAGTAAAACTCACTGAAAACTTTGGGCTCTGAGACATGACTCTGTCATTTGGCTCCTTGCTACCATATCAGGGAGAAATATGATGTTTTTAAATTTCAGTGGGAATGAGACTAAGCTATACAAGAAGAACAAGACACAGTGGTGCTTACAGTGTGAACCAGCCTCAAGCTGCTTATAAACTGCCAGTGCAGCCCATAACTAATAAAGTTTGGGTGTCTTTTAATGTTGGCTTTTCTGCTTCCATTTCTTTATGTTTCTTGGAGGCTTTGTGGTGTAGTTTCCCCTGAGACTGCTTTTTTACGTTTTAAACATTTAACTGTTTGGATAAATAATTTGAATGCCTTGTCAGATCATAGCATAATATCAATCTGATTGACATAACCCTAATTCCAGGGAGGAGGAAATGAATGTAGGAGAGGGAGAAAAGAAATACTTCTTTTAACTAAATATTTTTCAATATTTAGTTGTTCTGCAGCTTTTATAGGTGTTTTTGAAAAGAAATACACTGGGATGTTTCATGGAAATCTAAACCTTCATGTTTTTCTGACCCCCTGGTTTGTATTTCAGATTTTTTTTTCTATGCTGCCCCAAAAGATGAAGAACTGAATTTGACAAATTCTCATTTAACCCTATCGTACTTGCAGGAGTTTTAGGGTTTAATGCAGACCTTTGTGGGTGAAAGATTAAATAGGCTCGTGTGTGTCGCTTCTGTTACATGCTCATTGTCTCACTTTCCTGGCTTGGAAGAGCAGTCCAACTTCCTTGGTATTCGTCAGTGCCCTTGAGCCATGAAAATGCCTTAAACTATGGGATTTGCTGTGATAAAAGGTATGACATCAGCAAATGTTTACCCTCACTACTGTTCTCTGCAGTGACACAGAGAGAAAGCCCTCTTCCTTCTGTTCTGTCCTTCTCCTTCTCTATTTCTTCACTTCCTTTCTTTTCAAGCTTTCTTTTTTCCCCCCTTCTTTATCCCTCTATCTCATTTTCCACATTGCCATCTCTCTATCTTCCCTTCTGTCTGTGCTTGCTGCAAAACTTTTGCAGGCAACTCTGCAGAGTGGGGAGCACTGATCAAAGTGTCCTGTGCCCTGAGGGTAGAGCTTATCTGGGGCAGATGCAGAAAGCACAGCTGAGAATGGCATGTGCCTGGTTTTCAAGAGCTAACTGAACAAAATAGATTCTCTATTCGCATTACACCACAATTAACTTTCTGTTAAATGACATTTTATAAATAATATATATTTTTTATATACTACATATAATGCAGATGTCAGTTTGACATGTGTGATATTTTTGCTGTATAGGTGTATAATAAAGTCCCAATGGATTATTAATCCTTTCTGTTTCCAGCAGTCTCCTGCAGGCATGTGAATGCAGAGAGTAAACCCTGCGTGTATCAGTCTGCGCCTGCACCTGTCTTGCTGGCGTTAAGAGGGACCTTTTGTGCAGCACAGACAGGGGGCTGAACAGCCAGCTGGGACTGTGTCCTCTTATGCTGAGCACAGAACATGATGAAGAACAGTGAGAAAGTCCCTGCCCTACAGAAGCAGCAGTGAAAATGTACTGATGAGGTGTATGAGAAGAAGCCAACTGCACAGCAAAGAGAAGGACTTCTGGAAATGTTAGCCAAATCTCTTTAGCAGACTGCAGTTGCAAAACAGCTGTGGTTTGAAAAGTTTATCCATTGCAATCTTCTGAATACTTACTCTTAAGATCTAATATCTTAAGGGCTAAATAGATGTAAAGAAAATGAGATGAAATTTTCATGTTCTTTGCCTTCAGGCTATTAGGCCATCTAGCAAAGTCAGAAATTGCGTGTGTCTTTGAGGTCTTTTGAGTGCCTGTGCATAGACAGTTTTAAAACTTTTTCTCCCAAATATTTGAAGGAAGAAAACCATCAAAGTGAAACCTTTCTGATGCAAATCCTTGGTTTCAGCAAATTATCTCTTAAATAAAAGCTCTCTGTAATTCCTGACTAGTTTAAATAAGGATGTTAAAGAAAAGATTTTAAAGGTCTTACATCTGTATATCAGATTCAGGAAATGGCTTCTGACTGTCCAAGATAGTTTCAGAGTTTTGTGGCTCATTTAAAACAAATTGGATTATTTCCTCCTATACTTATTTCTTCTTGCAATTCCAATGAGAAAGAAAAATTAGTGACACATTTTCTGTGAGTGGTGACTTACTCCTCTGTCAGCTATGTTAGCGTTTGTTACAAGCATAAATCTGGCTATTCCCCATTCAAAACATAACATAACATAACATAACATAACATAACACTTTGCAGCATGACTTTCTGACTTACATGGGGCAGCTGCACCCTTTAGGTCTAAATCAAGTCTGTTTTGTATTCAACTGGGAACAAATCAAAGTCTATGCAAAACAAAACTTTAGCAAAGTGAGAAGCAGAACAAAACCTGGTGGAGAGGAGTGAGCACAAATGTGAAGAAATTGAGGAACACATAGCTAGAGAAAGCTGTTAAGGAGTACAGGCTAAAATATAAGGGATACAATCAATTGCAAGCTATTAATGAAGTAAAAGTTGCATCAGGGTCATTGATGCATTGGAGAGGTGCCTTCTGCTGCTGTTCAGTTGGCGGACAATTGCTGGTTTTCCCATCCAATAGAACTGTGTTTCTCAAAGAGGCTTTTGAGAAGAATTCCTTAGGGAACAAAGTTGCCATCATATAGTTTTTCCTTCTTAAACGATTTGGAATACATAAATGCTGTATCTAGTACAGGAAAATAGAAAGAAAAATATTTAGATAATCATTAAAAGTTCTCTTTTTCTACAAGAAATACCATGTTTAAAGGGTTTTCAGAAATCCAGGGATTTATTTTTACAGTCTTGGAAATCATAAGACAATACAGTTTCTGTTCCTAGAGAGGAGCGTGAATCTTTTTAAGGTGAGATTTTTTTCACCAAGGTACAAAATCCTTGATAATATTTCCATTCCACAGGGACTGGCATTTAATTCCCAAAATTCAGAAGCTCCCTGCCCTCCATGGCACCATTGCCCTTTACCACCATATCAACGTGGTGCTTTGGAAAATTTGCTCCAATTGAGAGGTAGAGAGGCCTTTTTAAAACATGCCTTCCTCTGAGCTTACTAGGACTGAGTGCTAAGTCCTGGGAAAATTGTAACCTGGACACCTGATGTGGAATTTTTTTTTTATTCTAACCTTCCATCAGCACAACTTTTGCTATTTTGAATGATTTATATTGCTTCTGGGGACACTGCTTGACTTTTATACTCAGGAGTTCAGCAGTGCCATGAGTGAATTGTTAGCTTCTTTTCAACAAATGAAAATAAATACCTGCAAATCTTGGCTTACAAAGCTTGACTTCAATTAAAATGTAATTACCTCCCTTTTGTGCCTTATACATTGAGTGGCTTCAAATGGTGTGTGGCTCCTGTTCAACTTAAATTACTTTCATTTGATGCTTGCATAGTAAGAATGAGGTTCTGGAAAAAAAGATGACTTTTTAAAGAGGACTGTTGCAGTTCCAAATTGCATAGAGAAAGTTCTGCTAATCAAATTACCTTGTTTACTCAGTAAGACCCTGACTGGAATTTTTGTTACTGGTCTTCATGGACCCACAGAAAGTGGGTCAAGTGCTAATCCATGTTTTTAATACTATGAATAATTCTAAGTCTTGTGACAATTCATAGGGTTATTCTGGTGATGAGTGATTAGGTCATCCAATGCCTGTGCATTGCCAGTTTGCTCCTGCAGGGCTGTTTGTTTTTTATTTTGCTGGCAGTGCATTGGTTCCAGGGGGAGCAGAGTGGCTGTGCAATGCTTGGTTGTTTCACACTGCAGGGACTATCAGGCATTTGGAATTTGCGTGCACCCCGGTCCAGGATACTTAGCCTGTCTGAGCAGGTCCCTGAACTGACCAAAGTCTGCTCTTCTGAAGTCCAGGATTATCATCCTGCTTTTTATTTTGCTCCTGCCTCTCTGAACCCTGAATTCTACCATACATAGCTCATAAAGATACCTTCAACTGGTGTCTGGCACAACTGGGCCACCTCACTTGAAAGCAAATAGGGCAGTGAGCAGATTCAGATTCAAATTCTATGTGAACCTGAGTTTCATCTGGTTAAGTGGTTTTACCATAGTGTCTCTTTATATTTTTGGTAGCTCTTGTCTGCAGCAAACACATTCCCTGAAGGCAAAGGACAGTTGCACAGCTGTGGCTCTGCCTGTGGAAAAACTGCACTTAATGGGGTGGGTGAGGTGAAGGAGGCTGCTGTGGGCCCAAAGTGCCTGCAAATGGCAGGTTCTGTGCGGGGTAGTATCTGCTCACTGGGCAGCTTTCCCTGCTTCCTTCCAGCTCAGTGGTGAGTGTTGGGGTCACACTGCTTTGCAGTGCCAGTGAGATGTGCAATCAGCTTAGTAGCTTCCCCATCATAAAGGCTGTCTTAGTGGGCTCTGCTCAGTGGGTCGCGATAATTTCTGATAGGACCACATTAAGATGCCTGGTAGGAAATGGCTGAATTGAAGGTCTTAACATCCAGTCTGTACTAATCTGAATTGAATTTTGATAATTTTCATGTATGGAACAGGAAACTGAATGGGACTCTTGAACACTGTATCTACGGGATCTTTCCCTCGCCTAACCGACAAATGGCTACAGCTGATGCTGGAGTATGGGACTGTCAGATGACTGATGAGCTGGCAGATAACTGGCATTGTACTCTCCACTGGTCAGCCTTTTGAGCATGGTGACCCTTTCAGTCATGCCTGGTTACTCTGGGAAGTGTGGAACTGGCAGGGTGATGTGGTTCCCAGTGTGGCTGTGTGAGCTGACCCAATAGCATGTCATAGAAGTGGAAATAGTATCATAGGGGAACAGAGGTGAGGACAATAACAGCCTGAACAACACAAAGAATAAGTTGAGAAATAAAAAAACATGAGCAAGGTGCATCTTAAAGCAACTTTATACATTTTTAGCCAGGGACATACCGTAGTCAGTAGCCTGAGCATAATCAGAACAGGTGGAGTGTAACTGTGAACAGACTTGTGCATGAGCATGTGAACATCAACATTTTCATGGTTCAGCACATGGCTACTGGTGTTTGTGGTAGGAATTTAAAAAGAGCCGAAGGGGTGGGAAATAGTTGAGCAGTTTTCTTTTTTTTAAATTTTTTTTTAATACTCCCAACAATTTTGTGTATGCATGTCGTTTCATGGAGCAAATATGCTGTGCATTAATCCAGATTAGCTGTCAGAAAGATGAAGCTGTGACAGTGTGAGTATTTCTAATGAGGGAGGGATTCCAACACAACAGTTTTACTCTGCTGAGGCCCAAAGCAGACTCACTTGTCTTTGTAGGTAGATGGGTTTGGCAGTTTGGATGATATGCAAATTACCACAAGGTAGACAAAGGGGAAGAACAGAGAAAGGAAGAGATGTGGACCCACAAGGATTAAGTGCAAATGGATAAATAGTGAATTGTCTGGTGCCTCAGGTCTAGTGAGGGTGGGGACCTGGTGCATTCCCATGACTCCAGACTAAAGTTTTCTCCTAGTGGTGACCTCATTCCTACCATGAGCTGCACAAACTCTTCTGCAGAGTCCTGTTAGCAGTCTGCCTGAATGTATATGTCTCCTTTGCTCTTAGTAAAACTGGCTGAAGCCTGCACAGTGCCCTGCTGTTTCTGCTGGATCTGAATAAATGTTGCTGGTTCCAGTGCTGGTCTGATTGATAAAATGCCACTGTTTCTTTCACAGAAAGAGGTGTTGTGTGGGAAATAAAAAGTATGAGGGAGAGTGCAATCAATATAGAATGCAGCAGGGTCAGTGTTACAGTGAGGCAAAATTAGAGGAGGTGGAGGATGTGGGTAAAAGATTTGAAACACTAGGAAAGAGGAAAAACAACCATCAGAGAAGTGTGATAGCCTAAGTTTGCCTTCTGCTGGAGGTACCTGGCCCTATCCATACCTGAAAGATTTTGGTGTAGTTGCCTTGGTTTAATGGAAATAAGCTGTTTTTACCACAACTGGTGATTCCTAGACTGACTATGTTATATAAATAAGTCAGAGGGAAAAGAAACATATTAACAAAGAACAGTCCCACCTTAAGGGCCATGTGCTTTTCTTTGCCTTCAAGGTGATAGTTGTTATTTAACCACAGGTAGTGTTCATGGCAACAAGATATGCAGAGTTCAAGAAGTGTTTGGACAGCACTCTCAGGCAACATGGTATGGTTTTTTTGAGTGATCCTGTGCAGGGCCAGGAGTTGGACTCAGTGATCCTTCTGGATCCCTTCCAACTCATCATATTCTGTGATTCTATGATAGTGTTGCTTGGCTTGGTTAATGAAATCTGGGTTAAGAAAAAACCTGGGTCTGCTTGCTTGCTGTTTTGATTCCAGGAAAGATGCTTGACAGAAGTTCTGTTTCCATCTCTTTGTGGTACCTATTGTGCTGTTTTGTGCTGATATCAGTAAGGATTTACTCATGTTACCAGTGAGAGTTGTTATTTTCCCCATTACAAGGTGACGTGTGACTCAAGAGTACCTAATCCTCTTAATTTGTTTTAATTTCGAAGATCCCTCTGTGAATTTCCTTTACGTTTCAAATACCACACTGCCCTAGAGTACAGTGAAAGTTATTGCAGGTACAATACACAAATTTTCACTTGTACTTTCCCATCATTCCCTTATTTACCCCAAATTAATCAGAGAAGCAGGTGCTCTTTAGTCCTTTGCACATAGGTGTCTGTCCCAGGGGGAGGGGGAAGGGCTGGCAGTGGAGGAGCTGGAGAAACAAGAATGCTTTCTCTCCACGCTCTGGAGCTGCTCACACATTCAGAGAAAGCCAAGGACTCTTAGTGAGACAGAAAGGAAGCAGGGGAAGGGTAGATGTGTGGGTAGTGTGTGCAATGCTTTCTTCCAGCTCTCCACTGAGCCGTGACCTGTTTTCTCCAGGAGATGCCTGCTGTTTTCTTATTTTCCAAGCAAGTTCCTGAGACAATGCTTTGCATGCCAAACAGGGTCAGCGCCTCAGATAGGGAGGGTTCTGAACGGAACATGCAACTCCCTTTCCATCTTCTCTACTGGCTCCGCCTTTCCAGTTATTTTTCTTCTTTTCCTTCTCTTTTCCCTTTCTTTGTTCAAAATGAGGAAACAATTCTTATGTGCATAGAGAGAAGAAAAAGTGGAACTTTCATGGGTGTTAAATGAAATTTATTACAGTGCCTGCTAGACACTAATTTTTTACTGTTACTGTTATATCTTGACAGAATCCAAGAAGAAGAAAAAGGAAGGCAAGAAACAAGAGAAGATGCTGGATTAATGGAGTCAGCTTGGGCAGTGTGAGAAAGGGATATCAGCAAACATGATCAGTTAACGGTTTCATTTATATCTAGGCATTTTATCCTAAAATTATTTATAGCTTAATGGTACTATAGAAGGAAAAAAACAAACACAGAAAAAAATCCTTTTTTTTTATTACTTTAGTATTTTTAATGTATAACCCTAACAACAATTTTTAGAGGCCTGTGATAAAGGACTCCAAATTCATTTAGAAAATTGTGTCTATTGTATATTGAACAATGTAGAGGTTTATAAAATATTTTTTTTCTCAAATCTTGCCATGGGTCTCAATCTGGTAATTAGTCTGTGCAAGCAGAACCTGAGCCTGTATGGAGCTCTGCTGAAGCCAGTGGTACCCTGTGTGAACATAGCACCCTGGCTGGTGCATTCATATTTAAGATTGGGACCTTATATCTGAAAAACTGAGGCCTGTTTCTTAATTTCTGATTACATCTGCATAACTGTATTAAATTGTTTGTTTAAGGAAAGGATGGGGGAATTTTGTTGAGTATTTACAAGTGTGGAATTTTCTTCCACACTGGATGTGTGCTTAGTGTTCATTCCAATATGTCACCATCCACAGGTTAAAACCAGTAACACTCCTTTCCTTAACCATATTTTTAATGTTGTCAGTAAATCTAGAATCTTTCAACAACTGGACATAAAAGAGTCCTAATTTTTCATTATTTTCTAGCAATGATTTTTCAAAGTGGAATGATGACAAAGCTTTCTATTTTTCAGCATATCAGTGTTGGTGGATAATAATGTCCTCCATTTCACCGATAAAAGCTGAAAAATTCTGTAGTTTATTTGTTCATTTTGGCAGAAGGGAGACAATCCTTTTCATAAAAGATCTTGTTGAAATTGTTGTGATTCTGCCTGACCCAGCTCCCTTTTATATCAGTGGCAATATTCCTTCTAATTTTAATTACTGCTGGTTTAAAAATAGTATGGCTGGTGGGAAATAAAAGGAGAAATATGCTTGGAAACCACCAGAGGTAGCTGATATTTTTGACAAAAAAACGGGACAATTTGTGGGACCTGAAACCAGTAGGAATGAAATTAGTTTTTGTTTATCTTTTAGTAAAACAGAAGGGAGATATAAAACCAGTACTTTTTTGCTTTCTTCCATTTTTATATAAGCAAAAAGACCTTGGAAAAAGCTCAGTCAACATAGAATTAGTTGGGCTTTTTTTATATATATAGTCTTCAGGGGAAAAAAAAAGAAAAATTATAACCAGCTGGTTTTCAATTTGCTCAGTTTTACCTAATTTAGATGATTCTGAGTCCTGAGAGAAGTCACAAAATAGAAAAAAGATCTGACAAATGGCTGTCCTATCTCAAGGTAAAGGGTTGTTTAACAAGCTGACAACAAGCAGAACAAAATTTTTAGAGGAAACATAAGGGATTTCAGTGCCCAAATTTAGTTCAAAATCATTGCTTCTGAATTCTAAATCTTAAAATTCAACAGCAAGAAATAAGCTTTTCCATTTGTGTAGGCTGCAGGCTTGCCTGCTGGTCACGGGGAATGTACCTTGTACTCCTGCATGGTACCCACTGACTTCAGTGAAGATGCAGCAGCGTGTGTTCATCTGAGTAAATCCCATTTCTCTCTTGGGATTAGCTTGTAGACAAGCAGAGAGGCTCTTTTTCATACTAACATCACTCCCTTTTTCTATGCAAAAAAAATGGTAACAATTGCAGAACTTGCCTTGGAGGGTACAGATGGTCTGGACTCACTGTGAGGCAAGTCCTTCTGTTCCCAAACACTCCTGAATCCTACTAGGCAAGGCTGCACATAGCTTAAGGTAGACTAGCCTCACAATTATTTCCCAGACTCCTTGGGTGTGTTTTGCAGTCCTTGTCATTTTGACTATGCTGTTAGACATACCTGAGTCCATGGTATAGTTATAAATTTCTCCCACACATGGTGGATGTGCAATGACCAAATCTAAAATCATAAAGGTTCATATTTAGGTGGTTCTGGGTGCTATTTGGTTTGTTCATGGTTTATTCTGGTCTACCTGTGCTTGTGCCTCAGAGTTAAACTAATGGTTTGGTAGGTCTGATTGAAAGCAAAGGGAGAAGGAAACTTTTTTTCACTCACCAAAGGTTTGTCTGTCTAAATGCTGCATCAGTTCACTTAAAGTGGCTCAGCTTTGAGTGCAAACACTGTTGCGCCATTGTCTCGAATTGGTTAACCTAGTCTGTGTTTCATAGGGATCTGGCAGGAATTGGGACGTTGAGACCAACACTTTGACTATCCTTTAGCAAACCTTAGATGTGACTTCTTATTTCCACCTCTGTGAGTATAAAGAAAATAAATTCCCCTGTGTTTCCTCTGATGCCCTATGGTCCTTTCATTTAACTGCCCTTCTGGCTTGTTAAAGGAACATCCCTAATAGTTTTTGAAGGAAGCCAGTCAAGTTCCTGTGGTGGTAAAGGGCCTTCATGGAGAGTTTACAGAAAACAAGAAAATAAAACAAAAAATATCATCTTAGGACCAGAAGAAAATGCAGGAAATGGTGTGAAATAGAAGAACATTTCTTATGTACTACTCAGCCAGATATGTTCAGATCTATATTGGCATCTTATCGTTGACAGCAATTGGAGTAATTGTTTATAAACTTAAAATGAAGAAAATTTCCAGTAAGTCAGAAGAAGACATTCAGTGAAAAGTCTAGCTGTGCAGGAGATGATAAAGTAATTCATGACAGAACACAGAGGAAGATTGAATAGGTCAGTCAGGTCAGCTCTAAAAGTAGGTACCCGGTACCTAACAGGAACCTTTGTTTCACTACTGACATTATCAAGAAAGCAAAAGGCAAGATTCTGAACAAAACCTCTTCCCACCCATCTTGATCAATTTCTACTTCAGTCATTCTGAAACTTCTCCTTATTTGCTTTATAATCATCTACCCTCTCTGCTTAGGGAGGGAAGCTTGTCTGACGGTTCTGTGGGAGAGGCTACTTCAGATGAAAAACATGTTTACCCTCTTGGTGCTATCCTATTACAATGAAAAATGACTTAGCATAGATGTGTTGCTTACCTAGTTTAACTGACAAAAATTTGTTTCATCAATGTCCCTCTCAAGGAGTGGTTTACATCTTCATTTGCTACAGCTGTAATAGAGTATGAACAGGTGATAAAAATCCCCCAAATGATTGTTAAATCTCTTAGAAAAGAGACGGTGAGTTGCTGAATGTTAGCTAAGGATTAATCTGCATTGAGACTTTGGATTCCAGTCGGTTTAAATCAGAATATATTTGGGGATATTTGGGTATATCACCCTTTCCTTTCTCTAAGCAAGCTGAGGCAATGCTTCTTTCAGTTAGGCCTGATTTAAAACAATATTTGAGGTTTGGGACATTTTCTGACTTAGACATGTCTTCTGACAGAAATGCCCATAGTGAATGAGAGTCGTTGCTTGTCAGCCTGGTCTTATTTAACACTTTGGTAAGTGCAGCAAAACTTCTGGGCAAGGCTCTGGGAAGGGAAAATGTTTGTTGTACATGCAGGTAGATACTAAATTGTAATTTACTGATTTTCATTTTCTAATTCCATAATGACTTTATGGGTGGAACTGTTTTTCAAAGGAGAAAAGTTAGAAGAAATGAAAGATAAACAATTATAAAATTTATCAACAAACAGCTTTGGCAAGTTGGGTCAAGAAGAGACAGATAGGAAGTCAGGAGCATTTCATACAAATTTCTTTTGCATGCTTCTTAAGTGCAGAAGGCAGAACTACTGGTTGGCACATTTGTTTTTATGCTTTCCCTGATTTGTGCCTTAATGAAAATGAATCAAATGAAAAGTTGCAGTGAAGTAAAGTCCCACTCCAGCCTCAAAAGAAAGTGTTCAAGTGGAGGCAAAGTCAAAAGGAGACAGAAGTATATAGGCTAATGTCAACATTGATGGTGGGACAGCAACCTAATTTTCCCTCAGTCTAGGAACTGCAGTGACATTAACAATGTAAAGTCATCACTTTTCTAAAACAATAAATTAGTGTGGTGGACACCATTTCAGTATGACACAGTAGTTTTTCATGTCTTCTAAATCCTGATAAGAAGGGGAAGCAGTATGTTGTGTTCAATCCATTTTAATTCTCGAGGACAGCACTTCTCTGGAGTTGAGACTGAGTTCTCTCCTTTGCAGATTCAGATAATACCTGTTGCCTGCCTCCCCATACTCATCCATAATTTTGACAGCATTTATAGGTTTTCTGTGCTAAAGCACTGTACTTCTCAGTTAAACTTCTGTGGATGTTGCTGATCTTTCCTCATCCTTGAGACTAAATTCTCCATGTCTTCCTGGATTGTTGCAAAACAGCCCCAGGAACCCCATACCATGAAATTGCTCCAACTGTGTCCTTCTGAAATTAAGACACAGTAGGAACTTGTTAATCCCTATATGACAATGAACAGGGAAGTATGATAATGAGCAAGGAGAGTCCCTGGATTCACTGGGAGTGTGGATTGCTGGTAAAACTTTTCTCATAACTTGACCTTGTCATGGCTTCCAGGGGACAGAAATTATCATATTATCATCTCAAAAATTAAAGACATTGATACAGGTCTGCCTTCAAACAAAAAATGCAGAAAACAGAGAAACACCTTAACTAAATAAACAGTGGAAAGAAGCTGTATCCTTTATCTGTGTCCTCTTTTATAATCAAATTATCCTAGTGCATAGAGTTTCTGGGATAGTGAAAGACTTGCCTGAGCAGGTGTAAAGCATGGAGAGAGCCTCTTCCACCCATGGGTGTTTGCATTTGGAGAAGATGTAGGTAGTCTTGTTCATAGCAGCATCAAACTTGGTTTTTGGACCAAAAGTAAACAATGCTGAAATCTAATAATTTTCCCAATGGCCCTTTTTTGCTACTCTTCACAAATGGCCATCTGACTTGTGGCCTCATCACTGTGAACTGAGCAAAAATCTGGGAAAAAATGAGAATTCATCTATGTTCAACTATTATTATCTCATTGGTGGGATTGTACAATCCTTTAGCCCTTTCTGCAGTTTGCCATTTAAATATGGATTATCTTGGAGTCCCGGATGGCTAAAGAACTCTAAATACCTCCTAACCTTTAAACCACTTGGCTTTGAGTGAGTTGTGTATGAGAAACCTGTACCTACAGATTTGACTCCTTTCTTTAAAAACCCAAGATAATAAACAAAACCCACAACAAAACTGAAAACATGTACAATGAATGGATTTATCGATGAGATAAAAGCAGAGGTTCACAGATATTCCCATTTCTGAAGGTCATTGAAAGTTAAAGACTGTACAAAACCTTTAATCCTGAACTCAGTCATGAAAAGCTAGGAAACTGGGTAACCTCTGCAGGGCTGTCTTACCCACAGCAAAATTTCATTCAGTTAATTTTGCTGTTTGAACTCCCTCACTCTAATCTACCTGGCAACAAGACATTATTTAACTTTTCTCATTAGAACATCCATCGCACTCCCCAGTTTACAATTATATAGTTCATCGAGGCTTTTGCAGCTGAACAAGATGGCTGTGATAGTCCTGAATGTGTTGTGGTTGCTGAAGTGGCCTGCAGCAGAGGCAGGCTGCAGCTTGGAGCTAGAATCTACCTAATGCAGATGTCAACATCAGACACAGCAGTTCTCCAAATACACACATATGTATACTTCATATATATGTATACACATATGGGGGAGCAAAACTCTAGAAAGGTGCATGCATAACTCTAAATGTGAATCACAACCAGTGCTGCCACGTTTTCAAGCTGTGGTTGAAATGAAAGAGCTTTTTGTCCTGTGTTGTTATTTAAGTGAGAATGCACAAGTGGGATGAAGAACTAGGTTTCTACCCACTTACCAGCACTTCAGTTTAAGGATAGCTGTGTCCAAGGGAAATGCATAACACATGACAATGAAATGGCCAAAAGGACTTACTATCACAGTGATGTTCTCTTCTGTCGCACCAAGTACATGCAACGGCTTTGTTCAAAGCTTCCAAGTGGACAAACTGCTTCAGTTAGGTGTGAACATAGAAACACAGGCAGGAAAAGTCTTTTTCTCTGCCAGCAAAAAGTGAGGAAAATGGGTAAAATAAGATGGAAAAATAAAAGTAAGAGAGAAACCATCTTAATACTTGTTGAGTGGCAAACTGAAAGGAGGAATGAAAGTCAAAATAACAAAGCCTGGCTATCATGTTCAGTGGATTTCTAATTCTGTATATATCTATTAAACCAGTGCTATATGATATCTTCTCATGGGTTACTTTCTTTTCCTGTTCCTTTTCCTTTTTTTTCCAATTTGTATATTGATTTTGTAAGCTAGAAGTGTGTTACCTTTTCAATTTTTTAAAACTTGTATGAAAGCCATATATCCATATTGTAGAATGAAAGCATTAATCCTGTAACATCCCTTAATGTTTCCCTTAGCTCTGTGGGATTGTGGGGGGCTCTAGCAAATGTATATGTTTACCAATTGTATCAGCATAATTTACTTGCTCTTAGTGGCGATAAAGAATTAAATAAACTAATACACAGACACATGGTGTCTTCATTTGGTTGTGGAAGCTGTTTCTGGAGTCTCCTAAATTAATTCTAATTACTTAATGGTGTCTCTTTATTGTACCAGTTTTCATTGGCTGTAGGTATTTCTTGTGATACAAACAGATTTTTAAATTCAGAAGAAGTTTTACTCTGTAGAAAGAAGTCTGCCAGAAAGTGATTCTAGCAGAAAACATTTCTTTCGTTTGCGCACACTAAAGCCTGTCGTCCTAATTTCCTGGCACTCTTCAGTTCTTTTAAGCAACTTGTTTCAATATACAGTTATGATTATTATCAACCGGTGTGATATTGACACAATGATGGATTACAGATGACTAATTTGATTTTTTTTAAAAATTACACTATCAGGTGAGCAGCAGTAAACCCTTATTCCCAACCCTGTCATGCTCAGCTGTTTTACTTTAACAGCGACTTTAATGCGTGTGTGTGAGTGTATGTGTGTTTGGTGAGAGATGATTAAGACTCAAGAGCAGAACAAAGAAGCTACATTCCCATTGCTCTACGTTTTTTTCTGTGTCCAACTATTAGTTAAAATCTTAGAATAATTAATTAATTACTCAATGAAAACCATTCCATCAGGCACTGCCAAAAGAGGGAGATGCTTCACATTTTTTACAAGATGATGAGATTGATATAGGCTTCTGAAATTGTTTGGAAGAAAATTAGGTATTGGAAGATTTTAAAACTGACAGTACATACTTCAAACCTCTATTGGACTCAGAAACCTAGATCTTATCCTTGGAAAGGAGATCAAGTACTCATTATTGTTCAATTACAAAAGAAAAAATTTAATTCCTGTTTAATATGCTGCTTAGCAGTTAGTTACAATTTTAGCTTACTGAGTAGAGAGAGAGTTCTAAGATGCTCTGGCACTTCCATGTGAGATACCTAATTCTGTCAGTGAACGTGAGCTGCTTGAGGGGTGTGTCAAGTCATGCTTAGCTTCCCTAAGCTCCATCATGCAGGAGACACAGTTCTGGATTTCTCATCTCCCGGCCACCTCTGTGCTCAGATGCTGACTGAGCTATAAACAGGCACAGAGCTTTTACACCCATTCTTTTTGCCTGGGTTGCTTTCCTGGAACAGGGTCTTAGGAGGCCATCTCTGTCATTACATGGCCTCTTTTTTGTTTGTCCGGTATGGAGTACATGAATGGAGAGGACTTCATGCAGAAGAGACCCAAGTTCTGCTACCACTTTGTGCTCCAAACTTTTGGAGATGGTGGTTCATTAGGTGGGTCTGGATGGAAGGAGGCCTGCCAGGGGTGACTGAGGTGGGATATCTGCAGGCAAGTATCTACTGGCAGCACAAAGCCACTTTGAGAACTGTAAGACCCACGAGCTTGTCTGGTGCACTACTACAGCTGAAACTAAAAGCCTTTTTGCACTTAATCTTCTCTCTGGCCTGCACAGGATAGACTTGTAATCAATACCCAAATGCATGGTAGTCGCCTTTGCACAAACACAGAGACACACTCACTTCGTCCCTTGCCTTTTAGGTGGTGCAGCGACATCCGATTGCCACTGAGAACAGAGAACTAACAAAATGAACTCTTCATGTTCAGGATGAAATCTTCTCACAAATTAGCAATCCAGGTTTTTGTCCATTATTATCTTTTATGGTGATTAGGGAGGTCACCTACATGAGATCCGCTCTGTTTTTCTTAGTTAGCTGGTACTAATTGTGTCCAGTGAAACACAAATTGAAGAAAAAAACCCTGTAATCTTGTAGTAAAACACAATTCTGTTATAAAATCTTCACTGGGAGCATTTCTGAAGAAAGCTTATTACATTTGTGGTCTAGTGAGATTTGACATAAATTTAAATATGCATACACATGGAGAGTATCTTTAACAGAAAAATATCTCCATCCTTACTGGGTACCCTGAGCTGCAGAAGGCTTTGTTGCTACACAGTAACCATTGAAATTATTGTCTCCGTTGGCAAAGAATGTTTTTTGTTTGTGTTTATTCAGTCTCTGCTTTCTTAGTTAACACTTTTCATTTGCTGTTTTACACCATTTCTACCACAGAACAAAATATGAAATCTTGGATCTGAAAAGGTCTGTAACTATTTTTGTTCTGTTCGGTAGATAAAGCCTTGCAAAACTAAAACACACAAAAAAGTCTGTCTTAAAAATTGTTTTCAATTAATTAACAGCTATTTAGAAGCTTTTATGTATTTGTTACTGGAAGTTCTGGAGGCAGAGTAAGAGAAAAGGGTTTTGTGTTGGCAGTGGGGGAAAAGCAAAGATCTTTCCACAATGATAATTAACTTTGATACTATTGCATTTTGAAATACAGGTTTTTTTCCCTCTATACAACTTTAAAAACTGTACTGTTCCTAATAAAAGAGTTCTGCACCTATATAATTATGTGAGGATTTTGTGGCTGAAAGCTTTTTTTTTGCATTGATTTTGTTACATTGATTTTTAATTTTTTATTATTCATTACAATTCACTAAAGATGCTCATGGGATCTAGATTTTCAGCCTTGGTCAAGTGCAGTGGGTGTTGCTCCAGGGTGCACAGTGGGGCTCAGTCTGATGAAGAGGCTGCCTAGGGATGTGCTTGATGCAATAGGACTCTCCAGCTGCAAGGGTGACCCAACTTCCAATTTCTCCTCAAAGCATTTATGGTACAGGTAGCAGCCAAAATGATGTAACTCAAGGCAATATTATTCCTGCTGTAATTTCCCCCTTCCTTTCTTTTCATTTCTTCCTTGCTTGCTTGCTTTCTTCCTTTATTCCACTTTTGGCTTGGGCTTAGGCCTCACAGTGCTGACCCAGAATTCAGGGTTTAAGTGATTACCTGGGAAGAAATGTGTCCATGATGTTTGAAACTACATGGAGTCACTTTTGTAAACAGTCTTAAAACTTCTGTGGGGCTAGAAGATATGGGAAGAAATTTTGGGGAGAAGTGATTTTAAAAAGTGGGAATAGAATCCTTGGTGTAAAGATCAACACAACAAAAAACTGGTCAAATATATTAGAAAAAAGACACTAGAAAGGACACAGATGGGGGCACTGAAGCATCCTGTCCCAAATATAGGTTTGCCTGGGTGGTTGCTGGTAAGCCAAGTATATCTGACATATAAAAATACATAGGTCATATATATATACACACACACTTATATTTAGTATATCTGACAAGATATACTAAAAGAGATTTATGTTGAATTCAGGACCTGATTTTGGATGTATTCCAAATGTGAACTGGTCCATTTTCAGCATGGAAAAATGTATTGGGACTCATGATATAATGTGCAAAGATCCTAAAATATGTAATACCTCAGTCCTGTAACAATTTACATGAGTGCTGTGCATGTAGTCCTACTGACTCAACAGGATACTTGCCAGTGCCAAAAGGGTTGGCAAGACCAGGTCTCCATTTATCCTTAGCTGGGAACGAAGTGCCATGCTTGTTCTCTTTGCTGCTGTCCTCATCTGCTGACAGGGGTCCGTCACACTCCCTGTATAACTGAGTGTCTCAGAGACAAAACATACCATCCCTCAGATAAAGATTGTTTTGTAAGGAGCTGAACTTGAGCTGGACCTGGGTTATCACAACTGCTACTTGCTGTCTTATCAGGAAAGCTCCCTAAATAAGCTACTGCTCTCAGCTTACATGCAAAGAAAAAAGACCAGTCGATTTTCTTCCAGTGCAGAGTGCCCTGCAACCTTTCACATAAGGGTCACAATAAACAACCGAGTAAGAAAAAGGCAACGGAAAAGGCAGCCACCTTCCTACTTCGCAGCAGTTATGCTACAGGTTTCTAGAGACTTCATCAAGGCAGATGAAACACAGTCTAATCTTAAATCCAGAAATATACTTTACTTGCTGTTGTTGTTAGCAATTACAACAACAATGTAACAACTATTATTGTGATTTATGCTGTAGTTTAGTAATACACTCTCAGTTCACACTTGATTCAGAAGCTTTCATGCAGTTTGTCAGTGCTAAGCACCCACCACCCCTGTGTGTGGGGTCAGAGGTTAATCTCAGAAGCTGTCCTTAAACTCCCTCTGTAGTCAATGGAGCATGACAAGTCCATTCAGAAGGTGATTCAGATTAGGGGGCTGATTTAGCAAATCTGAAAGATGTCAGAAAGGGCCTCTTTCCTTGCTGGATGCAGAGAGAGCTTAGGGAAATGAAGTGTATGAGGCTGACTGGAGTTTTGCCCTTCCAATAAGGTTGCAAGTAACTAAACTGAACGCCAGCACTTCAAAAGTGTTTAGGAATTTACAAAATAAAGTGTCTTAACAGCTCGGAATACAGGGACCCAAATATGTAAAAGGCAAGTGGACTACAGCCATGTATTGAGGCAGAGAGTGAATTTATCTGAAGTCCCAGTGCAAAAGTGCCCTGCCAAATGGAAGGACTACCCACGCAGCACAGCTGAGAGGGACCAGAGCACGTGAACGAGGTGACAGTGGAGGGCTCACTGCCCCCTCCTCAGCCCTGACATTGGTACTGGGGCAAGGGGAGACAAAGTCCCTGCTTTTGTTCACTCTGCCCCAGCTGAGGGAGGGAGGGAGGCCGGGCCATGCCCCCAGCCGCGCTCTGGGCCCTTTGTGGCACACAGCAGGTGCGAGGGGAAGCTCCTGTCCCTGGTGAATGCGCGGGTGGATGTGGATGCCCTGCTCCTTTCATGGCCTCACTGGGAACCAGGGCGAAGCTGCATTTCTCAATAGCAGGTCAGTGACTTCTGGAAACAAGTGAGCACAGGAAGGGGCCGTGGAGTGAGAATGGGGACAGTTTGGGAATAGTGCTGCAGGACCACTCCTTATCTCACTTTTCCTGCTGACAGATTTAGGGCTTCATCCCACATGGTGATCAGCATCTCCTGAGAGATTTCAAATGGGTACGTTAACTACTTGTCTCCTTGAAAAGCACATCTGGATGGGAAGAAAAAATCCCTTTTAAATTCTTCAGTTGAAAGGGGCTACATAAACACAATTATACCAGCACCCACAGGCTCCTCTTCTGCACACCCCAGCTCCTCTCTTGCTCTGTGTTTGACGCATCTGAGCTGTCACTAGACTGATGCTCTTTCCCCTGATCCCATATCAGCAGCTGCACTGGCAGGAGCTCTTAGCCAAACGCGTGGTGAGTGGGAGCCTCTGCCAGGACAAAACCACATATTTAGCTCTCTGTGCCAGTGCCAGCCAGGAGGTGTGAACGTCAAAGAGAGCAGGCCTGGGGCTGCAGCTGGCTGGCCGTGCTATTGATCCAGCGGGTCAGCCAGTGTCAGAGAGCTTCGGAAAAACAGAATTAAGCGCAGAGAACCAGAGAATCATTGAGGTTAGAAAAAAACCTTTTATATCATCAAGTCCAACCATTTAATCTGGAAATGCCACATCCATGAGTTAGAGCAGAAGGGTTGGAGTGCTGAATTTGCCTCATTTTTTTAATACTTACAGTAGGTTTATAAAAAAAGTGAGAGGGTGACTTTCACACAGGCAGATAGTGATAGGTCAAGTGGGAATGATTTTAAATTAAAAGAAGCTGCCTTTAGCTATGCAGAAACACTCTGTACATATCCATAGGAAAAAAAAAAAGAATTTCGTGTATAAGGATCTGAATTTTTGTATTGCCAACCAGCATGTAATTTAGGAACTACTAAACTGACATTTCTAGAAGTCACAACTTTCTATTCGCAAAAAAGCCTTTGACATTGAACCTCAGCCATGCTGTAGGAACAGAGTTCAGCAATTCATGGATGTGATTGATCACTTTCAGTCTTTCCACCCTTGTGACAAAAAGGGATGACCATTATCCACACCGGCAAGTCAGCTTGAACTATGCAAGGGATGGACAAAATGAGAAATTATTAATAAACACAGGATAAGAAAGGTGACAGGTTCACAGTGAAGCGCACAAAGAACATGAGCCACAAGACAACTAAACCTTTAAACTTTGTTTATAGTTTGGAGGAGGTTTTGCCTGGCAAATTGGAGAGATGACATGATAAGTTTTCTTCCTATGTGTTTCTATTGCTTGCAGTGCACACCCTGGCCTCTTGCCAGGGAAAGCATCTTTATCTGAGAAGTTTGTTTTCCTAGTCTGCCAGGTAGGCTTGCAAAACAGCACTCACAAAATCAGGCAGACTACTGCTCAAAGCAGTTAACAGCTCTGCATCAAGAGATTTCAAAGGGCAAGGAAATGGATTGCAGGTACCTTTTGGCTTGGAATGAGAAACTGAAATAACCTCTCCTGCTTAGCGTTATTCATTACTGTAAACATCCAGCAAGATGTTAACATGCCATGCTCATATCTTGCCAAGAGCTTGAGGACTTCAGCTCTCCTCTCTGGTGAGAGACCTCTGCTCAGGCTCTCTGCTCTCTGTCAAAGCACATTATGCCTCTCCAAACTACTTGCTTTCTAATCTTCACCTCGTCAGAAGAGCTGGCTCCAAAACACATATTTAACAGTCATGGGATGGAGCTAAAGGCTTTTCTCCACTCATTAGCTTTCTGTGTGTGAATTATTTTAATTAGAACCTTCCATACTCCTTTTTTTAATTGCCTGAATGTTGGAAATATTTAGAAGGAAATCTCAACTTTTTTTTCCTATGCTACTGAAAGGAAACATAGTAAATGAAGAGCTAGCACTAGCTGCTTTTCAAAAAAGCTGGTCTGGAAGAGCCCTGAGCCCTACTTCAGAGAGGTATCTTCCTCTTGGCCCTCTGGGAAATGTCTGTGTTTCACCTAATCTTGGATATTCTTTACCCAACTGCAGCATCCCAGGGGCAGGACTCTCCAAGAGGCATTGTATTTACAAGCAGCATTTGGAACAGCTTTTATCTCAGTTTCTCTCCAAGAGTGGATTGTAAAGAAATGATGTGGGATGGTGAAGAGAAACACAGTTGACATTTTCAGCCTGTTTTATTTCTTTATCCACTTTGTGTTAATGATACCATGCAGAGGTATCATTTTCTGTCTGTCCTAAGTGGAGAATGTATTGAAGATGACTGTTTTACACAATGTTTATGCCAGTCCTACTTTTTAAATATGCATATATAGATTTCAATATAGCCTATATCTAAATATATTTTTACATGGCTTACATGTGCATTTTGTGGGGTCTCTATTAAAAACTCATTGTACACTTAAGTTGTGGAGGTGTTTCTATTCAGGTTGTTATCAAAACATCTAAACAGGTTCAAAGAGTGATTGGACAAATACGAAAATACCCTAAAACTTTCTGAGCTGATAAATGCAAAGCTACTGTCTGTAATTTAAGAAATCTCCAAGATGTAGCTGTTAAGTACACATTAATTAGGAGTTCAGAGGTTGCCTTCCTTGCCCTGAATTTGTTCTTTCCCCTGATGGCACTGGTCACTATCTGTACTGACAACTTGTAAGGCTGGGATGATGCTTGACCTCTAAAACTGCCTCACAGTACCAGCCCCGCCAGGAAAAACAAGGCAAAAATAGCAGATAAACCAAAAGTGTTGTGGGACAATAACAAACAAATAGAGAAAGGGATGAGACCACAAAATTTTCTGGCCATGTAGAGACAGCACACAGAGCTCACTGGACTTCACCACTTACCTGGTTGTTTGCCCTCATGTGTTTCGTAATGCTTCCGATGTTTAACTGTAAAACATTGAGTCTCATATGGCAACAATTATTAAACAACTTTCCCTTCTGTTTCCCTGCCACAGCAATCTGGTGTCAGTCAGCACAGTGAGACTGAGCTCAAGGAGAGCAAAGAGAGCAGAGACCCCCAAGGGACCAGCACTCAGAGGCATTCCCAGGGAGCCTGGCAGTGTGTCCTGCTGCTGCAGACCACGAAGGTGGGGCCTGCTGCCATCCTTTCATGTCTTCTGCCCTTCTCTACTCTGGAATCCTGTCACAGGTTGAGTAAAGCCTGAAATGTCATGTATCAGTCCTATATTAGTGCTTTTAAGGTGTCATATTTATCTTATATTCACTAATATTTTTAAAATGAGCATTTTTTTCAAGCTTTTTTTTTTGTTTTGTTTTGTTTTGGTTCCACTCTTCCATGAGTCTATTGTTCCTGAGCAGCTCCTACATGCTGTTCTACATGGGTGCTTTCATTGCTGGAAATTAATTTGAAGCATTTTCCTGCAGGGATTTGCTGTGTGCTTTCTTGGTGGCTTTTCAGCTATGCACTTGCAGTATGGCATGAACTAAGCCTCTGTTCTAAGTGAGTCTGTGAAACTATTAGAATTGCCTTGCTGGCAGAAATTATAACATTTTCAGATTCAAAAATTGACACAGATGAGCTATTTATTCTGACTTTTTTTGTCAGGAAACCGCACTGCTGGACTCTTTCCAGAACTGTAACAGAAAAAGGTCATCTGTGCATTCAGAGGCAACTCACTTATAATCTGAATTACTATTAGTGGAAGACATTTTACACTTGATTTAATGAGAGCTTTTGGTCTTATCTGAGGTTCCGTGTCTTTTAGCTTTTGGCTAAATTTCCACTGAGCTACATGGAAACCTGACAATCAGAGGAATTGAACCATCGTGCCCCCATTTTCAACAGTTACAAAATTCTTTATTTGAAGCTGGGAAATTTCAGTAACAGGTGAACACCCCTGCACAGATAATTATTTTTCATACTCTGAAACACAAATGGGAAGGCTGTCTTTCTGCCAAGCAAACGTGCTTATCTATTTTTATTTTCCTGTAGTGTAGTTGCAATTTGAACCTGCTGATAAGGTGCTGGTGTGTATTCTGAATGCAAACCAGCTATTGCTGATGGGTTGGTATGTTGGTGACCCCATGAGCAGACAATAAAATAGTGCTGCTATGTCCATACAATGCTGAAGAGAACATAAGTTTTCCAGGAAAATGAAAAAATCCAGGCAATTCAGGGGACTAGTAATAACTCGAAGCTTTTCTCTTCATTTGTGGCTAAAAATGTGCAGTTGGCTTATGGTGCAAGTAAACTTGATCAAAAGAAACATCATTAGCTTATAATGAAATTATTTGTTCTTCACTTATTTCTGTCTTGGGTACATCATTACTGATTTTTATTCATTATTCCCATTCTTTACATTATCATGCAATTTTCAAGACAGAGTGAACTCCACTAATTTATCCCCTCTTACTGCTGGAGCTGTGAAAATACATTTCCAGCTTTTAGCTGTCTCTGCTGTTTGAGATGGCCTTCTGCAAACACAGTGACACCAAGACAGTCTGCTGTGATTTCCCAGGCATCCAGCAGGAAACTCATGGACTGACTAGTTCTCTCAGCACAGTCATCATCTCCTCCACAGAAAGAAAAGGCTATGAAAGATCATTTACTAGGTAGACTAGAGAAGATGTTTTGCTGGTAGACAGTGCCTGTTGTGCAGGTACCAGACTGTTATTTTTATTTTCGAAAGGGTCCCTGCCACATGGTGCAGTGCTTTGCCGGGTCACTCCTCAGGGCAACTTTTATCTGGGACAACTTCATGGTTCCTTTTATCCCTTCTGGTCCTCCCCAGTCTGGCAGTACTTGCAGCTGAGCTCTTCTTGGTCACCCTCAGGAATTTCTTGCTGTACTTGCCATCGGGTGATGTGGTGAATTACATTGCATTTTTCATCTGTCACAGTATTATCCCTTGCCATCCTTACTGGAAAATCAAGTGAAGATTGAGACAGTGTTGGGGGAAAAACAAGGCTGCAAGTCATTGTATTGGGCTGATAAAACCTTAGGCAAGTGAGGGCAAATCTACGTTATGGACTATGTAAAAAAGCCCCACACTACCATCCTGGGCATTTTGCTTTATTCAGTGTCCTTTTCCTATCCCAATGTCATTTGATTCTGACATGTATACCAGGGGAATAACAAAAAAAAACTTTCTCTGTATATATTTCTCCCTAAGCTCCATCATCTATGAGCAGTTAGATTGGAGACCAGGCAGATTGCCCTGGGACACTAATTAATGCAGAGTAATGACATTACATCACATTAAAACAAATTACACTTCCATTACACTTATCTGTTTACCCCTTCCTTTATATGTGCCTGTGGAATCCAGTCCATATTTAATTTGGGAATGGATTAGCTAATGAGGTGGTAGAATCAGTTACTAGGTTGGCAGCAAGGCAGTGAAAGCTATCCAGAAAACAGTTTCCGATTTGGAAGTTTTCTCCAAAGGGCAGCAAATAACAAAGAAGCTGAAGCAGGGCCTCTTCATTAATCCAACTTCCCCTAGGAATGGTCTGACCATAGTTCCCCTCATGCGGTGAATTGTCTTCTTTTTTTTTCCTGTTTTGTGGTAGTGTGGGGTGGTGGGAAGAACAGTTACTGAGAAAAAGAATTTGTGCAATAACTGTTCCAGGATAGAGGAAGGGTTTACATTGGCACAAACCGACTCCAGAAAAACCTGCTTTAGTTAAATAGAAAATGTTCTGAGATCAAAGTGATGCTCCAGAAATATCTATTGGTGGAATAACTCAGGAGTAATTCTAATTCTCTATCTAATGCTTTGTTCTTGTAATTTCTACATGGGGCAGAATCAGAGGTTGCATCACCCGTAGTCAAGCAAACATGCTGTTCATAAATCAGGTCAGTGTCCCACTTGCTGGGAAAGAGCACACAGTGGCAACTAAAAGTGAGGCTCAGAGTTCTCAACAGGGAAAGGAACTGGGAATCACTTAGGGAGGAAGGGATACTCAATGCTACCAGAGAGGGAACAGAAATGAACCTGAGTCTGGGTAGAACAAAGCAAAGAAGAGGGAAGAAAAAAGGTGATGTGGGTGCTGTTGCATCAGGAGTATTTTATTTGCTGCTTAGTGTTAGTCTTTGGCCTTGCTATTGGTGCCTGGCTTTTTGAACTGTGACAACTGTTAGGTATGGATCTATCTAAAACCGACAGCTGATTTTAGTAGCTTGTAGCTTTCAATCACGAAGGGAAGAGCAAACAAAACCTTTTCTGCTAATAATGTTTACACAAGTCCCAAGCAGGCTATTTTATCCTTTCCTACAGTCAAGATAAAATAAACCAAACCAGACTGTCCAAAGAAGGGAAGAATGAAAGAGCTTTTTATCCAGGCTCTTCCCTCGTGTTCTCCACCCCCCATTCTCTACAACGAAAAACTGATTGAATCATGAAAGACGGGGAATCCAGCATCACAGATTACAAGGACATGCAGCACATCCACTTGCTTCATCAGGCGACAGAACTGCCCTCTACTCCCAGCTCCAGACAGCCCTTTCAGAGACCTGTTAGCAGCAACATGGCTGGGCATGGCAGCTTGACAGGGCTGGGCTGATCCCTATTGTGTGGCCACTGCTTTTCATCCCCGCTGCCATCACTCTGCTGTGTGGCTGCTGTAGGTGGCAGCAGGCAAGGGCTGCACTTTTAAGTGCAGGAGCCTTCTGAGGTGAAGTTGTGTGCAGCTTCACAGAAGAGGATTTAAAGAGGTGGTAGTCACAAAATTAAGAGATTGAAATTGTAATCCTCACAGCAGTGTGAATTCAGCCATGAATCCAAAACACGCCAGGAAATGGTGCAAAGAGGAAAATGGGACACTTTAGTGCAGAGTTCACTCTCATATATTTTTAATTACATGGAATCTTTATTTTTCTTTATAGATGGACACAACTTGCTGAGGAACGAGTATCTTCTGTTTCTGATTTAATGTTTTTAGCTTTTCAGCTCTAACATCATACTGAATTTTTATTTCAAAACAAGGTACATGGGAAGGAGGGAATATGTGTGTATGGTGCTCCCCAGTAAATTATGATTATATTTGTTTTGTAATTTGAAAATATCACATGGATATCTGAGACAATTTTAATCATAATATCTCACAGACTGGCCAAAAAATCATGCAGTTCTTCAGCTACACTGCTGCATGGATCAATTTCCTCTGTTTATAATAGTGAAGCTGCTGCTGGTACCTGAACTCCATGGCTAGAGGTTACCCGAGAGATGTTATAGTCCATGCAGGTGTGACCATGCACTAAACAGTAGGTCACTGAATTACAGTGTAGTATCAGCCAAAAAAAAGCAGTAATAAAGGGATTTGGCAGTAGGCATAGAAAGGACAATGTGAGTTTTGGATGCTGCAAAGATTTCTAAGATGCTAGGGAAACAGCAGCCACAGCTATTAGCAACAATCTAAATACAAGTCTGTCTGAGTGATAAAAGAGTAGACAGCACAGAAGCTTCTGCTATTATTAATCATTGTAGTGGTGGACCAGGGAAGACACGGAATTCAGGATCTGGTTTGTTGGATTTGAATACATGGAAGAACTTGGAGCTGTGACAGTTCGGGAGGGAACCCTGCCACAGTGCGCCTTACATTCTGCCCTTTCAAGGTCATATTTAAAACTGTACAGTGTGAATGCACTTGCAAGGAAGCCAATGAGATTTAAAAACAGTCCAAAAACATCCAAGCTGCCATCAGCCCTGTCTTAGAATGGCCAGTGTGCCCAACCCATCACCAAGCAACTCAGGATACATGGGGCTTTTTAATGCAAGGCATTTCAGCACAGTCCAAAGATGCTGTCATGATACATGCCAGCAGCGGTTCACTGTCTCTCAGCTACCACGTGATTGCCTCCCTCCATACATTCTCTCTAACTATTGCTTCCTTTTTCTTAAAAAAAAAACCCCAAACACTGTGTTCTTATCTTTCCCATATAAAACCATCAACTTGTCAAAAAAGAGAGTACCTGGTAAAATTTTCCCCTTTTTTTAACTTTGTCTGGCTTCTTTCAAACTGAGCTATGCAAAGCTCTAGTGTAGCCTGACAAGTCCTAACTGCTGAGATTTCACAGACACTGGGGGAATGGTGGTGGGAGGGAGCAGGGGAATTGTTCCTATAAGGGCTTTGCTGCAAGCTGCTGCATTCTGCAAGAGCTCCCACAGACACCTTGCAATTCAGAGAGGACAGGGCAGCTAGCGTGGAGCAGAAGGTATCACATTTAACAGAAAAGCGGTGTGAGCATAGAAAAATATGATGGTAAGTTGTGCACTTCAATGTAAGAAAAGCTGCTGATTTACAGCCAAAAAAGTGAAAACTTATTTCTGTAATTTGATTTGCCCCTGAAAAGGAAGCAGGATGTCCTTGAGTCATTATATGGTGTGTTTTATTTTGAGGCAGAGGACTTACTTTACTGCCTGAAACTGGATTGAAGGATTACTGTGCTACAAGCAGGCCATCTGTCCATAACTGTATTAGACATGATAATGTTCTTTTCTTCACAGCTATTAATACCATGGCTCCAGTTGGCCTGCTCCTCTGCATCGTCTGCCTGGATCTGCCTGGTAAACAGGCGCTACAGGAGCCTGCGCTATTCCCAAGATAAAAATATTTTACTGAGTCTAAAAACTCCCATTGCAGGGTTGGTGAAGGAAAGGGAGAGTCTCTCTTTTGCCATGCAAGACGCAAACCCCTGGTAGCTGGAAATTTTTATAGATCAGTGTTCAGCAGCAGAACTGGACCTCTTTACACTGGTGGTGTCATTCAGACATTCATTGCATCAGAACAGTGCCTTCTTACTTTTACCTTTCCATGTAATTTAGACAGTTCTTAACTGCAGAGAATTGGAGAGGCATTCCTGATTTGTTACTTTCCTGTGCAGGTCTCCAGCTCCCTGCCAGGTGCAATTTGAACTGGTGGCATATTTAGGATGAAAGACAGTGTTTTATGGGTTATGCAACCAATGTGGGGAGCAGAGAGAACTGCAGAAAGGAATCTGCTTTTATATTATAAAAATTTCAGCTTATTTGCCTCTTTGGTTGTGACATCTTTTATTTTGCTAAAAGAAGCAAGTAATAAGGAGCATTTAATCATCAGAAAACTCAGGGATATAAATGCACCATGATTGTACTGGGACTTTCTTCTGCCACTGTCTGGATCAGTTGGAAAAACGTCTCTTCTTTTATCTTTTTTCTCAGCTGTTACCTTTCTAAGTTGCAGACAGGAGCCAAGTTTGTTTTCTGTAGTTGTCAAGCTCCATTTCTTAAACAGGAGCTGCTGTAGGAACTCCTCTTTCTCCTAAATTATAGCAGATTCACTCAGGAGTAGGAAATCACTCAGGAGCTATCTTGCTCCAGAGATTTTTTTGCAGTTCTATGGCAAACGTTTACCCAGCCTTCATGTCACTGGATGAGCAACCACCAAGGGAATTTGTTACGGCTCTTCATCAGCTACAGTTCCTTCTCCCCCAGTTAGTGCCCAGATGAGCACTACCTTCCCTTTCTTCTACATTCTCTAAGCTTGTCCCCAGTTCCTGAGCTCTGGTTTTCTTTTGCCAGGAGCTCAGAGCTCCTGGACCTGCTGGTGGCAGGGCAGAAATTGTGGAAGAAACAGTTCTTCCAGCAGCTTCTCAGAGCAGGGTACATTTCTCCTGGAAGCCATCCAGCTCTGGCAGTCTGCATATGCCAGAAAGGAGACAGTTTCAGGCTCCTCAGAAAGCCTTTTCTTTCTTTCCATTTGAGCACCTAGCTCATCTCCAGATGTAAAGAGCTGCAATTAGGCAAGAGAAAGTCAGTCTCTCTTCTAGTCTAGACACTGCTCTTCAAGGGATTGAGTGTGCTATGTGTGCAGTACATTCAGTCCCAGCCCTACCTTTCAGAGAGTCCTTGTTAACCTTTATTCAAGACCATAATCAAATCCTCCTGCGTTAACCTCACAAGTCTGGAGAAATGTGAGCTAGGCTCAGGGAAGATTGCCCTGATTGCTGCCTGCATGACAAGGAGGATTGCCCTGATGCTGAGCTGCAGCAAAGGCTCTCCCTGCTCTGGTGCCCTCCTGGGCAAGCACTGAGTGGACACACAGAAAACTTAGCCTGGTCAACCAGGGCTGCTGCTCTTCAGGCAAGGGGCTGAGGGCTGGCAGGAGCAGAGACTGAAAGAAGTCTGCTGAGGACAACTGTAGAAGCAGGAAGTTATTGATTCTTTGAGGGGGCCTTTGGGGGGCAAACAGTACCATGAGGGTGGGAACACCAAGGAGGAACACACTAGAACAAATACCTCTGGGTTATTCACGGCTTTTTGCTCCCTTCTTCCTGGCCATTGTATTGACACACTTCCCATCACTTTAGTTCTTAAACTGTGAGATGCCCCACAGTGCAGGTTGTCCTAATCCAGAGGAAGTGAGGTTACAAAATGACAGTGCATGCAGTGTCATTAGAAAAAAAAAAGAATAAAACATTCATAGGACATAATGGTATCATTTTGCCAATATATCCTAACTCAATGAACAAGCAATAGTGTTGATTCATAGCTAGCTGAAGCAAGAACCACAATTCTCACTAATAACATTTCTCATTTCTGATTTGACAATAGCTGATGGCAGCTTTTATAGACCAATCTATGCTGAGCACACACCTGCTAGGAAATGAACCTGTAGGTTAATGTATTATATAGACTTAGCTCAGACATAATTTGTACAAATTGATGGCAAAGGCCAAATCAAACACTCAAAGCCTGCTCTGACAGCAGCTAGTGAGGCACAAGCCTAGAGGAGGTAGGTGACTTCCCCGTGCACTTCAGTGAGAGTCCAGAAGGTGCCCTGCTCTTCCAGCTGAGCCTAGAGTGAAAAAAAATTTAAACTGTCTCTTTGCTACAGCTGCTTTTGGTAGTGTGTCCTTGCTTGCATGTGTAATTCCCACCTGAGCAAATACTCTTCATTACAAGGAAGGATTGCACAACTTAGCACCACACTGTGGGATGAGAGGAGGAAAAATGAGTGAAGATACCATATGTGGGGAAAATAAATATCTTTGAGTTCTTGGTGCCAAACGAGAATTTCTCAGGCTCTCCTTGACTCAGAATTTCAAGGAAAAACATCATCCTGAGCAAAGATATTTCTTGCTGGGTTTGCTCTTTGTGGTGAAATGCTTTTGCAGTTCTGTTTCTGATGGAGGATATGTAGGGCTCAAGGGTAGTCAAGGCTTTATATTGAAGGCCAAATTTTAACATAAGAAACTAAATTACTGTGATCATTTCACGCTTCTTCTCTCTCCAGGTCCTCACTGAGTCTTTTAACATGGCTTGAGTGGAGATGTTTCACAAAAGGTATTTCAGGTTTGTTTCCAGTAAGCAACTAAACCAGTTCTAAATTACAAAAGAAAAATCTTTTCCTAGCAAATTCTTGTCAGGTGATTTATAACACTAGTATGTGTGAGCCTGAATCAGCTTGATTAACAGCAGAGAGTGAACTATTTTTCTGCATGCATCAGATTATTTGAATAGAGAAACAATCTCAAGGGCTGTAGGAATTCCAGTTCTATGGACTGTTTATTAGTGCAACGAGGGCTGAATATGCCACTGCTCTGAGCATGCAAGTGGAAAGTGGATGTTGTTGGGCCCAGGGAAACATCCGGTGTTGTGTCACCAGAGGAACAGACAGTACTTCCTCAGTGGTCCTGCAGAGATAAAGGCTAATATGTAGTGTCGAGAAAACTGATTTTCAAGTGGGGATTGTTAAAGGATGCATAGGAGCGTCTTGGTGGTAAAGCCATGTAAGTGTGTCTTTTGATGTACTTTGGCACAGAAGAGGCTTGCTCTGTTAGGATCAACATGTTCCCTGAAAAAAAATCCTGGTCACTCACCAAGTCCTCCTTCAGTCTTGAGGGACCTGTTTTTTAAGTTTTAATTTCCTCTTTCAGGAGAAAAAATGTGTGAGTTTGTTTCTGTAGATGTGTAAGTTTTCAGTTCTATCAAAAGGAACTGCCCTCTTGTGGGTCTCAAATATTCCTTTACCTTGCCATGACCAAACTGCAACAAAGATATGACGTGATACTGCATGCTGAAGCTTTCTTGTCCTCAGGAAAAATATGTGAAAGGTAGGGTCAAGCAAAATGGGGATATCTTCTAACCTAAAGAAATGCAATCCCATGTGCTAAGTGAAAATAGTCTGCTTGATGTCTTTTCTAGAGAAGAAGAACACATCAGGAAAACTGATCTAAGAAAATATTAGACTGTGCACTGCACAAGAGGAGATTTGCTTTCTTTTCAATCTGAGTGCAGACTGAGCCTAGTTCCTAAAAATCTATTCTCCAATAGAATATCATCAGCTGTCATTCACCTGCATTCTCCTGGTAGAGAAAAATTGATTCCTTAGATATATGTAGTGTATTTAACCTGTGACTAAAATAGTAGATGCTGCAAACTTTTGCTTACTGTTTCTACTTCTGAGGTACCAAAAGGTGAATTGGGGAGGATAAATACACTTGCCATAGACAAAATGAAAATTGCAAATACTGTCCATTCTGTTCGTTCTCATCCACATTTTAATAGCCAGTTTATGTGTTCTGCTGTCAATAATTCTTTTTGAGCATGTCTTTTTCTCTCTTCATATTGCACTCATCCTGAGTACATGTGCTCCAACAAGCAAGAACTCTTCAGCAGATGTTTCTGCTTTGCGATCTCTGGCATTTCATACTTGGATGTTTCTTGAGAACTAGAAATCCTGACTGGGATGTTTCATTTTTCTCACATGAGCTAAGGGAGCACCACAGAATAACATCTAATCAGTACTAATTCCTGTAGCCTGTATTAACATTAATTTCTCAACTTTGGGGACAGAACATACCCTTAGCAAATTTGCAGAAGATGCTAAACTGGGGGAATGCTTCACATGCTGAACAGCAAAGTTCCAATCCAAAGAAACTTGCCTGACACAAACTCTTCTCAGGTGCAGCAAGTGGTATAAAAAGGTACAAAAGTCACACGTTGCAGCTTGACAGGTTCAGGTTGAACATTAGGAAAATCTTGACTGTGAGGCTGGTGCTGCACTGGAACAGGTTACCCAGAGTGGTCAGGGACTCTGTCATTGGGAGTTCCTGGGACTCAGCCAGCTGGGACAGCTGATCTGATCTAGTGCTGGCAGCAACCTGGCCTCCTATGAGGGACAGGACCAAAGGCATCCAGAGATCTCTTCCAGCCAGCACTCCAATGCTTGTATGAATTTGAGAGATGCAGTGAGCCAATCTAAAAGAATCCTGTTGCAGTCAAACTTTAATTGAATAGCCCACAGTTATGAAGTGTTACTGAGAAGTGAATCATGTCTTCATGTACAATGGGAAATCTATTTTCCCAGCTTGTGCTACACATGTTATAAAGCTGGACCAGAGTACATCAGTCCCTGGTGAGGGCAACTTTTCTTACTGACTTGTGCCCCCATTCTGGAAGACTTGTAGGACATGCCAACATGTAAGTATAGACTTTGTTTTAAACCTTTACATCTATTTGTTGCTTGCCTAAACTCCAGAAGTATGTTCATAATTCCATAATGAATCAGCAGATTTGCAAATCCTTAGCTGGCTCCTGGTGTGGTGGCTGTTCTGCTCCTGAGGTACCTCAGCTGTGGCTGCCTCTGAAGAATTAGGTCAGACAAACTGAATGTACATTTTACATTGAGCACATCTGTGTCTATTATTCAAGTTACCGGCTCACAAAACAGCGTATTTGTATTCCAAGTGGAATTTCCATGAAAATACAAGCTGCTCCTGTCTTATCTTCCCAGAAGGAAAATCCCCCAACATCTGCAGAAGTGATAACTATTTCAACTGGAAGTGTTTACTGTTCTTTGCGAAATACACCTGTCGTGGAGTAATTGCAGTTAAAAATTCCCGGTGTAGAAAGAGGAGGTGGAGCTGGAAATGAGGTAACCGGTATGACAAATCCCGCCTACAGAAAACTCATCAAATCAGGAGAACACCCAAAGAAGCTCTCTTTCAAGCTTCCGGCTTGCTGAGGAAAGACGTCGCTCTCTCCCTCTCTGCACTGAGCTGGGTAGGGTCTCCTCAGACCACGCTGGCCTGAGGCTGCCAACCCGCATGGCGTGGAGGGGCAGGGGAGAGGGAACCCAAGCCGGTCTTGTTTCTCCATGCAAAAGGGAGCCAGATCGACTCTGCTCCGGCTCCGTCTAAGCCGAGAGAGACTTCATTCTGCTGCCCTTAGCCAAGGAACTTCATCGGCTCCGTTCGCCTAGCCTGGGCCAGGCCGGTCTCTCCTCCGCGGTGCGGCCCGGCCGGAAGAGGGTTTGGGATCGGGTCCTGTGGGCTTCGGGAGCGCCCTGCCCGGCTAGCTCCGCAGAGCGGCTCGGCATAGGACAGAGAGAAAGCTCGGCCTGGGCCCCTCCCGCAGCTCGGGCGCGGCTCCGTCGACTCTTTGCAACTCTGCGTGGGAGGGAGAAGAGGTTCGGGCTGAGCCCCTCCCGCAGCTCGGACGCAGCTCCCACTGGGCGGCCCTGTGCAGAGTCCGGCACGGAGGGGGCTTGAACCAACCCCCCTGGCAGCACGGGCCCCCGCCGGGCAAAACGCAGCTCGGATGGGAGGAGGCATAAACAAGCTCCTTTCCTTCGGTTCAGGCACGGGCTTACCACAACGGACTCAACCCACGCAGGGGAAAGTCATGTGACCATCGCCCAGCCAAAAGACAAATTAATTGTGTCTTTCCAATATCAGAATGGAATTTGGGGAAACTAATTCCACACCCCACCCCCCCCCCCCCCCCCCCCCCCCCCCCCGAAAGAGCACAGGAATGAAGGCACCTACAAAAGGTACAGCATAGAGACTTTCAGTTAATGAATGTAACCAAGCTTATATTCAAAGAAGGAAGAGATGAGGAGTGCTTTAAAGCTGAAAATTCTTTTGTAAAAAACACGTTGATAAACTTGGCTGTAACATACCCTGTAACATATGAACAATGGTCTAAAAGAGATGAGAAAAGGGGAATGTAATGTTCTAGGGTGTAAGCAGTGGATTGAGACTCTTGTGTATAAGATTTTCCTTGACCCAGGAAATAGTAGAAGAAGACTTGTGTTGCCGATGATGAAGAAAGGCGATGTCGTTACCTCTGTAATAGAAATGTTCATTCTCAAAAAGCACCTCAATGACCATCATATGTCCATTGGTAGTAACCCTGGGAAAGCTACTGAAATGGGAAGAGGTCTAGAGAAGGAAATCTTTCCCTTTGAGGGTGGGGGGGTGTTGCTTGCTGGAAAGCTAATAACCATGGAAACTATACTTCCTATGGGGAGTCAACGTGATAGAACAAAAGAAAGCTTCTCTCTCTACATGAATTAAGAAAACTATTTTATTCCAGAGGTGGTGGCTTAATTACAAGTCAAAGTGTTACCTTTTGTATGGTCAGTAGGAAAGAAATTAAAGGGGTGGGGAGGACAAAAGAGTGTTCTAAAGGGTTGATGCTGATGCCTGGTTATTATTCCTGTTTTAAGTCTGTTAATAAAATTCCTTTTTTGTATTCCTTAAAGTATAAGCCTGCTTTGCCTACTATTAATCCTTATCTCACAACAGAATCAAATAATTTTGACTACAAAATTAATGTTTCTACCTAGTTTTGATCCCCCAAACCTCAAGACCACAACAACACCCAAAACAGCTGAGGAGTGTTTTAAAAAGTAAAGAGAGCTTGCAAGGAGTCTATGACATGCTTTTGCTTTTCACCAGATTCCTGTCTTGTTCCACTAAAGACAAGAATGTTATCACTTTGGTCTATGCATTATTCATAGGACTCATTAATTTGCTGTCACATGGCCAAAGTTACTTCATTTCAGTATGAGTGAAAAGTGTAGCACCTAAATTCAAAGCGTGTTCCAGGCCTGTGGAAACCTTTTCTAAGGCTCTTTTTTTGAGTAACCCTGTACAAAACTTGAGGGAATGGCATTATATATTGAGACATTCTCATTTAACTGCAGTATTTGGTTAATATGTGCATTAGTAAGAATGTGTGCTGTGTGAGTTTAAACATCTTGAAACTCATATGCCCACTGCCCATCTTAATGTACTTTTCCAGAATTGTTTCATGTTTCTCTACTTGCTTTCATAATTTTTCTTTTCATACACTTTTCTGATACTCTTACTACACAGAGAGAGTGGTTATACCCAATGTAGAGCAAGCCCTTGCTATATTCAAACCTCATTATGTGACCACTACTTTCTGAGAGATTTGAAAGGCTTGCAGGATGCCATTCACAGCTAAGAGCAGGTAAGTTAGTGAACCTTCTACTTGGCAAACGCTTCTTATCAGTAGAGAGATAAGAAATATAGTAAACATTACATGCATGTAATCAAAAGGGAAGTTATGGGGTGCTGCTTACAGCTTTTTTATTTGCTTCCTTTCAAAAAGATCGTACTTTGAGGCTTCCTGATTTGAACTTTGTCTTCTAAATATGGAAAATTTGTATGTCTTATTAACTGAAAAATGTCCTGCAAATCCTTTAGCCAGCATCTTGTTGTTCAGTGTTGTGTCTCTAGTTTGCAACATTGACATTTTTTTAGCGTAACTGAGTTTGCATTATTTAATACAAATTACTTCATCCAGGAAAGTAAGAGTAACAGTGTTTTCAAGTACTGTGACTTTCTATTTGATCTTCACTCACGCTTTAATTTCCATATCATTTATGTGTTATAGGAAGCCAGAGACAGAATTAGCGTCAAGAAAAGCCTGAAAGAAAAAATTGCTTGAACATGCAAGATTCATCTGCTCATTCAGCAATTATACTAAATACATTTGTACAGGGTTCTTTTTGTCACATCCTTTTATCTTGAAGCTGTGATTTAGTCAAGTGAAAGAATGGAAAAGTATAACTATAATGGACTTGTGTACCAAACACTTACTCATGCCTTATCTGAAGCTATTGCATTATCCTGTTTTCAGCCACTGGGTGATGTATGGGGCTCACAGGCTGCTTTGTATCTCCGCCAGCTGCCCTCTGTGTGGTGAGGACACTTATTCATGCCTCCTCTGCTCCTAGAGCACAAGTGGCCCATTGGCAACAGGAGTAGTGCTTCTCAGCAGACACCTCTCTGAAGGACTTCTAGCTAGACCCTTCAGAAAGGCTCAGATCAACATTTAAAGTGGATGTAGTTACTCACTTCTTCATGGTAACCCCGTTCTTTATGAAAGACCCATAGGTTTTGAAAAGAAATCATGCTCTAAACAGTAAGGAAGGATTTAAAAAAACAAATGTTTGGGCAGAGGCTTCCATTGAGTATTGCTGCTAATCTCTGTGGAGCTCCTGGTCTTTTTACACAGGTATCACTGAATTTGTATATAAAGCCATATGCATATACAATTAGGGGACTGCTGTGTGGAACACATTTTTTCTTTAAACAAATACTTATTATTGCCATGAATACTTGATGCTGGAGATGCCATTTGGTGTGTGGCCAAGGATAAAGACCCAGAAGGAATTATGCATGGTTTAGAAAGAGAGGCTGGAAGTGAGGATGATATCCAGCTCTAGATTGTAGACACCTGCACTAGGAATATGTAAGCGAGATCTTTGTGTGACTTGGGTGCATGAGTACCCATCCTAATCAGAGGAGAATCGGTGTTTATTTTAGCTTTTTTATAAATATCTAACCAACAGAAATTCTTTGAAGGTACTTGAAGTATCATCTTTGCATTGGCAAGCGTGACACAAGACACAAAGGAACCCTGTGCTCTTCAGCACATAAATGAAAGTCAGGAAAGATATCAAAGGATAACCGAAACAGCAGTGTGTGGACAAAGGGACAAGCTCTAGACCTTCAGTGACTATGTTGGGAGTTCAGACATCCCAAACACAAGTAAATCCATACAGGTAGTACTTCAGACATCTGAATTTCAGTGTAATGAATAATCTAAATGAATGAAGAATAGTCTTCACTGTAACTGAGGTGGATACAAAGCCATTTTAATACGCCTAATGATCCATTAAAAAAGTTGTTTCAAATTTATGGACTTGTTATAGCTGAGGCTTTAATTGATAGTAATGATGATCCAAAATCTGATCTCTCTAACAGCTGTGTAAGAGTAGCCCTTCTGGGCAATGAGAGAGCTCAGAGGGTCCATTCATAAAAGTCCTCAATTTTTGTTCAGTGATGCCTTGATGGACATCTTGGTGATGTATTAGGCTGTTCTGGCTTGTGTAGGAATACACTTAAGTAGTTGTAAGGTTTCTTTGGGCTCAGTAAATTACAGAGTTGTCTTTGTTGTCTTTTGTAAATGCCCTGAGTGTAGACTCCCTTCAGAGAAGTAAGCTCCAGGGATGTAATTACATCCTCCAGGTGCAAGGACACACAAGAGCTGTTTCCTAGAACAAAATACCTGAAAGCAGTCTGTTCAAAAGTTGGTTTTCTCAGAAGCTCTGTGTACCAGAAGAATCTTTTGTCCTGACAAGATTTTCACTTCCAACTGTGCAAGAAACTCATGGATCTAGGCAAAATAGAAAAACATCTGAATTTTTACCCTTGCACTGTGTTCTTTGGACTTAGGCCAGATGCTTCTATAATTCCTCTTACACGTCCTCTATACAGCCCATTTTTCTCTTCCCTGCTTATTGTCCAAATTCCTTGTCAGCTGAAACTGGTGAATTTACTTCTGTGAGATTTTGTTCAGATTTTTTTTTTTTATTTTACCACTAATGTTTATTAAAGAGGCATCTGAGAGGCTTCTGACCTCTTGGATCCCAAAGTCTATTCCTACATAATTTTTCAGCGTTCTAAGCCTCCTTGCCATTATCTCCTGAGCTGTGCATCACCTTTTTTGCTTGGTGTGACAGTGACATTCTGGTATTTGCATTTCTTAGTCAAAAGTTGTACCCAGAGAGTAAATGAAAAAGACAACAGACTCACAAGGATAAAGGACACAGGAGGCACCAGGTTCAATTCAGCCTGTCCCCCAGTCCTAATCTGTATCTGCCCATTGAAGAGCACTCTGTTATATCTCCAGTTTAAAGAAGCTTTCAGTATTACACTCATTTCATCAAAGCAATAGTGATTTGCAGTAGCTGACAGCCTATTTATGTTCAGGTTTTTAGAAATAGCCCAGCAGGAAAGTGTCGTGGATGTAAAGGATCATTGAATAAGTCCTATTTGTGGTTTATTCTATTACATGTCTCACTGGTGTCAAAAATGCTTGTGTTGTTCTCTTTGAGGGAATAATTCCTCCATTTCAATTTTGGTTTCTTCATCCTACCTGCTGGGTTATTAATTTTTTTCCTATGGAATTTTCTTGCAGCAGAAGACCATAGCCTCTTGGGTGTAGCACCCAATAGAGAGAAGCTGCAATCTTGCCATTTTCAAGGAGAGATTAAATTACACAGTTTGCTGTATAAAGCACAAACAAATTTTAGTCTGGTTAGCGCTTATCTATTTTTGCAAGTACATCACTTTGGAAAGAGACTTGCTCAGCTAATCTATGGCTGTCATGGAAATGTAATTTTTCCTTCCTCTGAACCAATAACGAGAACCTGGCAAGCTTGCCTGTGCACCCATGCATTCAAGTCTAGCAGTTTCCATGGAAACCCATCAAACTGTGGAACCCGTTTTCTAACATGCTGCCACTTCACAAACACAGGACAAGTTGTTCTGTGCAAAATTCCTCTATAATGCTAATCTGTTTTCTCTTTAGAGACAATTCAGCAAGACTAAATATTTATACATTTACATGGCAAGAATTGCTTCTTATTGCAAGTAAACAAGCTCATCTGTGTGAGAACATTCAGGCTAAAGCTTTCAGAAACTCACTGAAAAATATATTTTAGGCTATGGCTACCCCATCTTTAGGTGAAAAAAAGAAAAAGTTTCTTTTAAAATGTAAGTATATTTATACTCCAATTTCATAAATACACCACCTATGTCTCTGGTTCCCTTCTGGGAAGATATTTGAATTCCTAACTCAAGAAGCCAGATACAGCTGCTTCTTTTGTGAAACTGCCATACTAACTTTCAAGTTAGTTTGATGAAGTTGTTAAAGGAGTTTAAAAACATGATCTCTATGACAATAGAAGATGGGAGTCAGAGTTCCAAGAGGTCTTATTCACTCTATGGCTTAAGGCCCATCTAGTGACTAAAAAAAACCTACAGCTTCTTTGGTTATGAATAATTCAGATTTCAAGCTGAACCCTAGCGCATCCAACAAATAAGTTTTCAGAGGAACGTCAGAATCTCAGAGGTACAGACTTGTTTGGCACTCTCTCATCTCTTTCCAAACACGTAGGTTTCAGATATGGTCCAACGCATACATTCCTCCTATGATTCCTGTTTGAGTAAAACTCATGGCATGTACCCTCCTACCATGCAACTCAGCATATATTTATTATTCAGACAATATACAGTAAATAAATATCCTGACATTACCATTTTTTGATTCATGCACTGCTCATTTTTAAGAATGATTCCTGAATCTTAGAAGCTACGAGCTCCAATAATGAGGAGTATGTTCTGAGAATTTTTAACAATAACAAGCATTTTTCTGCATTTGTTTCTTCCCTATGCAGTACTGGTTTACTAAAATCAGCAGTTGTCCCTTATCAAAACTGGACAAGCATCAAACATGATTTCATCCTGTGAAACAGCAAAAAATAGTTAATGGTACATATGAGATGAAGCTCAAAGAAGAAGTTCAAAAACAGGACAATTACTTGGCAGGAGCCATAGAATTAATGTACAGCGAAATTTGCAAGAATGCCTTATCCATTGAATTTTTATAATAGAGATCAGATTAAGTTGGTAGCTGAAGGGACATAAACTGGATAAATACCCATTTATCAAGAAACATCTTTCAGCTGAGGAAACAGAATAGTGGATACCATAAAAGTTTGAATACAGTTAATATGGGCTTGCTTAATGGAAAACTTGGTCTATGCTATTAGCTTTAATTTAATGCTAATTCACCCATTTAATAACAATTGATATTAAACAGTTTCCTATTTAATGTTAATTGAAAATCACTGGTCTCCTGTTCCAGACAATATTTAATGTCACTTATTTCAACTAGTGGCAGAAAATGCATGTTAATTGTGGCCTGAAAACTTTGCAGGAAATATAAAGTAGAGAAGAAGCATAGCTCAGTCAGTAGAACTATACACTTTAATTTAATTGTATTATTATTTTAAAAAATACCATAAAAGCCCCAAAAACATAATTAAATGCCAGAAACCATGAAGGACACACTGAGATGAAACTGCAGTGGCTGCAAACTGAGTCATACTTGTGTTTGTTTCCTTTATTTTTTTCTCTCACTTTTTCTTTCTGGTTGAGCATGGGCATAAAATGGCTGTAAAAAGGAAAGAAATTCTGGTTTGACTGCCACCTTTCCAGATTAAATCACGTACTCACCTTCTGATTTCCCAGGCCAGGTGCCACTGACCTGCCAGCAAAAACTGACGGTATCTCAATTTATGTTCATTATTTTGCTAGCTCTACGAATATACGCTGAAAATATGCATTATGGATTCCAGACTGTCTGTGAACTCTGAAAAGCTTCTCAGCACCCTACATCCTCTCCCTATAGGTATCCATGAGCTTTTTTTTTTTAGATCCAGAATGTAACTCTTTTTGGAAATTATATTCTATTTCTTCTGCAGGTGTACTTGTATCACATGGACCATGTGTGCAAACTGTTTTTAAAATGTCTTTGTCACTTCCCTCATGTGTGTACATGCCCAGAATAAAAAGAATATGTAACACCGGGGTGTGGGATCAAAAAGTGAAATATTTTCACATGCTACGGTAAGTACATTTGCATTGTTATTTATAAGTAGTCTGTCAGTCTAGCTGCCTAATCTGCTACTGATGTCAGGGTCTTTGTACCTCCCTCAGTCTTGCTGTATTTCTTCGCTATCATTTTGTTTCCCAGGATTTGACTCCAGTTTGGCGCAAGTAATCACAGTTATATTTTCTGTGCATTATCTTAGTGGTTTATTTAAAAAAGTACAACGAGTCAATTATGCTATTGCCTGTTTCCTGCATGCTGGGGAAAAGCTCTAATTGCTTTCTGTCAGTTGACCCAGGCATGGCTATTTCCTAAGTAATTTCTCTTCTCCAGTAGAACAAACTCCCACTGAGAATACTCCCTCCTTACTGTAGAAATACATATTTTGGTAGGTTGTAATTAATAACAGTGATGTTATTAATCTCCACAGCATTTTCTAACCTTTCAAACAAGAAAAAAAAAGAAAAGAAAAAAATGCCATAGTTTATAATATTAAGGAATGAAATTATGGCCCACTCCTTCCCTGAGGGGAAATAGATTTCCTGCACAATTCTCAATTCTTTCCCACAATGAAAAGAGACTGTAAGAGTCTTTTAAAAGCAAAACTAATTGTAGAGGAGTGGGAGGCAATATGGATGGCATTGCTTTACTGTGTGCCTCATTGCTCTTGCACAGGGAAAGCGAAGAATGGATTCAGGGAAATGCTAATGGTAATAGGTCTGTTTTGAATGGGACCTGGCATGTCCATTGCGAGCAGCACTGACAGATCACCCTCTTTCCTGATTCTGATTTGTGCTGACATGCAAATATCCCTTTATCTGAATCAGTGTGAGGCAGTGAACACATCGAGCTGTTGCTCTCCCTCTGTTTGCATTGATAATTCATCTCCTGGCATAAAAATTTGACAAGCACAAAATTTTGAAAAGGTCAGGTTTTGGGTCTCCTGAGAGTATTTTTGACCTTAGTTTTGACAGCAATGAAGGAAGGCAGTAGCTGTGTGCATTATGTAAGTCCATTAAGCAACTGAGGCCTGGCAAATTGCTGTTATTAGTAGGATTAGTGATACCAACCTTTCCATAGCTAATGGAAGCCAGGGTTGATATTAGAGTCTGGCAAATACAGAAGGGCTTATGTTACTGCAGGGAAAAAAATAAATACATGCAGTAATTGATTGTGGACAAATAGAGGCTTTCCAAACTGGAAATCATACTGCTTTGAAACTATGAGACCATATCCTGGCAAGGTGTTTGATCTCTGAGGTATCAACACTTCAGAAAGAGGCACTAAGCTTTTATGAGGTTTGTTTTAAGTTCTTCTCCATCTCTGAATTGATGGTCTAAAATTGTGGTGTCTTATCCAGCTGAAAGAGGAAACTAATCCCCACTTCAAATATGACTTTGCAGGGTCAGATTGGAAGGTTTGATGAAACATCCCTTATGAACCTTTGCAATCTCCAAGGGCAACAGTAGGGAAACAAATACTCCTCCAGGGAGTAAATCTGTGGGCTCACTCATTTCTACCAGCAATAAATTACAGCTGTGGTACTCCTACTAAAACTAACAGGTGTGGTCTGAGAGGAGCCAGCCTCAGTGATGAAGTTACATATGCAGTAAATATGTCAGAATCCATTTCTCATGTGCACCAGTTAATTGAATCTTAGGTAAAAAGTGAGAACTCTGTGTTAGGAAATGATCATGCCTGGGAGACTAACCACACCTAAATTAAATGTATAGATGTAGATCCTCTTTCCCAGTTTTACCTTGTTGTTAGCCTTTACAGGATAGTTACAGAAAGAAAATGAGGAATACTGTGAACTTAGTAGTGAAGGAGCCCTTATTCTGAGGGGAAGAGGGAAGTTCAACAGAGAATTTATGACGTGGCTTTTGACAATTTAGAGGCACTAATACAGACCTTGGCAAAATCAATATAAATATTATTTATTCATGCAACCTTACAGATTTTTAGTAGTGGCTTGGCTTGCTTTCATAACTTGTGTTACTAAATCTTACTTTCAGGTAACAGAATGATCTTATTTTAAGATCATTCCCCTCTTTCAGGTTTTTATTGAGTCTATTTAGAAAGGAAGATAAATCCATTGCAATGAACAAAAGAATGATATGGAATAAAACAGAGCTGGATCAGCAGTTCTGGTTTCTCCTCTCTGCATACCTGGCTCCAGCATAGCACTCCCAGGACAGGTGAATACCTCATCTGCTTCTTGGCACAGGCTCTTCAGCCCAGTTTTTTGGTGGTTATCTAGTAGCAATGCATTTCCATGCTGTTGCAATAGTAGCAAAAGGTAATGAGCCAAGTCAAGAAACTTCAGTCCCGAGAACTGACTTCACTTCCAAAAGGAAAAAATTTAAATTGATGTTTATTAGAAAAAAGTAATCTCAAGCAATTCAGAAAATGTTGGAATTGTAGGCAATATGGTGCTGTTTTGTTCCCTACTCATTTTCTGTTTTGGCTGTACAGTATGTCAGTTTATTTTTTATTTATAATTATTTTTAAACTCACAGCTAGCCAAGCCAAATGCGTTCATCCTTGAAAACAGGGCATCATTTATTATGAATCATCTTTTGTGCCATGTAAACCATCCCAGCCTCAGGCATTGGTGCCTTTTAGCACCTTGTGGCCCACAGAGTACAACAATAAACCTTTTATACCTTCAGAGTCATATCCCGGTTCTACATTATCATAAAATCCTCCAGACTGAATCAACACCAAAGGTAGCTATGATAGGGATGGATAAACAGAATTCGGGAAGGAAGGAATTCTGGAAGGAATTCTGGAAGGAAGGAATTCCGAAAGGAAGGAAGGAATTCCGGAAGGAAGGAATTCCGAAAGGAAGAAAACCAGGAAGGAATTCCGGAAGGAAGGAAGGAATTCTGGAGGGAAGGAGGGAATTCAGGAATTCAGGAAGGAATTCAGGAATTCAGGAGGGAATTCAGGAAGGAATTCAGGAAAGAATTCAGGAATTCAGGAAGGAATTCAGGAAGGAAGGAATTCAGGAATCCAGGAATTCAGGAAGGAATTCAGGAAGGAAGGAATTCAGGAATTCAGGAAGGAATTCAGGAAGGAATTCAGCAATTCAGGAAGAAAGGAATTCAGGAAGGAATTCAGGAATTCAGGAAGGACGGAATTCAGGAATTCAGGAAGGAATTCAGGAATTCAGGAATTCAGGAAGGAATTCAGGAATTCAGGAATTTAGGAATTCATGAAGAAAGGAATTCCGGAAGGAAGGAATTCCGGAAGGAAGGAGGGAATTCCGGAAGGAATTCCGGAAGGAAGGAATTCCGGAAGGAAGGAAGGAATTCTGGAGGGAAGGAGGGAATTCAGGAATTCAGGAATTCAGGAAGGAATTCAGGAATTCAGGAGGGAATTCAGGAAGGAATTCAGGAAAGAATTCAGGAATTCAGGAAGGAATTCAGGAAGGAAGGAATTCAGGAATCCAGGAATTCAGGAAGGAATTCAGGAAGGAAGGAATTCAGGAATTCAGGAAGGAATTCAGGAAGGAATTCAGCAATTCAGGAAGAAAGGAATTCAGGAAGGAATTCAGGAATTCAGGAAGGACGGAATTCAGGAATTCAGGAAGGAATTCAGGAATTCAGGAATTCAGGAAGGAATTCAGGAATTCAGGAATTTAGGAATTCATGAAGAAAGGAATTCCGGAAGGAAGGAATTCCGGAAGGAAGGAGGGAATTCCGGAAGGAATTCCGGAAGGAAGGAATTCCGGAAGGAAGGAAGGAATTCTGGAGGGAAGGAGGGAATTCAGGAATTCAGGAATTCAGGAAGGAATTCAGGAATTCAGGAGGGAATTCAGGAAGGAATTCAGGAAAGAATTCAGGAAGGAAGGAAGGAAAGGAAGGAAAGGAAGGAAAGGAAGGAAAGGAAGGAAAGGAAGGAAAGGAAGGAAAGGAAGGAAAGGAAGGAAAGGAAGGAAAGGAGGAAGGAAGGAAGGAAGGAAGGAAGGAAGGAAGGAAGGAAGGAAGGAAGGAAGGAAGGAAGGAAGGAAGGAAGGAAGGAAGGAAGGAAGGAAGGAAGGAAGGAAGGAAGGAAGGAAGGAAGGAAAGAAAGAAAGAAAGAAAGAAAGAAAGAAAGAAAGAAAGAAAGAAAGAAAGAAAGAAAGAAAGAAAGAAAGAAAGAAAGAAAGAAAAAGAAGGAAGGAAAGGAAGGAAAGGAAAGGAAGGAAAGGAAGGAAAGGAAGGAAGGAAAGGAAGGAAGGAAGGAAGGAAGGAAGGAAGGAAGGAAGGAAGGAAGGAAGGAAGGAAGGAAGGAAGGAAGGAAGGAATTAATTCCGGTGTGGCAGTGGTTGCCTTGGAGACCAGCTCCCAGAAGGCACCAAAGAAGGCGTGGTGGATCAAACCATTTGCTAGGAAGAACACCCCTGGCTCCTCGGTCACAATGGTTTAGCCCAGCTCGCTTTAGCCTCTCCCCCTGTTTTGTGTTTGGCTAGCCGGACTGTCAGTTATAGTTAAGCCATCGCCTACCTTCCAGAAAGTTCATGTTCCTTGAGTTTGTCATTGGATAAAGACCCTCGCTCCTCCCCTCTCCCTATCCCAGTTGGTCAAATTCCCTTAATCCCGCCTCAACTCCGCCCCCAACCCTGATGATGATTGGTTGTTGGTTTAATATAAAAAAGCAGGTACTGCGTCATTCAGGGCTCTTCGGCCCCAGGACGAGAAGGAATAAACACCCTTCTGTTGCCTGCCTGAGAGCCGCTCCTTTTCTTCCTCGCCGTCCTCTGCGGGCTCATAGCGAACAACCCACGCCGCACATGCCTTGAGATCCTGGGGAGGCCCCTGGTACTCTGGGTGGGCATCTGAGGATCGGTCACCTGGTGACCGCCGGGAGGCTCAGGGCAACCAGCCGATAGCGGAACCGCATGGGAACAAGCAGGACCTTATTTTAATTTTTATTCCGGAAGGAAGGAAGGAATTCCGGAAGGAAGGAAGGAATTTCGGAAGGAAGGAATTTCGGAAGGAAGGAATTTCGGAAGGAAGGAATTTCGGAAGGAAGGAAGGAATTTCGGAAGGAAGGAAGGAATTTCGGAAGGAATTTCGGAAGGAATTTCGGAAGGAATTTCGGAAGGAATTTCGGAAGGAAGGAAGGAAGGAAGGAAGGAAGGAAGGAAGGAAGGAAGGAAGGAAGGAAGGAAGAGGCTGTTTGTAGTCACCTGTAGCCACCACTCTTCCATTTGCTGACATTTTCACTCACTTTATATAAAGGATGACAGTGGGCAGATACACCTGTGAGATTTCTGTCTGACTTCTGGGCACGTCGATGTGCACTGTGCCATGAAGAGCTATAAAAATTATGTCAGTGATGTTAAAATGTTGTAAGTACATGGCGCAGCATTTTAGCTCTGAGGTTTTAAAGCAATACAGCATCTGCTGTATAATTCCATTGTCACAAACAACTGTCAATGACAGTGGGAGGTGGCAGGGGAAAACCACCAGTCTGATTTACACTGAATTCTACTTGCAAATGTTCCTATCTGAAAGGTTTCCAAACAATAATTCTTTGTATTAGAGATAATGATATTTTCTCTTCTGTGAAGAAGAGCACAGTGACTGCATCTTGTCTGCAGCCCTTGTGCTGACACAGGCAAAGTTTTAGAGAAGCCTCACTTGTTATTTTGCTTAAAGTAATTGAATTGCTCTGGATCCTAAATGGCATTAGCCTCCTGGTCTTCCCAGGCAAAAAAATCTCAGCACCCAGTTATTCTTGAGCTGGAGATACTTTCTCACATGATTCTTTGCTGAACTGAAGTTCAGCAGCTATCAGCTAGTTCTTGTATCTGTTTGAAATAATGTGTTGTCAATACCCTTGGGCTGGAATCACTGTCATGGGTCATTTTTTTAATATTAGAAGGTGTTGGGAAAGGTAAGCCTATTTAGTGCAATTGTTTTGCAAAAGCCACAGAGGAGCTATATTTTATTTATTTTAAATTTTTGCAAAAACTTCATTTTTCACATTTCTTTCATGACATGCCAAAACTTCCCTTTACAGGGGCTTTGAAAGACATATGCGTTAAACTGGAAGAAAAATAACTTGCAAGGGAAAAAAAAAGTCTGATCTTTTTCCTTAGTATGGAAAATAAAACATGACCAAAAACGGTCTTTTTAAAATCTGAAATACATATGTGCATGCAGTAGTTGTTGACTGCCATTTTTCAGTCTACAAAATTATTGATATTGACTGCATTTAGTATACTTGTACAGACTATGTGGTGTAAGATATAAAAATATACTTATGAAATAGATGGATAAGGCTGCTGTTGTGCTGCTTCATTGACTTATCCCATACATAGGGAGCCCACAAGTGTATGTCTGTGCCAGGATCGGGGGCCACACTAGAAATTGAAATCTTAGCTCTTTTTTAATCATAGGTCATAAATTCATCTCACACTAATCTTATAGATATTTACAGTTGAATTGGATCTTGCCTTCTCTGAAGCTATCACCTCCTTTGTCTGCATTTGAGCTTCTGTTGAAGAAACATGACATTGAGCTTGTGTCATCCTCAGCAAGATATTATCTTGACATCAAATGCAGGGTCAAACAAGGGTAGGTCCTTATTGCAAGAAGAAGAAGTAGCTTTTACAGGAAGCCTGTCTGGTGAAGTAAACATTCCCATCACTCCAGGTTCCTCCAGGGGAGGGCTAGCCAGCATGCATATGTTCCTATCAGTTCCAAGTGGTGCAAAGGCTGAAAGAAAACAAAGGCCCTATGGGCCTTTATAATACACCTCAAACACACTGAGGGTCAGACAGATGCGTCAGTTTGAGAATTGCATTTTTGAAACATTGAAAAGCCCAAAATAATACATAAAAATTATTCTAGGAAAGCAATATGTTCTGTTCTGCAAAAAGAATATTTGATTCTTTTCTGAACTTGAAGCCATCTAGTAACCTGTACATTTCAAATGGCATTTCTGAGAGACAATTCCTAAAATGTGAAGTGCATTTTAAACCATGAAGGTAGTCAGACATGGAAGAATTTCTACTGAATTATGATGGATTCTCTATTTTTGAAAACTGTGGCATTAAAAATTATCATTCTTCCACAGAGGACATGCTTGTACGAACAGAAATAATTCTGTCCTGAAAATCTCACAATCTGTGTTGTGCTGTTGGCCAGACAAGACTGTCACAGTGGCACTCTGGGATTCTTTATGGATATATCTGTGAGGCACTGCTTGCAGAAGAATCAGACACTCATTTTTGTTGAAGAATTTTTATTGATGACTGGCTTATTTTTGACTTTTTTTTCTCAGTGAGCAGTAAAACCAAATTCTAATTACCAATTTTTGAGGGGAAAGCGTAGAAATGTTTGTCTTCCTTTCCTAATGCAGATGTTTAGATGCAAGCTAGAGGAGTGGATGGGAGAAGCAGAAAGATGTAGGCAAGGGCTCTCCCAGTCTGTTGGGTGTGATATTGTGTGATGAATGCCTCATGATGCTCACTGTGTTGGAAGCCTTGGCAGCTCCATCTGACAGTCACAGTCACAAACAACAGCAGCACACACATGTTTAAAGGATGAGAGAATACTTTTTGCTGCTGTTTCAGCTTTTCAGGGTAAGTGTTGTTTCTCTGTTCTCCAGATAAAACAACTGTTGAAGGAAGCGAGAGAGAGACCGTAAGCAGAACAAGGACTAGGAAAGGAAGTGCAGTGTGCAACAGATTTAAAATTCTGTTCCTGACACCAGCAACAAACTGAAATAGTGCAAAATCCTTAGAGTTGGTCCTGCTCCCTCACATGCTACCGTTTGAGGAGAAGAGGCATTATCCTGTAACCACCTTTTCTCTGCCCTCTTTGTGAGCAAGCCCTTTCCATAGAAAAGCACTTTTCATAGAATTATAGTCTCAGTTGGAAGGAACCCACAAGGATCATCGAGTCCAGGTCTTGGCTCTGCACTGGGCAACCCCAAACCTCACACTTCTCCTGATATATGAATGTTTATGTAGACTGCAGAGAAGTTTCTGGCAAACTGCATCTAGGATGGTCTAATTGGCTTTTCATATTGGAGATGAAATAGGTCCAAGAAATTTCTTTGTTCTTTCCTATACCTCAAAATTTTACCTGGACTACTACTCATGAGTGCTTCTAGTATTTTTGTTTGAGGAATGTTTGCAATGAAGGCATGACTTCTTTGTTGATGTTGATTTATAGTCTCTCAGGACAAGAGCAATTAAACTGTTGCTGTTTAAGGTGAATATATATGGCAGGAATTTATTTATGCATATTCAGCAAGAGCTTGAGGATGAACCCAGTGGAAAAATAAATACTGTTCTGAAATCTCAAAGTGAAAAATGCTATTACTAAACCCATGACAATGCTGGTTTATGTAATATCTCCTTTAGTGGAAAGAAAGTATGACATATTCACGTTATATTAATTTTGCCTCCCAGAATTGCCTTTTTTTAGGGAAATGGAAAATTTGTTTTTTCAAGAAATGACTGCAGGGTGTCTGTTTTGTTTGGCTTTCGAATTTTCAGTGCAGTGGATAAAAGCGAAAATTTACTGTCAGTATTTCCATCTGTGAAATGCTGCATTGATAAATTAGTGACTACATAAATACATGCTTTTTTTCCTCACCCACCTACAACTCTTTCCTCCCCACCAAAAAGTTAATAATTTGAATTACCAAGAAATTCAAAATAGTATTTTTAAAACAAACATCTTTTCAAAATAGTATTTTTAATACTATTCAAAATAGTATTCAAAATAGTATTTTTAAACAAACATCTTTTTCAATGATTTGGACTGTCCTTTAACTAAAGGAGTGAAGAAATAAAACAAAGAACTGTAAGAGAGGGAAAAAACCCTAGTTATCCATCATCTGTATCAGTTTAGCTTTTATTAGAACTCTTCTAATTTGAATTAATCTCTGCAATGACTTCAAATTTCTGATTTCCTAAGTTTTCTTAATTAGATCTGGCGCAAGTACTGCACTCCACAATTGTGATCTCTCACAGGGTGTCAGGGTGTGTCATTACACACATGACAGAGTTGGGGGATGTGTCACAACATCCTAAATGCTGTCTGTCCCTCTGTCTTTGGAAACCTGAAACAACTACACAGCAGTACTGGAGAGGAAAGGCTGTAGCAAGTCAACGGTGCTTCTGAAATGTCATCCTTATTGTATCCAAATAGAGCGGTACCCACTAATCCTTAGATTCTGCAAGGAGAAAAAATTCTTGTCTAAATTCATGGGGAATTGACTTAATTTAGATGTCATGCAGGGAGACCTTGAAGGTGCAGATTGATTTCAGCCACATTGTATGTTTTTACCTGATAATATTTAAGCAATTTCACCTTGTTATTTCCTGCATATCTCAAGGAAGTTGAAATTCCCCGCAGCTCTACTGCAAGGCAAGAATGAATACAGTTCATTTGTCAAAGTGTCACTGATTTTATAATGACCTGTATAGTAGCTGTGAGTTCCAGATTTATTTCTCTGGTGGGTCAGTGAAAGCAGTTTTATTGCAGGTAAACTGACACTGGGAACAAGCTCTGCCTTTCCCTTGCAGCGTTCCTTTGGGCAGCAGCCACGACAGGGCCATGTGAGTCTTTGATGGAAAGTTTTAGTGCATAACAAATAAACATTCACAAATTATCAGATGCCACCAGGCAACCTGCTGGAAATGTAAGCCAAAAAAGAGACCCACACTCAAACACTCACCCAGGGATCAGTCTGTGTCTACATGTACACAGCATATAGGCACATGTACACATGCACCCACACAATGTAAGAGGGAAAAAAAAAAGGTTTTCCTGTTTCACTGTAACCATGAATATATAAAATCTCATTATTTTCACACCTTCAGAATTTAATATCCACACAGGGAGGAGCAATTAGGCAAGTGTTACACTTTATCATGTCAGTATTATTAAGGGAAACTTGTTAACCTTAAGGGAGGATTAAAAAGGGGGTTATCATTATATGGATTTGGCCATATCCTAAGGAGAGAGGGAAAGTAAAGAAGAGCTTAGAGACCCCTTTCCCACTAAGTTCCTGTAATTTGTGATCTCCAGGAATTCAGAAGAAAGGTGTGAATGAACTGGGACTTTCGGATGTCTTTCTTTTCCCCCATGGCACATGTCATCCCCAGGACAACTGTACCTGTAATTATCTCACTCGCTTTAGCATCAGGGTTATTTATCAGGAAAAATGTGTATACCATCCTTCCTGCATATAGAGGAAATAAGATACTCCTATTGACTTTGTGATATTTAGCACACTCAATTTAAAAGATATGTTTTATTTTCTTTTAAGTGCCTTCTCTGTTAGCTTCATACTTTTGCGACTATCCACAGAGTAACAGCATGATGATTGTTCTCTAAAATCCTCTTGATTGTTCTCTAAAATCCTCTTGAAGTTTCATTAGATTTCATTGAATCTTGTAATAAGCTCAGAGGAACTCTTTGAGACCCATGAGTATAACTGCATTTATTTTGCTAAACTTTCCTCTGTTGCCTAGGGCTAGTATTTGTTTTGTGTGACACTTTGTAAATGTATTAAAAGACTGTGGATATACATAGAGGGAGGTGGCTGCATTTAATCAGTGACTGACTGCATACAAAGAACAGTATTTGATTTCTCCCTCAAATACCAGTAAAGGAAAAAAGGAAGTAGGGGAAGTAGGTGGTGGTGGTAGTTTCAATCTTCCGCATTAAAACCTGGTGAGGAATTACTGTCTACATCAACCTCAGTGTTGACATAGTAGATGCGTTGTAGCATAAGAAGCCCAGTGGAGCCCTTCTGTTGGTCTCTGCCTTGTACTGGGGCAGAAAATGGAGAGGTCTGAGATGGAGGAATTGTGGAGGGCAGCCTGAGCAGCTCACAGCTACATGGTGCTTGACTTCAGAAAGCCATCTGTTCACAATGCTTTCCTATGACATGCCTGTGTGTCCAATGGAAAACAGTTCATGTTTATAATCTCAGTTTATCAGTTTCCCTCTCCCAGGTGTAGAGAGAAAATGTAAGGCAAGGCAGAATCAGGCACCATGCCTGGGATCCCGAACATAAAACGAAACCATTGAATCCAAGTCTAAATGCTTCTACGTTCCATTTGAGCTAGTAGGTTTGGAAAGATAGAAAAAAATTAATTTCCTTCATAGTAGCTTGTTTGGGTTTTGTGATGAGAACAGAGTTGAGAACGTAGAGACAGAATCAAACACCTTTTCTCCTTCTCACACTGCCCTGCCAGTAAGGAGACACAAGAAGGTGGGAAAGGTCACAGTGGGGACAGATGACCCCAGCTGACCACAGCTGACCATGGGAGGATATTCCATGCCATATGATGTGTTCAGCAACTAAAGCTGGGGGAAGAAAGGGGGCGGGGAGCATTCAGAGTCATGGTGTTTGTCTTCCCTAACTACTCAGGTGTGAAGGAGCCCAGCTCTCCTGGACATGGCTAAACACTTGCCTGCAGATGGGAAGTAGTGGATGAAGTCCTTAATTTGCTTTGCTTAGGTGTGCAACTTTTGCTTTACCAAGTGAACTGTCTTTATCTCAGCCAACAAGGTTTCTCATTTGTACTCTAGTTTTTCCCTGTCCCACTTTGGGTGTGAGGAAGCAGCTGTGTGGAGCTGAGCTGTCCACAAGGATTAGCAGGCAGCAGTTCTTTGTGGTGCCCCAATGTTGGGCATGACCCACAGTCCATGCACCCCCACCAGTAAAATATGTCTTTTTAGGCTTAATGTTTCTGTCTTGAAGCAGAATTTGTTTACAGCAGTTCAAAAAGGAAACAAAAAGTATCTTTTAATACAGGGCAGTTATTACATCTACCAAATATAGATTTAGGTGCAAGTTCAGTCTAAAACAGAGGTAAGCAACTCCTGTTTTTTCAGGAAACGAGTCCTTGTTCAGTGTGCTGGAGGAAACTGAAAGCTGAAGCCTTCTCTGCCCTTACACTCAGTTGAGTGGGTATCTCAGCCATGATGATGTAAATGCATGTTCTTTTCAGGCAGGTAACGTATGTACCTTGGTGATTCACTATCAGTTCATTGATCAATAAAGAACTGACTTCTTATGTGAAACTGAGCTTCTAAAATTTTCATGATTGCTTAATGGAGGGACCAAAGAAAAAGCCATTGGACTATTTGGAATTTGCAAATGACTAATTTTTCATTCAGAATTAATGCAGCAATGCACTCTGCATGAAGAGCAAAATCACATGTTGTCCCTGAAATAGTTTTTACGTGACTTGGAGGCACACAGTTTTGTTCTTTGATTGTGTAAACTTAGGACAGTAAAAGCCCCAAGGGATCCTAGAGGGGACTTGGCTTGGATACTTTGTGCTAACTAATTCCAAGTGAAATGTCATAGCTGCTGATTAGAAGTTATTTTTAAAAGTGTGTGCTATTTCTTTATGTTTTCCTTTTACTTGAAAATTCAAAGCCTCACTAAAGCAGAATGGAGAACATGATTTTAATGATCTGTAAATACACAGGAATAAATGTTATTTGGGATATATATTCCAGAACACGGTAATTTTCTTTTATGGGTTTTTTTTTCTTGCAGTATACTGAAGATCTGCTAAGATGGCACATCAGACTGAATGGAATTCTGGTCAAAGATCATGTGTTCATCAGTAAAGCAATCAATCAATTCTAAGTTTTTGGTAGGTCCAATTGTGAGACCTTCTATAGGACAGTGTAGAAAATAGTATGTGGAATTCCTTGTGGATGGAACAAGATAAAAATGGTGATAGTAATTTTGCATAAATGAGAAAAAATAGTGGTCAGTTATGTCAGAATAACTTATTATATTAGGAAGTTAGATAACTGGGACACTTTATGGACACAGATCAGAAGAGTTTAGTTTGTCCAAAAAGCATCTGATCATTTTATAACCTACTTCAATTAAGATAAAAGAGTACTCTGACATTTTACCACCTTAAATAAAGTGTTTATTGACATAAGTTTATGCAAATAATAAAAAATATCACCATGGAGAAGATGCTGTCCTTCCATTGATCCTGTGCTCATGAACAGATTCCCATCTTTTAATAGCTTAAAAATACCTCTGTGACTCTAGCTCAAGAATTTAGGTTACTTGGGTAAGGTTTCTGCCTTAGTAAATGAAATTCTTTAGAAATAATCTTTACATTTACTTTGTATTATCTTTCATATCACATGCACTTTTCAGTGTAATTGTTGGCTGCATACCCTTTATATCTCTGTGAGACAGGATATGTATGAGATACTATTTACTTATTTAGTCATTGCATTGCAGTTTAAAACAAAAATTCTTTTCATCTCTTACAGTTGCTTGGAGTGGGTTACTTGAACTCTCTTGGTTCTCAGCTAATGTCAACATGTGACAGAAACAGAACATGTCCGGTTCATGCTCTTTTTTTGCTCAAAACTTAATTGTTGCATGTGCTAGGAATGTGCAGCTCTGCCAAGTGGATAACCCCATGGAGACTGACATTATAGCTTGCTGTGGGGTGCTTGTGCCTGGGATGAAGCAAATTCCAGAGCAGCAGGGACCTGAACATCTTTGAGCACAATCTGTCTGATTTTACTGAGTATCTCACAGAGTTCTGGCCTTTAATCCAGAGAAGAATGAAAACAAGGTATTTTCTAAAGATGTATTTCCTGTTTGATGTTAATCTAGTTCCACATATTCTACTGATCAGGACAGCATTGCTGGAGAAAATTAACTACCTCAAGGCTGGCTTCCACTCTCTCCTTAGCTCAGTCTGCCCAATAATTTATGAAGTGCTTAGAAAGAGCAGCCAGGCATTACTTTAGATGGAGGGAGACCTATACTTGTATTCCCACTTAAAATCCATCACATTTCTCCCTAAGCCACCACCTATTTTCTGTGAGAGCTTAGAACAAGCTGTTTGGACTAAACAGGGGTTCATTGGTTCAGCTCAGCTGGAATGCTGTTCTCCACAGATATCATAACAATTGCTAAGCTAGTAGCTGCATGTGAGTGTTTCCACTGCTCTGCTGTCACCTCACCTTTCACAACATTGCCAATATTTTACCCACGTTACATGTTCAGCCCAACTTATACACTTTTCATCTTCTGCAGCATCATCGATACCAGTTTTGGGATTTGTTTGTAAAGGAGTCCAAAAGGAACTGAAAGTTATTGTCTTCTGAAGTGGAGGGATAATTCAGGAGTCAGCAGCATACTGAATCGCTCAGAGATTGCTCTTGAGAGATGGTTTGCTTCTTGGGAAAAAATGCGGTGTGAATAATTATCCTGTGCATCCAGAGATTAATAGGAAAAAGACACTGATGAGAGAAGTCCTTCAAACTGACAAATTACAAGTGTTCTACTGTATCACAGAATGACAGAATATTCTGTGTGGAAAGGGACCCACAAGATTAATCAAATTCAGCTCTGCAGTGAATGGCCCATACAGGGATCAAACCTGCAGCCTTGGTGTTGTTAGCACCATGCTCTGACCAGCTGAGCCAGGATGACTCTAAGTTGAAAAGAAAAACTCCACAGACAAACTTGCATGCATAAGGTGTAGTTCTACTAGACCACTTGTTCAATCTTTGAAAAGCTGCACTTTATAGAGAGGAAATTGTGAATAGAATTTCATAAAGTACAAGCCAAACAGAAGAGATTCCTTTGTACACCCATGTTACCTGGGACAGAGTCACTTCACTGCTTCCTAAAACTTGTCTGGGAAAGTTGCTCTATATTAGGAGGCTGGAACAAGTACTGAAATAAACAACAGAAGTTGGATAGTCATTAAAAAAAATCCACACCAAATATTAAATGCTACCCTGCTCTTGAGACAAATAAGAACCTGGCTCTCATGTGATTCAGGGCATGCAACAGCTGAAATATGCCTTTACCTAGAAGAATTGTACAGGACCTAGTTAAGCTGTGCCATGTGCCTATAGGCACACATTTTTTCTCTGTCCTGCTTTCTCTTTGCCTGAGGCACAGTAATTATATCTGTATTTTGGGAAAACATAGGCAGACCCTCCTTCCAGTCATATAAAATCTCCTGTCTGGACTGCTTTCTGTTTCTTCTCACAGAGAGAGGGAGAAGGCTGTGACTGATTTCAAAACTGGCTTCCTGGGTGAGGAACTGAAGCTGCAGGAGGGGTGAATGGTGTTAATGCCAAGTTCCAGAGCAAGAGAGGACTTTAGAAGATGCTGGGTGTTCCACATTGATGGAGTTTGGATTTAGTTTTTTTGTTTTTTTTGTTTCCTCACGAATTTTTCTCCCATGGGTTGCTAATGACTGGGCTAATAGCTGACTACTTAAGAGAACAAAGCACAGGGCTAGGACCTTTCTCCTTGGCAGGGCGGGGCAGAATCCCTCTCATGGAAGCAGGGACAATGCAAGATTTTGGAGACTGAAAAAGTAAAGGTGTGGGGAGGTGGCTCTCTTGCTCGGGACTCTCGGAGCCGGACGGCTGGAGCTGCTGTCTGCTGAACCCACGGCCCCTGAGAAGCCAGCACGGAGCTGCCGGTCTGTCTGCTGTGAGTCTTCCCCCTCTCTGCCCCATCGGGAGCTGCCTGCCACCAGCCTGCCTCTCCCCCGTTCCTCCATGCCGCTCCGAGTTTCTTGCTACACTGTAACTCGGCTCCCACTGCACGTCGGGACCTCTTGCCGTCCCAGCTCCCTGTGTCCGGGGATCCTGCTGCAGCACCGACACCAGCCGCCCCCCGAGGGCCTGTGAAACAAAGGCTCTCCTCCATCCCTCCCTGCCTCAGGCAGCCGCCATTGCCGTGTGCTACCTGAGCTCACACCAGAGCGCCCCCTGCAGCCACCGGGGAATCATCACACCCAGAGCGCCCCTGCAGGCTGTGACTGGAACTGCACCGAAGGGAAAAGGTGCCTGAAGCCGAGCAGGCTGCCACTGGGTTTCTGGTTCTGTTTGTTGGCTAAGACCATAGCTGTTGTTATTTGTTAGCTTTGTTTTACATATTAGTAAAGAACTGTTATTCCTATTCCCATATCTTTGCCTGAGTGCCTCTTGATTTCAAAATTATAATAATTTGGAGGGAGAGGGGTTACAGTTTCCCATTCCAAGGGAGGCTTCTGCCTTCCATAACAGACACCTGTCTTTCAAACCAGGACACACATTTCTCAGAGATGTGGTTTTCTTGAATGGAAAAGATAGCTGGTAGGTGATTAAGAACGATAAATCTTTCCACTGCAATTTTTGAAGTTACCTTTCAATATGCAAGTAAGGGCAAATCTCCCTGGATTTCCTGTTGTCATGCTCTTTGTCCTGATCCCTTTGCCTTTGCACAGTTCCCTCAGCCACATCAGCTGTGGAAACCTTGTCTCCTTCTAGAAGGATGAGGTGTGTGGGAACTTTCCAAAGCTGCACGTTGATCATGACATAAGGGGCTCTGCTGAACAAGTACCACATTTTCTTTAATACACCTACATGCAAGATTGTTCATCTAGGACTGAGAACTGTAGTCCTTACTTATATAAGATGAAGGCTATGTTTAGAAATCACAATTGAGATAAAGGACTAAAGGATCAGGGTGAATAATCTCTGTAACATGAGCTCTAAGGATGGTGTAGTAACCAGGCAAGAGGCTAAGCAGTCCTTGGTAGTGTAAATAAAGATCAATCACAAGCAGAGCTGCTCTTGCCACGATAGGTAGCAAGACTACGTACAGTTTTAGTAAGCATATCAGACCTGAAAAGCAGGAAAGTGTTTTGCCGGGTGTTTCAAGGTATAGTCATTGCTTTTAGCCCTGTAAACCAAAAATATTTGATATTTGTTGTATGAAAGCTAGAGCACTTAAAGGCATACAAAGCAGCCTTTGGCAAGTGGTGGTTTCATTCCCCTGGGACATCGTGGACTTAAATTCAGGGCTGAACTGAGTGTCCCATGGAGTGTCTTGGAGCATGGGTATATCTTGGCACCTGATGCATTTGAACCTGTTGCGGTGGTTCGGAACCAGGAAGGAAGAGGACTTCCGGTGGCATGTTCCACGGACAGAGAGTTTCCCCCCGGAGCCACGAACCCCGAGTTCCTGCTATTGGTTCCTTGATTTGTCTGTTATGTTTCCTCGTTTTGGGAAATTCCCTGTCACTCCCTTGTTCATTGGTTGTTCTCTCTTTCCCCCTCCTCTCCCTAAACCTCATTTGACCATGTACCCCGGCCCCTCCCATGTATTGCCCCTTGCCCTCAGTTTATTGGATGTTGTTCCTCTCTTGAATACCTATGTAATGAGCTGTTCTTGGCTCTTGGTCCCTGTGCCCCTTGGAGGTAATAAACCTACCGAACTTACATTCCAAGAGACCTCCTTCTCTGGGAGTTCCTTGCGATCTCGCCGTGCTCTGAGGGCAACATCTCCTCAGACCAGGACGCAGACTAGCGGTGCCCTCCGTAGGCTCACCAGGGAGGCTTTCCAGAACGCGAACAGCCTCCCAGGTTCACGCTAGCGCTCTGCTGCCGGTACTGGGACGGGATAAAGCAGGGGACGCAACAGAACCTCCTTGATGGTCTCCAGCCACAGCCACCTTCTTTCCCTGCCATGGCAGAGCTCCCATCCTGTGGGAGTGCTGCAGCAGGACCTGGACACATTTATCCCTTTGGACAGTCCCTCAGGACACCCAAGATGGTGGTTTTCCCACCAGGCCATGGGTCAAGGTTTGTGAGTATCTGCTTTGCTGGATTTGGATCAAGAATTTGAACCTAAGACTTTCATGCCAGGAGAAGTGCCAGGACAGCTCTTGTGCAACGCATGATGAAGTACAATTTTCTCAGTTTAGGTCCACAGAGCTTCAGTTAGTTACAAAAAGTGCAATAACTCCAGCTGGAGACAATCCAGTTGGAGCACTGCTGGTGTCAATCCCTTGGATTCCCAGAGTCAAAGATTTGAGATCCCCACTCTGAACTTAGATGACTTGTACATGTATCAGCCAGATTCCTAGAAAGTATTTGCATTGTTGGTCTAATTCAGGTATAATTCAGCAATCTGCTGTAAATCCACGTGTTTCCATGGAAAGCTTTGTTTTACATTAAAAAGGTGTTTCAAATAAAACAGTATTCACAATCAGCTTTATTTCATATTTTTAAAAGTATACTGACAAACTGAGAAGTCCAGAAAAGAGCTACAAGGAATACTGAAGTCCTGGAAAATATTTTTTACTGTTAAGTATCTTTTTCATTTATCTTTAAAGGTAAATGGTGCCTGTTCACAGAAGATAAGTGCCTATCAGAGGAGTAGATTTAGTAGAAGATAACATTTTAACCTTCTGAAAGTATAAAAATCTGCAAATGGCTCTCATGGCTGGAAGCTGAAGCTACTCAAATTCAGAACGGAAATCCATGACAAATGTTTAAAACAAAAATTATCAATCACTGAAACATCTTTAAGAGAAATAGATGATACCTGCCAGTAAATGCTGCCACTAAAGCAGGATTATTATTAAAATGTTTTAAGATTCAGCAGAAAGTTTTTCTGTAAAACAAGTTTTAATTCAAGTGGAATTTCTGAACTTGTAGTGGGAATCTCTTGATGGTGACTCATGGTTTCTCTTCTGCAGAAGGTCAGAGGAGATAAGTATTGAAGTTAAGGCTTCACAACTATTTTCTGCCTCATGAGTTAATACAAAATTATTGACAATAGAAAATATTAGGTCAAACAAAATGTTTTCTCACTAAGCATTCTGTTAAAATCTACTTAAATGAAACAAGGCTTCTTTTTCTATTCCTTTCCTTAATTTTTCCACTTACTAAACTATAATGTAGGCAATTTTCCAAAGAGATTCCTTTCTTTTTTACATTTTCTGGAAAACATTTCAATTAGTCATTTTAAAATGTTGACTTTCTTTTCTTTCCCCAAGTATAATTTTGGAGAGAAATTTGATAAATAGCATTACTTGACTCAAATATGTATTTTATTTATCCCAGCACTAAAAAATCCTATGCCTTATCATCTGAGCTCAAATGTTAGGATTTTGAGAAAATAATTGGAACACACTCTCTGCTACCTTTCTCCATACTGAAGGGTATGCAAGCCCTGGGTTTACATGTCACTTTTTTCCCTTGAGGATTTAAATAGCAGTCTTAGTTCTAGAGAGATGACAGAAAAAAATTGTAGATTCTTGTTTATAGGGATGTTCACAAGATATGCTTAATAAAGAGTAGCAAATTGGCATGATAGAGGCAGATAAGTAGCTGATGAAGGCTAATTAGTACCAGCCCACCTCTGTTGAATATGGTTATAGCTGGCTAAAAGAGAACACAAATACTGAATTTCACCAGTATTAGTGATGATTTTGGCAGAGGAAATAGTTTATCCTGACCAGTTTCACTCTTTTTCTAGTGAGAATTTTATTTTATTTTGTGGGACAGTTCCCTGTACCTGTGAATCTCTCCACAGAGATGAAAGGCAAATGTTACGAAAAGATTTTAACCATAAATATATGATGGTTTGTTTTCAAAACATCCTCTTATTTTCTGCTAAGCATGCCATAGATGGGGAAAGGTCCCAGGGATATGTAGAAGTGGTACACCTAAAACCACAGAGATGGCATTCTGGAGTGGCATCCCATTTACTATGTGGTGAATCCAACACACTGTTAAAAATACGGTTCTTTGAATGCTTCTGCATTTATTGTAAAATGAGACACTTGCAAATGGATTGTTTCAAAGAAGGTTCAGTACGAGCTTTTGATCATCTGTCTGTCTGAACTGCTTTATTTCTAAAAGAAATAGGGACATCTAAAAAATGTCTCAGCTGGATGACTGTAGTAAACACTTCATCTCATTATTTTCAAAAATTTGCATGTTGTGACTTCAGAAGAGAAAAAGGGTTCAGAATCCACCTTCACTTGGTTGAAGTCTCTCATTTCAGATAGTCCTAAATATGAACAGGTTGTGCAATAATCCCTGAAACATTCAAGGAAGGTTCCTGCCTCCAAGGAAATGAGCTCATGTTCAGATGCAGCTCCTTGCACAGTGAGAGCATCACCACTGGGATCTCCAGGATTTCAGATGCCTGTGGCCCTAAACACAAGGCAAAATGTTGCCGCTAGGTCTTTCCTGAAGGTGAAAGCTCAGAGGTAGAAGGAGAGGAAAGAGGAAGGGCAGGACTGGGGAGAGTTGGGTGAGATCAAGAGCTCAATTTTTATTCAAGAAATACTGATGAGTGATGAAATCTGAGCTGATTCATCATCTCAGCTCACCGATCTATTTCTATGTAATTCTAATTAGCCTACTTTGTGTTGAATCAGGTGGCAGAACTGCATATGTGTCCTGGTTTCAGCCAGGATAGAGTTAATTTCTTCTCGTTACAGTGTTGTGTTTTGGATTCTGAATGAGAAGGGTGTTAACAACACACTGATGTTTTGGGCTTTTTGCTAAGTCATGTTTGTCCTAAATCAAGGACTTTATTTTTCCTTGTCTCATGCTCTGCCTGTGGAGAGCTGCACAAAAGAAACTGAGAGGGAGCACAGCTGGAACAGGTGACCCGAAGGAAGCAGAGGGATAATCCACACCCCAGAACGTTATTCCCCAGTATATAAACTGGAGTTACCCAGTAGGGTGGGTGATCTGGGCTGGGGAAGGAGATCTTGCATCAGTGTCCTGGGGTGATGTTATGAGGCTCCTTTATTCCGTAACCATCTACTGAGTGCCCAAAGTACTTGTACCTTTAGGTGGGCCCGGGGTGCGGAGCTGGAGCCGCGAGGCCCCAGGTGCGGGTCGGTTCAAGGGCTCAGCCCAACAGCCCTGGGGCAGCGGCTCTCGGCCGGGCTGGGGGAGGGAGCGCACCGGTCACCCTGCTCTCTCCCTCTCTCGTGTTCTTTGTTCTTGAGGCTAAGGAAAAGGTTTTGTTTGTTTTCCTCGTTTTTCTCCCCCTGACCTCCCTGCTTCCCTTCCCTTATCCCCTGCCCGGTGGGCCTGCGGGGTGGTCCCGCCGGTCCGAACCCCGACGAAGACCACGCCAGTGAGTGAAGGGACACAGAGATCCACCAGCATCGCCGGCTGTGAGGAGAAGAATCGGTGCAGAAGAAGACTTTCAAGGTTTCCATCTGCCCTGCTCCAGCAGCCGGCTGTGTGGACTCCCCTCCCCTGAGAGTGGGGGGAGGGGACCAGTTACCGGCTCCTCCCAGGCATCCTTTCCCTTTTTCCCCTTTTTGTTCTCCCAGTTGTGTTTTGTATTAATAAACAGTTCAGGTTTGTTTTTTTTCTTTTCTTCCACTGTCATTACTTTTGTTAAGTTGTCCCCTTTGCTAGAGGAAAGGGGAAGGCCCCTTTCCCTGGAGAGGAGGTGCTCATTCCAGAGCATCTCCTCCTAATAATTTTGTCTCTAAAACCGGGGCAATCAGTCAGCAAGTGGTGAGCTACTGCACTGTGCCATTCCAGAGCTGGAAAGAAGAAACCTGTTTGCATCCTGATTTGAAGAACCTGGAGCATTGTACAAGTGGCAGAGCATCGTGGTGACAGCCTGTGGTCCCCAGCTGGAAGGGCTGACTGTGGAGCTTTTCCATGGGAGTGATTTATCACTGCAATGCATTTCCCTCTGATTAAGCAGCAGGCTACCATCATCTCCAGCTGCAAGTGCATTTGTAAGGATGTGTGTCATGGGGAATACATTGCCTTGTCATAGTACTGAAGGAAAGGGCAATTTTCTTTTCTAGGCTATTGCTGTAATTATTCCGCTGTGTTTGAATTACTCCCAATATATGTCACGAATAGGAATGGACCTTATAGGATGTTTATAGTAGGGCTTCCAAATATCCATCTAGTTCATTAATAAACTCAGAGTCACATAAGGAGCTGGGGACTCAATGCCAGACCTTTCAGTACACTTCCCTTTAATGATAGGGCACTGAAATCTCCCTTTGTAAGGACTTGGGTGCCTTGGAGAGGAAGACCTAAGAGCCACTTGCTGGGAAGCAGCTGGTTTTTTGTTAACTGGAGGCAGTGAGGAATAAAAGAGAGCTTGATAAGACTGAACATTCTCTTTTAGTTTGTATTTCTAGGTACAATTTTTTCCCAGCTTGCTGCCAGTTTCTCAGACTTGAAGAAATACTTTAGTAGCCAAGGAGTGCTTGTCTACCACTAGAAAACCTCGTTTCATATCTCTGTCTGTCATGTAAGGCTGAAACATCCATCTTCCATTTAAATCTATAAGACCAACAGATTCAGCTAAATATCTTCTGCCTAATATACTCAACAGAGTGACCACCTAACCTTCTGCTCAGAACACTGAATAAAAAAGGGCATAGTCAATGCTGATTGTTGTCCCAGGTAATATCTGAGGCACCCACAGGCATCTTCTTCCACAGCTGAGTATCCTAACAGCAGGTACCCAGCAGGTAAAGAATAATTCTTTTGTTTCACACTTGTAGTTCTTAAAAAGTAGGAAAAGTTCAGCCAGAAGATATGAGGAGACCTTGCTAAGAGCCCCTGCTGACAGCAAGACTGGGAGAAGAACTGGGAAAAAAGCAAAAACTCATGAATAAGAACAGATTAACAACTGAAACAAAGCAAAATGATACACATAATACTAATCATAATACTAGTAATTGTAGTGAAAAGGAGAGAGAGGGAAAAAAATCCCAAGAAAGGCACAGTACAAGTGTTCACTTGATGCCTGGCCTGTCCCTGAGCAGTGATTGGCCACCTCTCGCCAATTTCCCCCTAGTTTATATACTGAGCATGATGTTCTGTGGTATGGAATATCCCTTTGGTTATTTTGGGTCAACAGGCCTGGATATGCTCCTTGAGCACCTGTTTTCTGGAAAGTCCTTGAGTTTGGGTAAACACTAGTTAGCAACAACTGAAACATCAGTGTGTTAACAACCCTTTTTCTCATACTAAATCCAAAACACAGCACTGCACCAACTACTAAGAAAAAAATTAATTCTGTCCTGGTTGAAACCAGGACAGACAGGCAGAAGAATATTTGTTTATGAGTTTTTGAATCCCAGCAGACTTTGTGAATGAACAGACCCTCTGTAGTCAGTACTCCACAGGCGGAGGCAGCTCTAGCAAAGCAGCTGCAACTTTTTAGGCATTGGGAATGTTTTACCAGTTCTCACTTACCTCTACCTCTGCTCCTGTCACTGCACAGGGAGTCCTGCAAACTCAGAATCCTTGCTCAGCCACCATGTAAGTTGTTCTTAGCTCATTTAAGTATTTTTCTCTAACATTTTGTATGGCTATTTCTGTGTCCTTGTGGCTTGGGTGTGTGAGGAATGTTTTGTTGAAATTTTTGGACTATTTGTTTCTTATGTCAGAAGTGTGGACACAGGGGAAATGAGACCTGTTAGGTATTGCTGACTTCCACTGAAGATGTTAGCTCACTTTTTCTCCTTGCTGTGGTCTAGTGACCTGAAGTCAATCACCGTTCCCTTCTGCTTTGTTCACTACAATCTCAGTACGAGAAATGTCATAAAGCCAGGCTGGAAGTTGCTTTACACTGCAGAACATAGCTGGGACTACACAAAAAAACTTGTATATTATTAGGAAAAACAACCAGGAAAAGAAATTTTGTCTTGATTTTTTTTTTTTTTTTTTGTTTTTGTTTTTTTTGAGTTTTTTTTGAACAGTAATGTTATATCTGTCTAACTCTTCTTTTTTTTCCCACTAGCCTTAAAATTAGGTTTATTTGCCCTCTCTTGGCTACAATTGCCTTTTTTCACATACACTAACAACAAACTGTTAAATTAAGCGGTGAAAACGGGATACCTCGCTCAAGTTTCCTCATATTTCCCTTGGAAAGCACTCAGTATTTTGGGGTTTTTTGACCAGCAAACAGCATTTGCTCCTTACTGGAAGCCAGCTGCAGATAATTTTTTCTGTGCTTTGTTCTCCATGCTCCTTTCAAGCTGTTCTAATTTCCTCTCTTACTCTTGAGGACCACAGAGTAGTCAAATCAGGTAGCAGAACACAGAGGGACCTGGAAAGCTGAGGGTTCTGTGCAGCACTGCCACTCTGCACCAGGCAGTGCCCACGAGGGGCCTCAACCCCACTGAAAACTCCTGATAGAGCCACAGCAGCATCTGACACCTAATTGCTTTGTGTGGGAGTTTTCAGGGAAACATCCTGAAAGTGTAATAACTTTTGCAATTAATGGCACCTCTTGGAGCCCTGGTTATTTAATTGATTTCAGGCTGGCACTAAGTAAAATGCAGCTTGTGGGTGCTCGAGCTGTTTATTAGCCATTAATAACCCTGTGGGTGGACAGCTGTGTTGTTCTGATCAATACACAGAGCTCTGCTCCTGAAACAGGGGTATGGGGAATTTGGCACCCAGGTTGTGCAGGGAGAGAAGAGTCCCCTTCTTGCTTACAAAAGTGCTTCTTGCCCTTGCTCAGCTGGCCTAAACTCCTACAAGGGTCTATCACTCCCAGGTGTCTGGAGAGGCATATTTGTATCAGGCATGAAAAACAGGCTGTGTGCTGATGCCGACCTACCTCCTCCCAGCTGAGGAACTGAACAGGACAGCAAACACCCCTGCCCAGACTGTGAAAAAGTACTGCTTTCCAGTGGTTTTTTGAGGTTTAAAATAGCACATTTTTCTTTTGCTCTGCTCAAACCATACTCACTGTGCAATTATGCTGAATACAAATTTTAAATACTGAAATAAGTATTTGTACTTATACTTCAGCTTCTGTGGCTGCTTTTGTGACGTCTAATACATCAGCATCTGGGCCTTCAGGTTTTTCAGTTGTACATCTGTGAATGTGCTCATGAGGTAGACACACAAATATTAGGGACATTGAAATACAGTTTTCCAACTCATGGAAAACTAGGAAATTATTATTTTCTGTGTTTAGGCTTGGAACAAAAGCTTGTTTCTACAACTTTCTATGAAATGAGAAATCCTGAAAACTGTTTTCAATATTCGATATGGTGCATGAATTTCACTGATTTATTACTGCATCATTTAGAAATACATACAATAATCGAAGAATAAATGATGGAATTGTGTTAAATGAAATTTTCATTTTGCTGAATTTTTCATTTCTAGTTTTGAATTGCTTTTCTGATGCTTATGTTACTACAGGCATAATACTACACCACTTCCTCCCCTTGCCACTTTCACTCTAGAATAATTTACTGACGAATTTATGAGTGAGATGGTCACTGGGCTTGTATTTGCTCTGAGTTGAAGGTTAATTTTGAATCTGTTTCAGATAAGCTACAGACCTGATGAAAAACAGCAGAAATTAAAGATAAAACTCATAACACTCCTTCCCTAACTTCTACGTTTCATCTAGGTTATTCCTTTAAGTACTTTGCTTTGGGGCAGCAGTACCCACCACCATTAACATATTTTGTCATCAACAGATTGGGATCACTGCTACCCACGGAGAAACTAGAGGTGGTTTCAAGACAGTGACCTAGAGATGAGGCAAACTTTATCTCATTAGAAGGTAATCAGCACTGTCTGGGCCCCTGAGGAATTACTGTTTCATGATTAGGTCCATAACCTAATAGGAAGAAAGCCCCTTGGAGATTTCTTGGAACAATAGGCAAAAGGCAATAGAGCAGGAGACAGGCTGTGCAATGGAAATTACTTTAAACCAGAGTCTCAAGGCTTCTCCTGGCACATTAACAGCCAAGGGTATATTTTTTTATTCTGTGTATTTATTGCTTATCCATCACAGTCACAACCCATGTCCAGCATAACAGGAAGAGCAGTGATTTGTATTGAATTGAATCCAAATGTATTATTTTATTTGTCCCTTCTGTACAAAATGCAAACTTAGAGAGGGAGGGGTGTATGGAAATGGAAAAAGTGCATGTGAACTACGGCCTATCTCTTCCTTGCCCTTTGCGTGATTGTCACACAGGTTTGCAGTTCCCTTTGTAAGGCTCCTCTCATTTCAGGTTAGTATTCATGTGGGGTGATGTTCTTGTGAAGTGGCTTTTCTGGCACCCTTGTTGGGATGCATGCTAATAGGGAGTGATGGAGAGGAGAAAACGTGATGGGGATGTCAGACCCTGTTAACAGAGCAGTCCTGCTCTGCCCTTTCCAGATTACACTGCTCCAGGCCCGAGCTCTTTGCCTTACTGCTTGGATCACTAATCATGAAGAGCCTTTGTGAGGGGTGAGAGGGGCAGGTCCATGCCAGCCGTGACCATCGCACCTGGGGTGAGAAAAGAAGGCTCTTCTCCTCTGCCTCGGGAAACTTACCTCAAAGTTGGTTCTACTGCCTTCAAGGACATGCAAAACTGGACATCACTGCTGTAGGAAACAAATGCTCTCCCAGAACAGAAGACCTGGACTCCTTGAAACAGAGCAAAGGCATAAGAACCAAACAGCTTTATTTTCTCCCCATACAGTTTGCAGCTTTGCATAATGGATTTCTCTTCTTTCCTCCCCTCTCTACTTGTCTCATTTTTTCCCAGCATAACACCAGTTATTATAATTATTTTTACAGCTGCATCTACAAAATCTATGAAACCCTGGGGCTGTGCACACGTGGACTGAGAAGCATCTCATCTAACTGTAGCTGTTCAAAAGTGTAGCTGGTCGTCTGAGCCTGTCCCCCTGGCTCTCCCTGTCATCAGTATAGGCAGAAAAAACTGTCTCCAAAAAGGCCTTCAACCCATTTGAAAAAGGTTCCTGTTCTTGGGAAAATTGTGTTTCTACATTGCCCCTAGGAGGGTGTCCTATTTTTGACAGATGAAGCGTGACATGCCTCATCTTCATTTCTCACTGTGGCTTCATAGTTCTTTGAAACCACCATTGACTTTCCCTTTTCAGCCCTTTCCACTCTGAACTGTGTCTGCCAAGGGATTTACATATATTTTAGCATGTGTCTTTTAAAGTTTATATTCCTCCCTTTCATTCCTCTTTGCAGGGTCCCAAGTATTAGAGTAGCACCTCTATAAGTGTTCATAAAAGCCTAATCATGCTGATTGAATGCTCTGGAATATGACCCAAGCATGCCCAGAACAAAAATTTTGGTCATTCCTGTTCTCTGTGAAATGCTATGGAAATCTGCTTATGCTTGTTCTAGGTTGGTGCATGTTCCTGGCAGGCCTCTACTCAAGCTATGCATAAGCCGCACAACTTACCGTTTTTTCTCCTCAGAGCATTTAAAAACCAGGAATTCCTTGAAATCACAAAATCATAGAATAAGCTGAATTGGAAGGGACCCTCAAGGATCATTGGGTCCAACTCCTGGCCCTGCTCAGCACCATCCCCTAGAGCCACACCATGTGCCCAAGAGTATTGTTCAAATGCTGCTAGACCTCTACGAGGCTGGTGCTGTGACCACTTCCCCAGGGAACCTGTTCCAGTGCCCAGTCACCCTGGATGAAGAATATTTTCCTGATATCCAACCTAAGCCTCCTCTGACACAACTTCAGGCCATTCCCTTGGATCCTGTCACTGGTTGCCACAGAGAATAGATCAGTGTCTGCCCCTCCCCTTCCCCTTACAACGAAGTTGTAACTGCAATAAGGTCTCCCCTCAGTCTCCTCCTTCTTTACCCTGCTCCCCCACCCCCACAACAACAACAAAATTTAACAATTAAGCATTTTATAGCAGGAAAAAAGTTTCTCTAGAAAGTTCCCAACCAGCTTTGTTATTTTGTAGTTGTCTAGTACATGTGTTCTCAGCATGATGTAAAAGCCATGAAACAGAAGATGTCAACCATCCCTTTTGTAGAATTATGGTGACTTTTTTCCATACAAGAAATGACATTCCATGTAATGGAAAATATACTGATTAAAACGCTTGAAAACTTTTGGTTTATTTATTTTTCATTTTAGAAAGACAGCATAACAAAATCTGGGATTTGATGTCCATATTTTAAATGTCTTGTTTATATTTTCTGTGGAACATCCAGAACATCCACTATTTTAATAACTAAGCCTATACACACTGTCTTCTGCTCTCATCCTTGTCTCCTGGCTGCTGGCAGGAATGCTGAAGCCCAACCCTCCTGTTGAAAGACATGCAACATTGGTAGTCGCTTAGCTCTTCTTACCCAAAATGACAGCCTGGCCAGACAACCCAGGAGTATCTTAATTTGTGCCGATGGTGCAACTTTTACAGAGTTCTTGGCCCTTTGACCTCCTGGCACCTCCTAGTCTTCCCATCTGTAATGGGAGCTAAGGTAGAGCTGTGCTGGAGGGATTTAACTGCTTTGACCTTGCTCCCTATTCTTTTATTAGGTTGCGTTTTAGTAGGATGAGTTTTGTAAAACCACAGATCCATTGTGTGTATAGTTCCAGAAAATTATTTGGTGCAGCTGCCATCGGCAATGCTTCAGTTTAGAAATATTGCTCCTATGCCATATGGATTCAGTCATCTCTGCTCAGCCCTGTTTATAAGTATTTTTCAACTGCAGGCAATATCATACTAGTCATTATGGGGGGAGTCAGGGAAATCCTTTGATACCTAAACTAAATGAATTAACTTCAGTTTTTTGAGGCATTCCTTCTCTTTCCTTCCTACGTTGCTTCACATTTCTAAGCCAAAGGCTTTGATTTCATAGTGATTTATTCAACACCTTTAGCAAGCTGCTAATGAGAGAGAGAAACCTGGAGAAGTAGATGAGACTCGTCAGCGACAGATGAGGAAGAAAGGGACAGGAAGGAACGAGAAAAACTAGGACAGAGACAGTGGCAAGACAGAACAAAGATAGAGACCAGAAAGAAAGGAGAATTTTTGTCTCTCCACTTCTTCAATATCATTCTTGCTGATTTTATTGTTTTCCCTAGTCCTGTGTGTTGGCAGAAGTGCAGTTGACAAGCTCTATGGAGAAGAAGGTGTCAATCTCCTTGTGCTGCCAAGTAGATTCCCACTTCTAGATGCTGCATGCAATTCTTGGCAAAAGGCCAGAAACAGTGTTAATGGATTTACTAAATAGCAGCATTTCTCTGTATTGATTTTCTTGGGGTGTTCCCATAACTCAGGGTGAAGTAAGTAGCTACGCGTTACCTAATTTTTTCTGCTAATAGATGGCCTCAAAGAGAAGGGCTTAATGAAGATACTAATCAAAAGTTTAGCATCAGTGCTCTGAATTTACAGGTAACCTTAGCTGTATATTTCTGCAGTGTGGATATAAATACATGTTAAAATAAGAAATGTGCATGCCAAAAATAGTTGTGCCTTGGGAAAACAGAGTTCAGGTACCAGTTTGTGTCTTTAATGTGATTCTTACAAATGTCTTTTGACCATCAGGCTCTACCCCTTAAAATTTTCCCACCTTACAGCCTATCAGTAGAGTCCCTGCTCTGCAGGGTGCAAGGGGGCTTAGATATAGGGCAAACAAATAAATCTGTTCAAACACATCAATTTATCGGATTTTTCTGAGAAAAAGGCATGTGAAGAAGTGGTTTTTCTCACTTTCATTGTGGAAAGATGGTGGGCAGGGGGGTGGGTGAGATGGCTAAAGGTGAGCTTGGGCTGAAGTAACAGTAGTACAAATGGCAGAGGCAGGAAGTCTTCAGCAGAGAGAATGAGACAGGTGTAAAGTCCTTTAAAGGTGGAAACTGTTAGGATCCTTAAATTTTAGAAAGGAAAAATTTAGAAGAAGGAAGCTAACATAGACTAGCTTATTAAAATTGTTTCTTCCCATTCTGGAGCAGCTGGACAGAAGTATTCTGACCCTGACAGAGCTGATGAATCCACCATGCCCAAGAGACTCCTCTTCAACCACTTGTCAAACTGACAGGCTGACTGTGCTCCAAAATCTAGATTTACCTGGGCAGGCATGGTCTCCTGTCACCACGACTGGGTCCCTCTGCTACTTCTGAGGCCCGTCTGCTCCTGAAGTGGGAGTGGAACAGTGCCCTGAGACCCTGAGTAGATGAATATGAACCGAATTTCTTTATCTCTCCTCCCAGATGTTTTCTGAGCATTTCTGCATCTAGGTTTGCATTCGTAAGGCAAAGGGAGCTTAACATGTATTTGGTTGTTAGTGGTGCCATGTCCCTGCATGATTAAAATTTCATTTTGCTTGGATATAACAGGATGGCTACAAAAGAATCTTACCGATTCCCTTTCAAAACTTCGATGACAGGAATATCTGGAGTAATGTTTTATTGGAGACCCTTGTCAGACTGCTGAAGGGAAGTTGTGGTTAAAGGTGACATTTTCTGAAGGAGGAACAAAGACATGAACAAAACAAGGACAAGTGAAGTTGTATTTCAGACCTCTCTTGAACTTCACACTCGCCAAGAAAATCAGAGACAAGAAGGTTAAAACATTTTTTTTTTTGGTTATCTACAGACATTCTCACAGCCTGTGGCTACTATAGGAAAACCATTTTTCTCCATCAATCACCATTACATTTCACAGAGTAGTTCAGTCCATAGAAAGGTAAAATAAACAGATACCACATACAATTACCGTTTTACTGTTGTTATAATTCTCTGTTTAATGCAATGCTTTAACTAGGAATACAACTCAGCAGAAGTACATACACGTATATTGCATGTAATTTTAGTTGTCTCTTCAAAATGATTCAAACCCTCATCATCTTATTCCTTCATGGCTTGTTTTGGTGAAATACTTTGTTTCTTCATCTTGTATAACAAATTAGAATGCTGCTAAATAACACAGACATTTTTCCTCCAAATGGAACACAACATTACATCCAAATTCCCAATTATTATGACCTTATCAAACTTTGCTTTCACTGTATGAATGTTGTGTATAATATATGTATATCTATACAGGATATGTAAATATATATCTATAATGTATATATAATCAAGAGGGTCAGCTTTGCACAGCTAACCATAAGCTTGTGCTTATCTTATTCATATGAGAACAAATGTACGGCATCAAGAATTTGACCAGTCCTCAGCTCCTAGTTTTACTACATGATTTTGGATATCACATACAGGTAATTCATCCCCTTCTTTCTTGCAGTAGTATTTTCTTTTGAAGAAAAGAATGCAGTGTTTTTTTATACATAGATAAATGAATAACAAGTTTTTCATATTGTTAATTTAAAAAAGATCTCAAGAAGAGATGAGGTTCTTCCTCATACATAGAGCTTGAAGAGTAATTTGACATTCATTGTAGATATATTTACATTATAAGCTTATCTGAATAGTATTACACATAATGTATTATTTTGTACACAAGTCAAGATATAGTGTTGGTCATGTTAAAACACACAATCTAAAGGTATTTACAAATTGCTAGTCTCTAACTTACCAACCACCTCAGCTAAGTGGCACCAGAAATAAGGGATAGGATGGAAGAATGTCTGTTGATTGGCAATCATGGTGCTCCCTCCAGTGTTTTTATTATTATTATTATTGTTATTATTATTATTATTATTATTATTATCATCACTGCTACCATTATGTGCTTCAGAGAAGGGCTGTCTTTGGGGTAGAGGTGGAGAGACAGAGTCTCCAGTGGGGGCAGAAATCCCTACCCCTTTCCTGAAGCCTGCATGACCTGGGGGAAGCAGGAGAGCAACCCAACTGTGACTTGCTAGTTCCTTTGCAAATAAGAGCACACCAACCTTGTCCCTCTGTGCTTCCTCCAGTGCTGTCAGGTGAGTCAGTCCAGACATTATACACTCAGTGAAAGCCTTCCTTCCAAGGGCACTGTAATGTGGGCTGTGATCATGCTGCCTCATGTACCATGCAGAGCTCCTTCTGCCAGAGTCAGAGCACTTTGAGACATCTCTTAGAAAATAGTTTCTGTGTGCTTCTTGGCAAGTATGATTAAAAAAAAAAAAAGGAAAGAAACTCACAGTGGAAAGATGAAAAAGAGTAGTTACTCAATGGCACTTTTCAGGTAAAGCAGAACTTTGGAAGGCAAAAAGACACCAGATTTTTTTTTTTTTTTTAATTTGGTTCTTACTGGAATGATTTGTGTTTAACAAATCTACCCAGTACCCTGAAATATGAGGCCTGGGAGGACTGATATTCTTGTGTAACCCACTAGTTCCGCAATGTAGCAATAGAGGCTATAGTGAAAGGAGGGAGGTAAAAATATAAGAGAAATAATTGCATTGGTTGTGGTAAATGATTCGTGTTCAACTCAACCTTGCTATAATTACATTCTTAGGTTTGGACTCTCAGTGAATACTTTGTTAGTAAGCTCATGAATAAAGGGGATTTGAAGGAAGGCAGGGCTGACTTTCTGTTGCACAGAGCAGAAAATGAATGCGTGCATATGGCAGCATGATATCCCACTACAAGCACATTCACTCTTTGACATTATCCACTCTTGTGCCTAACACAGAGATAATAAAACTGGGGAACAAAAGAATCGATTTGGCTTTGTTTCATGTGAGGGCTTGTTTTACTTCCAGTTTAAAACCCATGCAGAAAGCATTTGTGGAACTTCCCACTCCACACAGTAGCTTGGGCTTCAGTGGAGGGGGATGTGCATGCTAGGGAAGGCAGTTTTTGGGTGGGGTTAAAGAGGTTGAATATCAGCATTCACAGTGCCTGGAAGGCAAGTGAAACTGCACACCTGTAGCTGTAACACAAGTGACAGTTGTTAAAGTGAGGAAAGAAGAAAGCTTTTTGTTAAAACAGTGTCTAAAGAGGAAAAACAGCCAGAGAAGAGAGCCCACAGCAAATTAAAGACCATCTCTCAGGTTCCTTCAAGGTAAGATTTTCTATGAATTTTAAAAAAGAAAGATTCCTTAAAAGCCTAGATAATTTCGTGACATACAAGAACTGAAAAAGCAGTATTGTATAGAAAGCATGCCCTTGTAAGTGTCTATAGTGAAAGAGTGAAAGAAAAGCTAACTTCTTTAGCTATTTAGTCCTTCTAGGCCACTGCTATTATTAATTTTGGGGCACAGAAGTGGCAAGAAGAGGTACTGTCAACAGAGGTGAAAAATACAAAGTGTTCCACCTCAGCACCACAGGAGAAACTGGGAGCTGTGTTCTGAGGCAGCACTCACTCATCCATAGGAGTGTGTCATTCATGGGAATGAAGACCAGAGATCAAAATCAGTCAGAACTGGGGAAGGGGACTGTGAGTTTGCTAGCAAGTCCCACAGACAGGTGGACACATTCAAATCCATTAGACCAAAAAAGAGTCTCTGCCCTCCTGCTCCTGTCCTTGGATGGGAGGCCAGGAGCCACTGGGCCATTTCTAGGGTTTCTTCTGTGGTGTGTGGGCTTTTCCCACCACAGCCACACTTCAGAAAGTCACCTCTTCTTGTCAGTATGTTTTCCTCCACCAGAAGAGTATAAAACAGAGGGATGATAGATTTAGCACTTGCTTTTGTCCCCCTCATGCTTTGTGAATGCCGAACTACTGGTCCTTGGGGCCCACTTAAGCACTCCCATGCCCCTGAGCATTTGTAGAGAAAAAAAGAAGGAAGGAATTCCGGAAGGAATTCTGGAAGGAAGGAAGGAATTCTGGAAGGAAGGAATTCTGGAAGGAAGGAATTCTGGAAGGAATTCTGGAAGGAAGGAAGGAATTCTGGAAGGAAGGAATTCCGGAAGGAATTCCGGAAGGAAGGAAGGAAGGAAGGAAGGAAGGAATTCCGGAAGGAAGGAAGGAATTCCGGAAGGAAGGAAGGAATTCCGGAAGGAATTCCGGAAGGAAGGAATTCTGGAAGGAAGGAATTCCGGAAGGAATTCCGGAAGGAATTCCAGGAAGGAAGGAAGGAAGGAAGGAAGGAAGGAAGGAAGGAAGGAAGGAAGGAAGGAAGGAAGGAAGGAAGGAAGGAAGGAAGGAAGGAAGGAAGAGAAAGAAAAGCAATCTGACCTATATAGATGTGTTTGTTGTCTTTGGACTGTCTTTTATCAGGCAACATTCAAATACTTTGCTATATTTGAATAGAGCCTATGATTCTTAATAAATCAGATGAAAATCTCAAACAGAAAGAAGGCTGACCAGTTTTTGTTAGATTTTGCTCTCACTGGAAAACAGATTTTCAATATTGCTTCAGTTTTTCTTTTTCTTTTTCTTTTTCTTTTTCTTTTTCTTTTTCTTTTTCTTTTTCTTTTTCTTTTTCTTTTTCTTTTTCTTTTTCTTTTTCTTTTTCTTTTTTCTTTTGCTTCCTTCCTTTCTTCTTTTCTCTTTTGCCACAGACAACTTTAATACTCAGAAAAGTTGCCCACTGGATTGATGCATCTTCAGGTTGTTGTTTTCTTCCTGGGGAGTGAAGGTAGGGCTGTCCCGTGACAACACAAATCACTCCCCATGGGCTGCCTCTTCCTAGAAATAATAAAAGAGGAAGAAAAGAAGGGGGCAAGAGGTGCTAGCTGCAGTTTTCTGTTGTTGGTTATAGTTTTTGTTTTTGTTTTTTTTAATTATTATTTTTCTTTTTGTTTTCATGAGTCACCTGCACAGTGTGTTGATTTCTATGTGAAGCAGAAGTGGCCAGCACAGCACATGGTGTGGATGTGCCACTGGGATGCTCTGGTCAAGCCCCAGATGAAGATGAGGCAGCTCCAGCAGCAGGGCCTCCTGGAGCCTTGGGGAACACAGGGATGCAGGTGACAGCCAGGGAAGCCAAAGTCATCCAAGGGAGAGCTGCTCTTCAAGACTGACATCTAGATCCTGCAGAACTATCACTCAGAAGGGAAGTGAAACCTGGTGAACGTGGTTTGGGACACAAAGAGAAGACATGAAAACTCAAAGGATATTCAAAACCAAATTATTTCATGGTTCGGAAACCTTATCATATTTTTGTCTCACTGAGCCACAACCAGCTGAAGACCCAAAAGGTTCACCAATATCTCAGGGCCCACTCTGCCTCCTCTCTGCCTTCAGGAGGAGCTAGACAGTGCAGGAAGTGTTGGCTCTGCACCTCCCAGCAGCTGGCAATGCAGACAAGGCAGACAAGATTCCATGCAATATCTTGAATATTGGTTATTTTTCTTTATATAAACCATATAGGGTTGTGTGTTTGCATGCCTGTGGGTACATGCATAGGTGCACTATGTCATCTATTTTTACACTGTTTAATTGTCTGCAAGTGTATATGCACCATGGAACTGTCATGGGGTGGAAACACAGAGGACTGTGTGTCCTGTAAGCCTTTTATATATTCTATAACATAAATCAAATCTTGTCTTTTTAAGTTCAAATGTGAGGGTGGTACTAGGGAAACATGCTAGAAAACTTTGAACTGATATTTTTCCTTTACTTTGTTTTCTTCATGAATGCTTGGCCCAAAATACTTTCATTTCCCCCGTGGTGTTTAGAGTATCATCATATCACATGATGAAGGAGTATAATTGCAACCTATCTATCACACTTCTTAAGCTGTAGGAGTGTCCTTAGCTGTTAGATTAATTCATTATGAACAAGTGATAGCTTCAAATGTGAGAATAAGGGATTTGCACACCTGCCAGAAAACAAGAGTTTAAACATTAAGTGTGGCTATACAAACCATTATTTCCCAATTTGAATACCTGTACTATTGATACCCACAGCACTTGGTGGAAGAAAGAAGAAGGTGTGTTTCTTTTATGAAAATTTTCTAATGAAGTCAGTTTAGGAAATTGAGCATATTTGATTTTATTTTATCTTAGGATTTAATCTGATTTTTTTTAACACTGTAAGAGAATGAAAAACCTAGGAATGTGTAGGTCCTTCCTTTGACCTGTCAAGACAAACGCAGTGAATGAAGTATTAAAAGGCAAGCAGTGCTCTGTTTGGCAAGTTTTGTCATTGAGTTATTCTTCTTTATAGGCAGGAAGATGAAAACAATGATAGTAGATATGACTCAAGGCAAGTGAGGGTTGCAAAATTAGATCCTTGGCTGTATGGAGACAGTTATATTAGGATGAAATCTCTAGGGGTAAAAATTCAATGACTTCATATCAAGACACATTAATCCTGAGTATAACGTGACCTTAATTTACTGCAGTTTAATCCTCCTCATTTTCACTTTCACCTGGGAACTTGTACGACAAAACATGAAAATTGTCACTATACCGAAGTGCTTTGACACTGTGTTCCAATAAGCTTCTCAAACGAAAACTTAATTCTGCAAGATTAATACCTCTGTAATCTCAGAGGCTGCTATTTTAAGGTGCATTTTGGAATACTGTAAAGTCGTAGCATGAAATTACAGAATGCATTGGTGTCCTGTTTGGTGGGTGGCTTGATTCCAGAGAAAAGCCCCTCAGGACACTGTCTATGCTCTTTTTGGGCAACAAAATATATAAATGTACCTTTGTTAGGATCAGGAAGTTAGAGTTACTCAGAAGGAGGTAAATAAAATATGTATAACAATCTCACTTTTCAGTAACCTGATACCCTTTTACCTATCTATGCAATGCTAAATTTTATTACAGTAGAAATCAAATATTGGAATACTAAATTCTTTGTCAGGCAGAAGTAATCTAAATTTCACCTAGTGTGGAGTAGCAGAAAATATTTGAACTTAACCCTTGCCAGACTCCCATCCACACTATTTCTGCATCTGGTTTTCTATAATCACAACTTTCCTCTCTGCCTTTTTATTAGTATTATCCCCTGGCTTACAGTCAAAATATGGCTTCCAGGTAGTACACAAGGCAATGTAAACCAATATATTTTCCAGAATGCAAGCATCTTTTCCAGGATTCACTCAGAAAGGACTCCAGTTTCACACTAAGGGCTTAACAGAGCTTGATCCAGGTGGGTATGTCAGTCTATCTTATTCTTTTCCTCAATAAATTAATCATAGAATCATCTTTTTATAGGTCAAGAGCATGGTTATCTTATATTAACTTTTCATTCTGTGAAGCCTCAACATACCTCTGTATCCAACTTTGAATGGATGTAACCTTTCATCTTCCTAGTAATAATCTTGTTTCTATTCTCCAGCTGAGACACTTTATTTGGCCACCATGGTGCCTGACTGGATGAGAACTTTGAATTTACGACTTCTTTTGTTATTCAGTCTTTCCCTGGACAAGTAAGGTACAAAAAGGAAGAAAAGGCTGATGAAGGTTGAAGAAAAATCCACAGGTTGATGTTATGTGACGAACAAAGGGAACAAAATCATCTCAAAAACTTTGGTTTACATGGAGGCTGAAGAAGTCTTGGCATGTAGCAATCTGGATGAGACCATGTCTTTTCACTTTGACCTTGACATGATGAAGTAGTCACAGAACAAAAGCACCTGGGAGGGGGCAAGCAGCAGACTTGGAACGATACACAATGGTTACATGTTGAGCATAAGTACACTTTCAGAAATGACGTAGCTTTGGAAACGGTGGCGTCATAAACAACATAAAAACTTTCATCATGATTTACCTAACATTAAGCTTCTTACATGGCAGTGGCAAAACAGTTTTAAACAACTTCGAGCTTCAAAAACTTTCTGCCATGATTGATTTGGATTACATCATGATCTTCCAAACTCTTATGCTTCTTCCACAAGTTATTATTAATATTTGGGGGTTTTATCCTCTGATGAAGATGTATTAAACACACACAGGAATAAACAAGAAAAAGGGAATGAAAGAACAAGTATTTTACACAGAATGAACAAAAATCATAGACTTTAAAGCCCTTCTGCAGAATACTCTCAGAAAGTAAGGAACTGTGCCTCCACTCCACATCCTTGAGTAATTCCTCAAATATCCCCATGTTCTAAAGATTTATTTTCATTTATTAAAAAAATGTTTTTAGTGTAGTCCTCAGGGGTACAGCTGATGCCCCTTATCATTATTTCCACTAACATCCTGGATTGCACATTCCATAGAAGAGCATAAAGTGCTATAGCATCGGGTGTTTTTTTAAATTTAATTTGGGACTTTTTCACCCTTTCCAAAATTATTTTCATTATTGTTTTTACCTTGTAGCTCCTATATTCTTGTAATGGCACATGAGAAGGTGCTTAAAGGTCTTCTTGAAAGTGGCGTTGCAGAGCGCATAGCAGGCGGGGTTGATGGTGCTATTGATGTAACAGAGCCAGTAACCTATGGTCCACACGGTGTTGGGGATGCAGGATGTGCAGAAGCTGTTGATGAGCACCATCACATTGTATGGGGTCCAGGTGATGATGAAAGCCAGGAGGATGGCCAAAATTGTCCTTGTCACTTTTTTCTCTCTAGAAGGGGCTGGTTTCTTTTTGGCTGGCTGCTTTGTCATCTTGACGATTTTCCGGGCTACGCTGTTCTGCTTCTCCTCCCCATCCGTGCCTATGATCTCCACAGTAGTGTTGGTAGGGGCACAGCAGTCTCCCTTTTGGGATTTGGTGACTATCCTGATGCATGTCAGCTTGGAATTCTCTGCTTTGGCGTGGTCTTGGGAGGCAGAAGCCTGTCTGGCATCTTTGGTAGCTTCATCCTCTTTCAAGTTGGAGGCGACCACACTGACAGAGGTGGAGTCGTTGGAGCTCTCCTTCTCCCCTTGAACACAGTTACTGGTCACAGTCTCTTCACTGGTTTTTCCATTCTGAATTTTGCTGTGCTCCAACCCATCTCTGCTGGTCGGGATATTGTTATTGTTTGGTTTCACTATTTTACCTTGGACAAGGCTGGGGGAAACTGTTTCTTGGTTTTGGGCTACTTCCTTTTTTCCTTTCTTTATCCGACTCTTACTGGCTCGAGAGATTTGCCAGTAAAGGACAGTCATGATGATAACAGGCAAATAGAAGGCTGCAATGGCAGTGCCAAAAGTGACAGCAGGGTTGGAAAAGAACTGAATGTAGCAATCCCCATCTGGGACAGTCCTTCCTCCCACAATGAACTGCCAGAAGAGAATTGCAGGGGCCCACAGGATGAAGGACAGCACCCAGGCAGCCGCGATCATCATGCCTGCCATCTTGGTGGTTCGTTTCACAGGATATGTCAGAGGCTTGGTGACACAAAAGTACCTGTCAAAGCTGATAATGAGCAGGTTCATGACAGAGGCATTGCTGACTACATAGTCCAGAGCCAGCCAGAGGTCACACACCACAGGCCCCAAGGGCCAGTAGCCTATCACAGTGTAAAGAGTGTACAGATTCATGGAAAAAATGCCAATGATCAAGTCAGCGCAGGCCAGGCTGAACAGGAAATAATTGTTGACAGTCTGGAGGTGCCTGTTGACTTTGATGGACACCATGACCAGGATGTTCCCAATTATGGTGACGAGACTGAGAGACCCTGCCACCAGGACGATGAACACCACCTCAACAGTTTTATAGGGGCTCTCCAAGGCCATCACATTTTCAGTGGAAGAGTTTGTGTACGTTGAGTTATTCATTTTGCTTCTGACAAGATACCCACTTACGACTTAAGCCTGCAGAGAAAAGAAAAAGAAGATAACGTCAGGAAGTTAGTCTCTTTGTCTTTAAGGAATGGATCTCAGAAAAACTGACTTGGCAAAGTTTAAAGGCAGAAGATGTATTCAGGAAAAACAGCCAGCTTTGGCTGAAGGAAACACTTTGCAGTGTACAGTTTAGGAACAACAGAACAATAAGCTAGCTCTAAATATGTGCCTTTTTTTGTCAACACATACCAAGATGTTGGCACTGCGCCTAACTAATTAGTCTGTCAATAAACAAAAGAGGGTGGGTCTAAACTCACCTCTGTTGAGCATTTGGCTATCTCGTCAGATGCATACATATTTCTATTAGTATTTTTTTTTCAATATCAGCAAGATTAAAGTTATTTTTACTCACTTTTAAGTATTTGTACCTGGATAAGACATTGTTGTCTGTTTGGGTTTTTTTAAAACATGAGGAGATTATCTTTTGATGCTTGTTTGATTACACTTTTCCCATTACTTTTCAAATCACAATATTTTTAATCTGTATCACATTAAGATCTGAATGGATAGCAGGGTAATGCTAAATAAAGAAACAGATAAAAATCAGTTCTGTTTACACATAGCAATTCTTTCTGTGCCTTGTATACCCTACTAGCAGTGCTCAAAAAATAGTAATTTAATTGCTAGTGATGCACATTTGATAGAAGACTGAGAAAACAGTGCATGCTCTTGGCTTTAGGGTATGTTCTATCCTTTTTTGCATCCCCTGGAAGTCAGTAGAATGCACTGGAATTGTACAGCCTGTCTCCAAGTGCTCATTATTTATGAGCTGTGCTCAAGGGATTATTGAAGCATGAAGACCAGATGTGACAGGGAAGTTAGGTTTTTTTTCTAATTACAGTATTCTCCTTTTTCTTCTCCCACACATAAGGCATCACTTCTCTAAGAAAGAGTCCCTAAACATGGTGGTGAAATCAAAGGAAGACAAACAGTTTATCTATGTATGGCTCCTCTATACACCAGGGATTAAAGAATTTTCCTCTGGTCCCTCTGAGTAACCTGCTGATGCACAGATATATGCAGTCGACGTCACTTCAAAGGAGCAATGCATTTTTACTGTCATTTCAGAACTGTGCTTTTTTTTTTTCTAGATGCAAAAGAAAGAAGATGATGCAAAATGTCAACACAGTGGCAAAACCTCTTCTGACCTCTCAGAAAAATAAGCAAGTCTGTCTCCATGGAAAAGCCAAAATGCTAAACCAGGGTAAAAGGTTTTCTGTCTGAGGCAACTTTGTAATCTTGCAATTTATACTTAAAGAAATATGACAGGCAGAGGGTGGGGCTCATGCATTTGCCTTTGCTTTCAAAAACAGCTAATTTTGTTTTCCAATTTCATGTTGAAGTAAATACATGAATAAATAGGGGAGCATAAGGCTAGACAGACTTTTTTTTTCTGCTATCTATTCAGAGGGATATCACTAAAATCCATGGGATCAGATTCAAGATAACAAAATAAGGAAGAGGAATGCTTTGGTTAAGTGTGTGTTTCATACAGTAAGAATAGGCGGAGTGGAATGTAGCAGAATTTCTTTTGTGTGAAACGAACATCGACAGGACACCTTTAATATATAGGACTGTCATTTCAGCAATTCTCAGTGTATTTTTCTTCCAAAGCTTCACAGCTGAGCAGCTGGTTATTGTGTTATTTGTGTAAGACATCAGTTTTTTGGACAAGCTAAGAATTTCTTCCAAGCAGAGTTGTTTATGAACATTCTAAACAGAATGCATTTTTAATGAAAAGACAAAATCATTCACAGAGATGTATTGAGATTTAAAAAAAAATTCACCTGAAGAGGGTTTGAGATCCAGGGCTCTGCAGCTACCTCTGGTGACAGTGAGTGGGGGAGCAAAATGGAAATGAATGAGAGTGGATCAAAGCAGAAAAAGTTGTGCTTTATTACAAGAAAACAACTGTTTCTCTACAATATCTTTTTGAAAAATTGTTCAGAAATTCTGTTGTCATTCCACTGAAGAGCAAAATTAATTTTAAAAACTTGGAACTTGTGAAACCGAATTAGCACCTCACAGCTAACTTTATTCCTGTCTTTTCCGGTGAAATTTTTACACACTTTCACTGGAAATACTGGTAATTCAGTAATAATTCCCCTGATTTTGTGGGAATCTATGGGATGCAAGGAGATGGATGGAAGCTAAAAGCTAATTTTACTTGCAAGGAATGGGATTTCACTATTAATTGTTAACATGAATGGAGGCAAAGCAAAGGAGTCCCTTTCCCAGTGATCTCACTTTGCTCAAAACTTTCCTGCCATAAGAAGGTTGGTAGTTTCGGATGACAAATTACATGGGCACTTACAACTTTCTGAGGTACAGGAAAACATCTGCTGTTGCCAGCTCCAGTGAAAATTTCCTTTGCCTGCATCAGTTTGATTGTAAAGTGAAGCATGTTTTGCTGTATATATTGATGAGAGGGTGTAGCGCTAGAGTCACACATCTGATTTCAACTGACATATATTGTCACTGCCCAGAGTACAAAATTACACAAGCAGAGGCAGGGGTGTGCATGCTTCCTAACCCAAGAGCCCCTGCAATCTTCTTGGCTCCTTCCTGTTGGCTCCAATAAAGTTGGAATCAGGTGCACAGAGAGGGTTCTGTTTCTCATCAGGACTGTTTGCTGCCTCGTACAGAACTGCCTGTGGACTACTTTTGTGTTTGTCTTGCCACAGAGCCCATCTCTCCTGCTGGAGAAGCAGTTATTATGGGAGCAGATGTTATTCATCAGGCAGACCTACAGGGCAGAGGCATTTTAAGGTAATATGACCTCCTGTGTGAGAAATACCAGACCTTATTCTTGAACAAATAGAGCTCTCCTCTGCAAGCCCATGGGTGTTTGTGTGAGTTACACAATATGGCACTGACTCCCATGGGCTACCATAATTTATCCTTCTATACTGAGTGCACTCTTGCTAAACAGAGAATACCCAGAAAAGGTAAGGAATGTCTCTTGTGACCAGAAAAGCAACCAAGATAATTTTCTGAAATATATTTTAAAATATATATGACTTTGTTGAGTGGAAACACCATAATCACTGTGTGGAAAATGTCCAAAGACAAGAAATCCACATATAAAATAAGTCATTTTTTGATATTTGATATGTTCTTGGGAAATGTTCCCGGTGCAATAGTTCCTCCCTCTAAAGAACTCATAGTACTGAAAATCATTCCCTTCTTTTGACTGGGTAACATTTTACAGTAGAAATGGGGGATATTTAGGCATTACATCCTGCTGAGTTGTTCTTTCCACTTACCCTGACAGGAGCACATCCATTTGGTGCAGGCAAATCTTGTAGCAAATGTTGTAATTTTAAATTTAAAACATATCTCAGACATCTGTCATAAAACAGACTATAGAAATGTTTGGTATATTGAAAAAAAATGACTGATACACCATGCCTGTCGAAGTTTGTTAGACAAACCCTTCTTCTGTATTGTGCATATTGACAAGTTAAATTTGGTAAGGATTTTATGTCTTCTTTGAATTCTCTGAAACTAGATAAAGGTCAAGACAAAAAAAGGCAACAAATGATCTGCACCTGAAAGTTATATTTGTGATTTAAACAGGATTACCTAAGAATCTATGTGTATTGCCATTCTGAGTACATTTCAGTATCAAACTCTCAAGCAAAAGCAAATAAACTTATTTAAATTTATTTTTATCTACTTCCTATTCAGCCCCAACCTATGTAAAATGGATTTGATGTTTGCTGTAGCAATAAAGGAATTTTTTTTTCTGAACTGATTTTCATCCTGAACTGCATTGGTTTTGATTCTAAATTTCTTCCTTGAACCATTTTAAACTCACAGTGTGAAAACAAAAAGAGAGAAAAAAAATCCCTGTGTCTGTGATAAATATCCTAGGTCTGTTAGCCAGAATTTAATGCAGACTTTAAGAGAGAATATAGATCTAGTCTGGACTTTTGGTAAAAATACATTTCATAAAACACCCAAACACTTGAAGACTGAAGTCTTCACCACATGGATTATCTTCTGCAATCCTTTTGAAATTAGAAACATCCTTGCTAAGTGTTTCTGTCTCGATGTGGTCCATTTTTTAAATTTTCATGCACTTTTGTTTATCTCAATCAACACATGTCCCGCAAAAAAGATACCCTGTGGGCCTGCCTGGATCTACTTTTCCTCATCCCATTGTGAATGATACCTAAGGGCAAAATTAAAAATTTCTGCAGAGATCTTGAAACAACAAGTAGATCAGAGTCAAAGAGTATTTAAAAAAAAAGCAAACCAACAGGCTGCCACTAACAATTGACACAAGGCAGAAATGAAAATATTCCCCCAAAAGCAGCAGGGAGCTGTACATGAGTAGGTGTCAATGCTGGCACCAAAACCGCTGCCTGAAGTCATGGTAGGGTCTGAGCATTTGTAAAGCTGTTAACTACATCTTGCACACTGTTGCTCTTGTAGTCTAAAACTATACAGAAGCAAGAATAGAAAAACTATATAGAAGTAAATATAGAAAAACTATATAGAAGTTAATATAGTGTCATAAGCCCAGCTTGTTTGTATTAAGTATCACACAAGGAAAAGTATAGGCAATATAGTAAAAAAAGAAAACAAACAATAACCTCTCTGGTTTTAGGAAATAATAATAATAAAAAAAGCTAGTTTTTCTTTTACTATTGTTATGATGATAGTCACCCATTGGTACTTAGGCACATGAAAATATTACCTTTCTGTAAGTATAGGTTTGACTGCAGATATGTTTTTGTTTTTAAGGACTTGTGTAATCAAGAGAGAACTTGCATTCGGTCCTTGGGCAGCTGATACCATTGCAAGCTAAACTCTGCATCCCACTGCATTGGGTAGACTTGAAAAATATGCTTAATAGGCATGGTCTTATCTAACTGGTTTCGATCCACAAAAAGAGTTTTACCTCCTGGACTAGAGAAGAAACTTTCACTCCAATGCCTCCTTGTTCTTGCTAGGATTATACGTAAAAATCCTTGGTCCAAAACTAGCAAGAAAATAGACAAGTCTCTTGGTGAAGTTATGGGATGTTCCCTCTCTGTTGTGAAACCGTGAGATTTATCTATATGATAAAATGACTGAATACAATGGTGCATGTCATATCCTCTTAGTCCCATCTGCAATGCTGTGCACCTCAGCTTGCCAGAGGTGCTTACACAGTAGAGGGAATTTTCAGAATGGCAATTGTAAAGCAGAGGGTTTCAGCATTACATTTAAGGCAAAGTAAATAGTTAGGGATGCTCTTGTTGTTGAAAGATAGAAGAGAAGAGCATTTTTTCCTTTTTTTAGGTAAGCTGTGAAATATGTCTATATAAAATAAATTTATAACCCAGAAATCAGAGAAAAAAGAAAAATTTAGTCCTTGGAGCATGAAAGGCAAAATGGAGCTCTTATTGAAGCATCCTGCAGCTTTGTCTAGAGGGCTGAGTTAAATGGATAGGATCTCCATCTAGAGGCACAGATAAGCAGTTGCCACATAAAACAGTCATTTCCAACAGTAGGATAGCTACAAAATATGTTAAAAACTTAGATACTTACTTACCTCTTAGGCAGAGGAGCCCCCCATTTTATTGTAATTTACATTTTATTATCATTAATGAGGAGAGATATAATTTGATGAAAATCTGAAACCATTGCAATTAAATATTCCTGGAGCAAGCTGTCTGGATGAAGACGTATATGACCTGGGATCAGCTCAGTCAATCAGAGCATGGTTCTAATAACACCACAGTTGTGGGTTTGATCCCTGGATGGGCCATTCACTTGAGAGCTGGACTTGGTGATCCTTGTGGGTCCTTCCAAATCAGTATATTCTGTGATCTAGTTAGGCTGGGGCAGCCACTGCACAGAAACGTGCTTAGACTTGAGGTTATTCACTGCAACCATCATTAAGTCATTTATTTGGGCATGACCCAACTCAAAGTGTTTCACAGAAGTCCACAAACGGGTCAGAAGATTCAGATCATGGCTGATGTACAATCAAAAGGTAAAATCTTGGGACTAGCTCGTGTACACATTTCATCATAGCACCTATACTGATTTCTACCTGCAGAGGTTATAGGAGAGCTAGGAAAGGGACATCAAAGTGACGGATTTCAGTAAGTCACTTCTCCTTTCCTACACCATTGTTGTTGGAAGTTGACTGAAGTTCCTCACACTCATCAACCAAACAAGTTTTGTCTGACTATGAATATCTTCAAGAACTTTAGATAAAATAGTCACACTAGAGCTCAGACTAAAGTTATACTGATCCTCAGCCATGAGAAAGTTGCCTCTGCACAAGTTATTTAAGTTTCTGTTCACATTGAATTGAGGATGATTTGATTCAAGGATATATCCTTTGAAGGAAGAGTGTGGTAGGAGTTAAACAGTCCCTCTGCAGCCCAGCACAAATTGGAGGCGCAGAACTTCATTATCCTCAGATCACCTATCACACCTGTGCTGTTAAATACAAAAACCTTACGAGGGCTACTCAAAGTCCTTGAGTGACGAGTGGTGAACCTGCTGAAAGAGGAGAGGGATCAGAAGGCTGATGGAAACCAACTTAGAATTTATTCTTATACAAACCTAATGCATAAGAGGAATCTCTTTTAAAAAACATACAAGCAGACCTAAAAAAAATCCCCCCCCCAAATCAAACCAACAACCAACCAACCACCCCCCTAGACTAAGTGAAATAATGAAGATCAAAGCCCAAACCCCAGTTTTTCTACTCTTTCCTGGCTTAATTTTTTTTTCCCTGCAAGAGCCTGTAGGAATATTGTCATGAACAAACCCAGGGAATTTCAATACATCACAGGGAGAATCTCTTAAGGAACAATGGATTAACCCCCTCAGCCTGCCAGTGAGTCCAGAAAAGATGTTGTGATATTTCTGTGAATGTCTGCAAATCCCTCCAAGTCATAGAAGTCCTTTTGGGGTAATGAATAAACCCATGGAGACTCTCACTCTGTTCTTCAGACAGAGTCAGAGTAGGGCTTCTGACAGGAATATTAACGTATAAGAGCCCAAAGAAACTTTTGCTGAAGCTAAAGAAAATCTTTCATTTTCCCTAGGTTGTAAATGGTAAAAGTACATGGCTTTTGCATGGGATTTTCTTATTCACTCACTAAGATCTATCAGATGGTCCCCGAATCTGCTTTGGAGTGTACCTTGTTTCTTTACTCAGTAAATGCTTTTAAAATTCTTTTAAACATCATCATGGTCAGTCTTACATGAAATTCGCAAGAGCTTGAAAATCTAGTCGGTTCTGCTTCTGTGTCCATAAATTCTAGGAATTTTTGAGCGTCTTCCATCTTACTTAACAGCTTATCTAAGATGTAGATTAGAAGCGCAGAGAAGAATGCTGACTCAGGTATAACAGGGAATGGCTCAAATTCTTTGCAAGCATTTAAGCATATATTGAACAGAAGTTCAAACTTGTTTCTGAGAGGCAGCAAAATCTTTTTTTATGCCTGTATTACTGTAGACTGCATTTGAAGCAGTGATAGTGAAATACTGAATACTTAATTAGGTTCTTACCTTGCCAGAAAGCAGTAATATCTAAGTTTCCAAACCAGGATCTATATTTCCAAGCTCATTCTGCAGTCTGAGAAAAGTTTGTGAAAGTTGGAAAGAGGGTAGCAATGCCTAACTAAATATTTATAAAAACACTTAAAAAGTGTTTATAAAAGAAACAAATTATAAATATGTTGATCACAATTATGAAAGTTTACTGTGGGTCTGCATGATCACCTCCCCTTTTGTGAACAGAGAGCCTTAAAGATTACATAGTCTTTGGCAAAGAAGGGAGATATTTATTTAGCAAATCTTCGTAGCTACTGCATTAGGGTAGGTGCCCTAAGTCTCTGACTGCTATGTTTCACTGTATGACCACTACCAACTTTAATTACATAGACTCTAGCTACAGACTAATTGCATTTTGACTCCATTACAGGTTTAACAAATCTGTGTCTAAATCTGGCTCTGATTTATGGGTCCAGATATTGGTCCCAACATGCTGCAGCTACTCTCAGCAAGGTAAAATACGTTAACTTTGCATTAATTCACCATGCCTTTAAGAGAAGCCCCTACATCTGCTAAAAAAAATTCAATGTTTAACAGGCTTAACTTAGTAACAGGAAACTGAGGGACTTGTCTCTCACCAGTACCTTCTCTAAAATTACATTTATCATCTCTGGGCCAGGAAGACTTAAACTCATAAGCAAATACTCTCAAGCTCTCTGTTCATTTTGGTCTTTAAAGAGACATTGTAAAGTCAGTTCGCATCAGAATTTGACCTTTCTTGAACATTTGCCAAAATAAAATAATGGTAACATTTGTAATGTAGGGTTTCAGAAGGTTAATCAGATTATTTGAAGCCAAAACTATTAAAAGTCCAAGGGGTATTAACTAGCACAGGGTGGAGAAGAGCAGACCATTACTGTATGCACAGATCTACAAACTTCACAAATTCATCTTGTTACTTTAGCAATGAAGTCTGTGGGATACAAAACTTCCACAGAGTGATGGTGATGAATATATTTGATATCCCTTGCACATTCCATTCTACATCAAAGATGAGTTTTTAATTAAAAGAGAGAAAGAGGTTGATTTTGAAATTCAGAAACCTTGCCATTGTATTTTACCACAAGAGAAACTCTTTCATGTTGTGGCAGAAGCACCATGTCAGCTTCAGCACAACTGGTGCTATGAGGAATTAACTTGCTGAGAAGTCAGTTCCTCTCCCATTTCTGGGGTTGAGGACCTCAAACTCTTTTTATTAAAGCCCTGAAATTCCACAATTATGCGGCACATTACACTCTGCCTTTCTTTGGCAGGCTTATCTGTTACACTCTGCAAGTTTCCAGTTTCTGTTTCTGCATCTCAGAGACCACCTCTACACAGCAAATATGTCTAAGGAGAAAAAGACTACTGACTGATATATTTCGTTTTCTGAGGTTTCCTTTTACCCTATTCTTCTGCAGTGGTCCACTACCTAAATCCATCTTTACATAACAACTATTTAAGTTGAGACTGCATGGAAAAGCAAACTTATGGAAAGTAAAATTAAATCTAGATAGGAATAGTACTTAGCAGCATACCTAGGGAACAATCTCCTCCATCAATCTGCTGTGCCCCTGAAGTGTCATGTTGGAGATTAAATCCCTCCCACTGTTCCATGCAACAGCAGCAGCACCTCTCAGCAGTGATAGCTGCATTGCAACGTGACTCCACACAGCACAAAACAATTTGAAGAGAAAGACATACAAGGATGTGTGGGGCAAGAGGAAATAATAAATGGGGTGAATGTGATAGGGAGAAAATAGGAACAAGACTGAGGTGTGAATAAAAAAAGAAAAGAAATTGATTAGAAGAAAGCAAGAAAGGATGACTGCAAGAGAAACAGTTCTGCAAGAGCATTCACATGGGCTCTTCAAATTGTCGCCTCTTAATGCCTATTTTCAGTAGAAATTCCTCACTCAGCCTAGTTTCAGTACCTGTCTGTATTATCCTGTGACAGCCCACAGAGAGATGGGGTAACATTTCTTCAAGAATTGCACTTTGAACAGTATTGTGGAAACACTGAAGTTACTTGAAGTTCTGAAATCTCACCTTAGCTGTCATTCAAACATTTAAGTTCTTAAATCCACTGCCATTCACTGAGACTTGTCCTCTATAACCTCTTTAAAGAAGAGGATAGAAATTATTTTTTCAAAAGGCTCTACTCTTCTATAATAATCAGAAATTTCAGTGTATTTCATACTTGTATAGAAATTATTTTTCCCCAGTATGTTGGTTTTGTTGTTTTGTGGGCTATTATCTATGTTGTCAACACAAAAGTATTTCCTTCTTTACCTATCATTATTTTTTTTTTCAGTTCTGCAGCAAAGCCATGACCTTGAGTCTAGGATCATTAACAATCATTTCCACAAAGAGTCTGCCTCTGAAAAGTATGGGATTCTGATTATCCAGTGGGATTCAGACTTTAATCTCCAGGTAAAGCTGTCAGTTATCAAAGGCCTTCTGTATTTCTACCTGTCATCCCTGAGGATGAGTAAAATGTTCAAAAACACAATGGAAAGAAATTACATAAAGTGAACAGAAAAGGGAAACTGTGACTGAATTGGGCAACCCCTGTAATGGGGTGTCCGGTGCATCACATCCCTTCTGTGTCAGTTGAACTCTCTCAGGCAGAGGCACAACTCAGTGCCATGGAACAGCCACAGCTCTCAGTGACCTCACAGTGAGGTCACACCTTGGGAATTTAGGTTGTCTTGGGGTCTCTTTTTCCCCCGCTCTTGGTTGCATTACTAAGTGTTGCCTCAGCATCTCCTCTCCTTAACAGTGACACTTTTTCCTCTGATGTTTGCAACAGCTTTGCATTAGAACCTGATCTGCAGTCTATAGGTCTGGGACAGACCTACACCACTCTTCTTATTCGTGCATTTCCCTTTTCTTTCTTCCTCGCTGCCTAATGCAACACCTGCTCCCCTTCAGCCTCTCTGGTCCTTCTTATATTGTTCATCAGCTCTCTGCTGTTCATATCCATCTTCTGGCAATCATTCTTTCTTAGGCTACTGCAATGTTGCTTTTCTCATCTGGTTTAACAGATATTGGTTTCACTGGCAATGCTCAGCTCCCATTTTTCTGAGAACTTGCAACTGCAGAAGGACAAAAGAGATTCCTGCAGTCTCAAATAAACCTCCTAAAGGCTGTAGCAGGAAGTGATGCTGTGATGGAACACTATGGTGCTGCCCTCCCACTAAAACCAAATATTGGGTGAGGCTGATTGCTATCTGTACCAGACAACTTGCAGAAATAATCCTAACCTTCAACAGCTTCGAAGCTGAGAAGTTTGTAATAAACTTGTACATCATTACTGACTGCTCCAAAATAATGAGAGACAATTTCGCTCCCTCTTTGAGAATAATCAGTGGGGCAGAGTATCTTTTTTGCAATATCCTTTACGTAAAAGAAGTAATGTAAATTGTTTTGGATGAGAAACACAGACTCGTGACTGCAGAATCAGGAGATGCAACTAATCATGAATACTGGAATATTCTGCCAATCTGTGTGTTAGACCATGAAGTGACTCAGACCCCTCTGAGCAGGAATTGTTTTTAGGAAACATCAAGAGCAATCTATGGTGACAGTAGTTTGGAGGGATGACCTTACAACAGCATCTTAACAATGAGAAAATATCCAGTAATAACAGAGCAATAGCAGGACTAAGGGAAACAGAAGATGGTAACATTACCTAATTTATGTATATATAATAAACAATAATATTGTACACAGAATGCATGTACACAGAATGCTCAATTATTTCCTCATAAGCTGGTCACACCAACATGGTCACTGCCTGGAGTGGAAGTAAGATAACCCAGGTGGGAAGGCAGAGTGAAGATGGGAGGTGATTTTGCCCTGCTTAAGTTTGTGTCTCTTGCAGCTCTCAGGATCTGAGGCTGAACAAAGCCTCAGTGACATCACGCTGATTTGCAGGTTTCGTGTACCCCAGCCATACATGCCTTGTGATACTCTTTGAGAAATCTGTGCCTCAAAGGAGCATTTCACAGCTCCTTGCTCTCAGTCACTCACGCTATAAGCCTGTGACTTCAGAGGGACAGCTGAAAGGAAATGTTTGCAGGAAAAAAAAAAAGGGAAAGAAAAAGAAAAAGATTGTCTGCTTGTCTCTTTTTTTCTGTTCATGATATAACAGGCTTAAGATGTTTTGATATAACTGCTTCTCGGTGGGTTATTTTTCCCTTCTTACTTTACAAAAACCACCAAAAAAACCTAGCAGTGAGGAAGAAAACAGCTGTGTGATCCCAATCCAGATGCTTTCATCTTAGAGTGGGCCTGCCAAAGAGCAGGCAAATGACTTTCCATCTCTAAGCAGGCTCCTTGGGTCAAGCTGGACTAATGTCCAAGACACTGACCCTCAATTTTCATTTCAGGCCTTTCAGCAGCAGCACATGCTAAAGCACTACACCTCCCTGCTGCAGACCCAGGCATGGAGTGAACAGAAAAATCTCTGAGGGCTGGTGGTGCCCTTTAAGGCTGTAGTCAAATCACTAACACGACATTTTCTCATTTCTTAATGTAAATGAGGTTCAATTCTAAATTCAATACTTTTTAAGGCTTTAAACATGTTATCTATAAAATTAATGTCCTGCACATATATGAAGTCCTGAATGTCGTTCATAAAGTTTTTGAAGTGTTTTTTGGTTTGGGCTTTTTTTAATGTATAAAACTATATAAAAGTAGAATTCGATCTTTTAAAAATTTTTAATTAGTTTGGATCTATTTGTTGATCTGCTCTTGATCCGCTGTGATATGCAATGCAATCCCATTGAATGTTCAAAGCACTGAACAACAACAAATAATTAAAATAATTAGACACTCTTATTTGTACAAATATATAGTGGAGGGATTTACAAACAGGTTAATGTTTAACCTCTTAATCTTTCAAATGCTATGGTTGGAAAATGCCCTTTAAATTTAATTATCTGCTTCTGTACATTCACTGCTTTGCAAACAAGCATTTAAAATGTCATTTTTCTTTACAGAGATCTTTCATAATTTTGTATACACTTGTAATGAAGCTGGTCAACTGAAACAAATGCTATCCAGCCCACCATACCACTGACATAGGTATTTATTCTCTTCTTAATTGTGCAAGCTTTGTAGATCTCAGATCTTGTAATTTAAGGGATAATGTGCTTTCTCCTTAACTCCACCATCTAGGAAAAGCATTTAAATGATAACACGTTTACATTACGTCACCTTTGCAAAGAAGATCAAGCATCCAAATGATGACATTCACAAATAATATAGCTGGTAAGAAGAAAAATGTCTTTTCTATCTGCTCCTGCTGGATCTTGTGATTTACTAAATTCATACCCCATACCTCTGCACAATTTGTTCATAATTGAACATAATAACACAGTAATAGCTATTCATAGCTATTTTCAACTACAGTTATGGCAGAGAGATTAAGAGAGCTGAACTCTTACCCTTTCTCTGGGAGAATCTCTTCTTGCTGCCTTGCAATCTTCACAGGTGAAGGGGGGCTGCTCTAAATCAGGCAGTGAGACTCTGATGCAATCTGTCTTGTGCTAAACAGAGTCAATATGACTTCAACTCCCATGTAAGTACACATGGACTTCAAACACAAACAGAAATTTGTGATTCAGGCATTCTAGAAAATTTGTCACAAACATCCTGCACATGACTTATGATACCTCCTATTCTTTCAGCACTGGGAAACTGGGTCATGTTTGAGAGCAAGTAAAGGGTAAGTAAATGGTGATGCAGCTTGTTCTGGTATCTGGCTGAGAATAAAGATAATGTAGTAAAAAGAGGAAAAAATCACAAGTTTCCTAGCTTCTCATTCTAAGTCTTGTGATGCACGTTGTACTTCTGTGGTCAGGAAGTGGTTCATCTTAACTGTGTTTGTTAGGGTTAGCATTAAAATAAAGCTTATATAGTGAATTTGGATAAGTCAGTCAGAAGGTTTGGGTTTGCAAGGCTCTGTGCAGGAAGCGACAAGAGACATTTGAGATTTTTCACATTCTGAAAAGAAAGTTTACAAGTTGTTTTGAGACTCATAAGCAAACTGACAAAGGTAGTATTATTATTGATGAAGAATGTCAAGTGGCTTTCTGCTTCACTTTAGATAGAACTTTTTTTTCCCTTTGTCCTCTTATTTTTAATCTAGGAGGTGTTATATCACCAAGAATGACAGCAGCTACTCCAGCAAACACAGAGGTTTGCTAGAGCTAATTTCTATTCAAACAATCATTTTTCCTGTTTCCTTGAAATGAGTCTGTTCTGCAACAGATAGAAAATCAAAAGCTCATAATGCCTTCAAAGCATAATCTCTCTCCATGTGTGTATGTATGGAATACATATTTATGCTCTATTGCAGTTTTGTTATTTCCTATCTTTTTCATTTTTTACTAATATATTTCTTGATATGGTTGATGTACATTGCATTTTTTCCTCTTTATCTCTTTTTGTTGTCCTAGTGTACACAAGGGATTTGGACGGAACTGTGAATATTAGAGAATGGAAAATAAATCCAACATAATCCTAATTATATGTGTCAATCAATAATAACCAGCGTTTCTGTCAGAAGGTGCACACCCATTGAATGTACAGTATGTTTATGTCTTTCTTATTGTTTGGATTTGAGATTCACAGAATTAATCTGAGCTCCCTCTGTAGCTAACAGAGCTATCTATTCATGAGAAAAAATACACAGATATTATTTGCTTGTGCTAGATTCACTTCATCTGCTCTGCAAACACACTACTTTTGTCCAGGTTTAGAATTAATTAAATATCAGGCTGCTCATGAAAACAGCAATCACTGGGAGGATATTAGAGAGTGTTCATGGATTGAGTTGTGAAATTCCACACATCAGCATTGGCCCTGGAAGCCTGACTTCAGAGAGTGCTGAGAGCAGGGCTTCACTGTATAAGCTACATTACTCATCCACACTCCAATTACAGAGCCTGAAATTTCACGGTAAATTGCTCTGAAAAAAGATCAATAGGTCAAAAGCCCTGTGTATGCCAATGGCAAAACTTCTATTGCTTTTGGTAGGCTCACGACTTTTCTACAAAATAGGCAAAAAATAGGATTGGTGTCTGGGGACTAGTCCTAGTTCATTGTTTTATTACATCCAGAATCATATTCTGCTGTTCCCTGCTGTAAAATGTCCTGGGATCACCCTTGCTATTCATCACTTAAGAGAAAACTCTGTCTTCAGTACCTGTTTGTAACATTAAGAATGCTCAATCAAACATTTCCTCCTTCAGAAGGACAATATCTCTCTTTTCTCTCCTCAGCATAGGGTCATGCAAAACTATCTGGGGCTGTGACTGTTGCCAGGTTATTGGCATATATACCTTGAAAAAAATCCACAAAGTATACTTTTTATATATACTATATACTTATGTAAGTATACAAAGTATATAAATTTGGGTTCAGATTTAGGAGCCTAGCGGGGTTCTCATACACAGGAGCTGTAGGTACAGCCTGCTTTACAGACTGCTTTTGCAGGTGGACAGCGCTCCTCTAGTTTTAAGCACCTGCTGCAGTTCACCCATCCTATTTATGTCCAAATGGATCTTCATGTGTGTGACTATTCTAAGTTCATAAAGTAACACAGAATCTTAATTGAGAAAAGGACTTTGTAAATGACAGAGACTGGCAGAACCATCATAAAAAAGAGCATGATAATTGTGCTATGTAGATTGCGATAATCAGCAGAACAACTAAGGAATAAAATACCATCTTTTTCATTCACCTGTTCTACAGAGGAGATGTGGCTAACAGGTTTTCCTTTATAAATTGGAAATTAAAATTCAGGGAAAGGCTGCAGGGAGAAGAGCTACTGGGATGTCATGGGATGGGATGAGCTGGAGGAAATCCTGATAAAGACAAGGTCATCATAGTACAGAAAAAAGGAGAGAAAGGAAATTATATGACTGCCATGGGCAAGTGCTTGTCTGAACAAAATAAAATAGACATAAGTCATCACCATTTTTACTCAGGTCTTGTCCCTTAAGTGAGTAAGACAAAGGAACAAATAAATAACAGCAAAACAAATTGAACTCCTCCACATTTGCCCTCCCACCTCTTAAAAAAGTAATGTTTCCTATAGTGGAAACATTAGTACAAGACAGAGACTTTTCTGTAGCTCCTGTATGCCATTCCAGTGGTGTAAGGTAATGGAAAAGCTTCCAGGCAACTGAATATTTTCCCCCTGCTGTAAAATCTCTGGGTGGCTTAGACCCAACATTAAAAACCTCTTACAAATGTGAATAACCTCAAGATACCATGGGTGGCCACATCTAGCAGTTTAACACAAAGCCGCTAATTAAAGCTCTCTCTGTGTAAAAGGAAAGCAAAAAGCAATGCTATATATGTCTCCCTCTCAAAAGAAAATCAATGGAGACTACAGGAAATTTCTTAGAGAGCTGCTGGATGGAAGATTGATTCTTTCAGTTCAGTCACCAAACCCACACAGAGTGGCTGAAGTGATGCAGTGCTCCCTAGGGCAGCTGGGCTCTGCCTGCAAGACTGGGGATAAGAAACACCGCCGGGACGAACATGGTGTTTCCTCCTTCTACTCATATTGCTTTCTGCTCTGATTCTCCTAAGTTTTACCACTGCAGTGTCAGTGGCTCTTGTCCACCAGACAATAGTTTTGGGTATCTCCTTAGTTCTCATCAGCCGTGAAACAGAGGGTATGTCCAGGCAGCACTGTGCCAAGCAGATCAGAAGTACCTGTAATATAGCAGAGATTTCTAATTTTTCAAAGAAATGCTTTTGTCCAGTGACTGATGGACCTTGGAAAGTAGTTTGAGAGCAGAATATATGACCAAGATCAATGACAAAGGAAATACCGTTTCATAGAGGCACGGGACCTCTGAAGGAAGGTTGAGGGGAGTGAGACTGTTTAGCCTGAAGAAGAGATGATGAAGGTAGCAGCCTGCCAGTACCTATGGGGAATCTACTGAGAAGATGAAGCCAGTCTTTTTACAGTGGTGTGTAGTGGGAGGATGAAAGAAAAAAGACAAAATGTTTCAGTGACATCGAAGGAAGAAAAATTCACTATGAGCCCAGCAAAACAGTGGACACAGGTCTGTGTACAGGCTCCATCCTTGGAAGTTTTTCAAGCTGCAACAGATAAAACCCTGAGCAACCTGGTCTGAGCTCAACACTGATCCTACTTTGAGTATGAAATTGAACTGGAGACCTCCTGAGGCTCTATCCACATAAATTATTCTATGTTGCTGTGATTCTAGCATCTGCCATGAAGTTTGAAGGTACTCTGGATCAGGAAAGCAGGAACACAAATATCTTCGTTTAATATGGAGTCAGACATGATGAAAGCAACCCACGTGACTATGCAGAAAGCAGTCGGTGAGTCTGGGAAAAGCACATTGGAGAGAAAAAGGAACCAGCACTGTGCAGGTCCTTGGCTTCTTATTCACAGTGAGTCAGCATCTGATCTGCACCAGAATTAACTGCCCCAAAGTTTGTCTGAGAGGAGTCACCTGCCTGCAGTTTGCAATGTGGGACATCTGCTGCTTCCCAGGAGTTCAAGCTGAGATGGTCCAGAAAATCTGAAAGATATCCCCCTTTGCCCCAATTTCCACAGCTCTGACCTATTGTTGACCACTAGGATAGCCTTTGCAGCCAGTCTGAATGAAAGAGACCCTGAGAATGGATGGAAGGGTCCATAAAGAGCAGCTTAAGGAGTATAGACCAGACTTACAGTTCTGCCCTAATTACAGCATTTTCCTAGAGAAAGTTTTACCATGAGCAAAGCTGTTTGCTGGCAAAATTTCACCACAAGAGTGACTCCTCAGGTGCATACCTCAGCTCAATTCAAAGCAAAATGCCTTTAAGCACAAGTGAATCAGTCTCCATGTTTGTCTTTAACCCTTAGTTTTATTCTTGCCCTACCACAATTCACACAGCTGTTGTAATGAAATACATGAGAAGATTCCAAGCTCTGCGTTGTCTGCCAAATGATACCTTGTGCATAAGCAAGAGAAACACCTGTTTTAGCAGGCCCTTGCAGAACAGGATCACAGAACAGTAAACATTTCTATCTCCATTACATGATATGTAACTCTTTCCTCCAAATTGCTTTTGCTGGTGACAGTGACAGCTATCCATCTCTGATCCCAAGCATGCAGGCCTTGAAGAAGCAGCTGTCTCCTCACTGAGCATAATAGCCCTGACATGAATGGAGTCTGCAGTGATGATGTAGCTGAGATGCATTTTCTAGTGTAAAGGCTCAGCACAGAAGCATCAAGAGTGTCAACCATATACAGTTCAGACACAAAGGCTTGTAGGAAAGTAGCCAGACTCTTTGGGTTATCATTTCTGCTGTTAACTTGGAGGTTCTGATGTTTGTCCATTGTTGAAGAGGATGAGGGCATGGAGATCCAGTCAATTTAAAGAATAGTCAGTACATTGATGCTCTGTGAAGAATTGCCTCTATAATTAGTCCAGCTCTAATTACAACCCAACCAGACCAGCATCCTGTTTTTTGACTGCCATTATAGCATCAGAAATATACTTTGCAAAATACTGCAGTATGAAAAAAAAAGTAGAGGATGTGTTGTGGCAGAACTGTTACACTAGAAGTGATGATGATATTGCGCATGACAACACACAGCTTTTGTAAGAACAAAATTTTTTTAGCCTAAAAACAATGACTTAGATTGAACTTTTCTGGAATTAGTGTCCATCCCTGGAAAATATGGGCACAGCACATCATTCCTGACCTCAAAGGCACTTCTGGTACCCAGGGGTGCTATTGCTTATGGCAGTCTGTTTTTCCATTTCAGTCTCTTCTCTGTCCATTTTTTTCTCTTTTTCCTGCTCCAAGTTTACCTTGCAACTCCGAGTTCAAAGATCTACAGGGTGTGGGTGATGTTACACCAGAGCAATGCTGGGCACAGTAGGCAGGCCCAAATACTAAAGCTGGTCCATAACTGAATGTCATACTACAGTTCAAGGCATGGAGGAGAGCTGGAGGTTTGTTCACCTTTTCATTTTCTTGTTTGTTTACAGGCAATGAAACAGGCAAGCACTGAGTTTATTTTTAGTGCATTTGTACACAGAGCCTGTGTTTACTGGGAAATGGTGAGATTTTGGGGCACATCACTAATTGCAGCAATTTCCATGTACACACACAGAGCTTTTGCTAAGGGAGTGCTAAAACAATGCTCAAAGAGAAAGGAGAAAGCAGGGTCTAAGAAAGGAAAAAGGGAAGATAAGAGGATTTATTTAAATGCAGCAGAGCTGAGCTAAAACCTGGATCAAAGCCTTGAAATTATACCATGAAGTTGGTGGAAGCCTGGTAGAACTGGCCCAAATGAGACTGCCAAATAATAAGTGACTCATGCTTGTAATTCCCCCTGTCTTTCATCTTAGTTTGCTGAAGGTAAGTGAATCCTTTTTCCATACGGCTACATTCAGTGAAACCATAAATAAGCAAGTTATTAGTATTACAGCTCCAGCTGTAATAATACTACTTGGCAAGGGCCTGAAAGACTCAGTATTTTCACAAAAAACAGCAAGAACAAAACAAGAATCCCACCACCTCCAGCTGTCATCAAGTTCTTTATATATTAGAATGGTCTGGAAAGACATAATATTGCCAATTGTTATGTTTTATTGCCTCATGGATACCAGGTAGATTTGTCATCATAACCATCTCCCTTTTGCTTTAAAAGTTCTGTCAGTGAATCCAGTAACAGAAAAACTCCCTGGAATATCTATACATTCTGACTAGTTAATTCATCCTTTTCCCTAACAGGTTCTCTGATGCCATTTGAAAGTGCTGAAAATGTTCCAAACACTTTTTCTTCCCTAAAGATTTTTTGTTACATACCATAGTGTTTTCCAACATTTGTACCCACTAAGCTGTGCACTGTCTCTCTCTCTCTCTGTTCTGCCATTTGCTGTGCTCCCAGGAGATTAACAAAAATAAGTTATTTAAATTTTGAAGACTCTGCAGGGTTGCTTTCAAAGTGCCATTTTTTTCCATGTTCATTTTTTTCTACTTGGAGGAAGTATCTTTGCTTCTGGAACAAACTTCTGAAAAACATTCTGCCTGGTATTTGCTTTTCCTGCTAATCTTTATCTCCAGTGTTGTAGACATTCAGGAAATGAAAGTGCCAGCTCTGAGACCTGAAGGGCTGTGGTACTTAGCAGGTGTTGAAGAAAGGTCTTGGCAGAGGGTTACCCTTCTTTGGATTCCGAGCAAGTCCCCTATGTTTGGCTGTTCCTTCTGAAAACACTCATGCAAATTTTCTAAAGGCTGTCTGAATCCAGAAAATAACTTCTTTATGACACTTAGATGTTTTTGTTCCTTCACAACATCATAGATGAAATACTATACTTTAAAGTATACTTTAAATGGAGAAGCTCACAGCTTTTAAGAAAGTCACAGTTATCACATGCCTTACAAGAAATTGTACATTATGATAACTATTTTGAATCCCTTGAAAAAAATCAAAGTATGGGTTCCCAGAGAGGTATAAATGTTTAATTATTATTTTTCAATTTCCTGGCATATTGGATAACATTCAATAGGAACCCGAATAGCTTTCTGCAAAGAATATTTCAGTTACTATCAACACCATTGGATAGGAATAAAGGCCATGCAGGTCTCAAGAAACTTGTCATGTGTCAGTTCAATACCTGGCTTCCAGTGGTGGTTACAGATTTACTGGTTGATTACCACAGAACAAAGAGAGAGTGAAGGAGAGAGTTTTTATTCCTGTAGCAGCTGATGTTTAACAGTGGTATCTAAGTTAGCAGACTTACCTTCAGCTCTTCAGTGTATGAAGATGGGGAGGTTCTTTCACAGTCATTTGGGTTTTCAGACCTCTGAGTCAGGCACCCGAAACCTTTCTCTCTGCCCTCTCTTTGGCTTCAAAGGATCTCAGCTGCAGCTGAGTGGAGCATGACCTCCCCATCATGCCAAAGAGTGAACTGTGCCACTTAGTCTCTGTTATCCAGTTTATTCTTAGGGAGCCTTTCAATATCTCATCTTTGTCTCATCTCTCCTCCACAAGTTATTGTGCAACCTGATGCGGAGGAAACGACAGTCAAATAAGTATGTTATAAATACCTTGCAATGAGTGGAGTAAACAGCATGGCAACAAAATTGACCAGCTGGCCTCCCTCATGAGTTGCTTTTTATTGTGTTCTGCTCCAAGTGTCATTTCTCTAATGCTGCTCATTCATCTTGTGCTGGGTTAGAAGTCAAACCTGCCCACACTCTTGCTCTCTTGGGGCAGAAGAGATCCAACTGTGGCCTACTCATAACAAATAAACTGCCTTATAAAAATAAAAGGGTTCCCCTATAATTTTTTTCTCTTGCCTTTTTGTATAGTTGCTATGGAATACACAGTTGCAACTGGACAGTCCACAAATGCCTTCCTTGGCATGTCAGACAGCTAGGCATCATTTATTTGACATGCCAGGGCAATATCAGAGGGATTGGGGGTGGAGAATAAAAGATATGGCACATCTAAGCAGTATGTAATGCCACTGTAATTGAGGGAAGATACAGGGAGATGGAGTTTACCTGCGAGGAAACTGAACAGTGTAAATTTGCTGGTACTGCTCTAGTGTAGTAACACTCACCGGGGAAGGAAAAAGTTGCTTTTTGAGGTGAGGGAGGAACAAAGAAAAGAGAAAAATTCAAGCATGTTGTTGCAGAAGGTTATAGTGGTAATTTATATGAAAGCAGCTGCTCAATTTCTCACCCTGAGTCAAATTGAGACAAAAGGTCAGTGTATACAGTGATGGTGGTTCAGTATCTACTCCAATAAGCAACAAAGTAACTTTGTCCTCTGAAATCTTTCAACATGAAGAAAGACTGCTTTGATTTTTTTTATTTTTTTTATTTTTTTATTTTTTTATTTTTTTTTTTTTTTTTGCACTTAATGGAATTGAGTCCTGTCCAGCTCTAGAAAGTTCAAGAAACCTTTCTGGTTAACACATTTTAGAAACTCCAGTCAAACCATCTAGTGCATATGAAATCCTAAAGCAGATGCTTTGACAACTCCTCACTATTTACGTCTTCTAATCTTGTCACTACAGCAGTCAGAGACTTTTTGTGTTTCACTATAGAAATAGATTTCCTGCTTCTTGTTCTTCTGTTGAGTCATAAAAAATTCCCTGCTATGAAAGATATAAAACCAATTTGCATCTGTCTTTTCATATCCTGGTTCAATTATGGTTTTTATTACTTCATAAGTTAGATTAAATACTCTCTATTGTCCAAGAAGTAGGTAATTAAACAAATAACAATTTAACTGCAAGGGGAAAAAAAGCTTCATTCCAGTATTTACCACAAGGCACTCTAAGCAACTGGTTCCAAGCTGTATAATGGCTACAGTGGGTTGAGATTCTTCATTCTCAACATTTCAGATAGAAAGGCCTTTTACCTGTTCTGTCTCTACCAAGGTTAATTTAGCTGACCTACTGAGACATCAGAGACTGCCACTGTCTAACTTGAAGAGAAAAAGGATGAGACAAGAGAGAGGATGCAGTGATCACATGAAATGCACTCTATGTCAGACAGAGGTTGAACTTCATGGTTTTTTAGCCCCATTCCTCCCAAATAGGGGGACTTTAGAGAAATTTTGAAAGTCCACAGATGCAAATCTGGTACAAGGAGTTGGATTTTCACGTGCTGCACATACTGCTGCCACAGCAGCAGTTTGTGGTCTCACCATCATTTAAATAGGACTGAACGTGCTGACTCACAAAAAGTACATGTAAAATGTTCATAATATATGTCTGCAAGGCAATATGCAGAAGGAGATTTCATTCTGATTCTTACTCACCTCTGGCTGGATTTTCAGGACAATTTCTGAGCAGTACAACTTACACAGACTTTTTTTTCCCTTTTTTTCCCCCCTAGTAACAGCTATTCATCCTGCTGTTTGTTTAGGAGCTTCCTAAATAGCTGATGAGGTTTGAAGCCCTGATGGTCATAAGCAGAGGGAGAACTAGAAACTCAGTGGGCAAGTCCTGTGTTCTCATAGTACAACACTATCTGGCTAGCACAAGGTGTGCTGAGATCAACCCTGACTATGCACATCTTTCAGCCTTTCTCAGACCTTTAGATCTCCCAAGTATGGTGTTTTTATGAAAAAAAAAAGTACTCCCTTTCTGTGCACTTGAGTGCTCCAGGGACCTGACCTTAGTCCTGCTCTGTGGGTGAGGCAGGATGGCTTGGAGAGAGAATGTACTGGCTTTTGTATCTGCAGGTACTTACATTGGCATAATTGTAATTATTAATACTGGTAACAGAATGCGCCCACTCTATAATTTGAGGTAATGTTTGGCAACTTGAGCAATACGAATCATTAATGATTCATTAAGTGAGCAATGCATTTAATGTGTTAGAATTAATTTTTAGTTGTCCTCTGTCATTTTGTTGTGTAATTTAAGGTCACCAGCAGTATTTTTGGTATATCATAATTACATTAAAACTTAGATGCAATCTCTACACAGTCCAAATATATTATTTGCTTTAGCTTAAACTTTTTTTTACTTAGGGGAAAGACTTTGGGAATGGCGCCTGCTTGATGTTTCAGATCCTCTTTGTTCCTAAATTGGCATAGCTACATTGAGTCTAGCAGAGCCCTACCACTTAAAAAGAAAAAAATAAGTGACAATGTGGCTTTGAGCAGGGATCTGTTTCATAGTCAATAGACTTCCAGGCTGCCTACTACTCAGCCAGACACCAATACATTCAAATTAATGACAATATTTTTGATTGCTTCACCAAAAGTCCTCAAAGGTTTGTGACCTCAGGACATGGTACCATTGCATGCTGTCAGCCCAAAATGGAGGGCCTTAGGCAAAAGAGTCCAGCTTTTCTGAGGTGTAAGTAAGGCATCTTTTTCTGCACTGACTTAGGCTCCATTTTTCTTCCTGTATATCCTAATAAATAACAGAAAATCCCCTCCTTTCTGCACAGTCCTGCAGCTTACATTTTAGTTGTACATGCTCTGTCTGTCTCTGGAGAAAGTCATCCTCACACTCCATCACCAGAAGAATGAAGACAAAAAGCCAGCTTCCTGAGAGACCACTGAGATGTCTTTAACTGCATAATAATTGATGTTTTTATGGAGTTCCAGATCATTTACTGATATTGAACACTTCAGTGGTTTAATCCTTCCTCGCACAATGTTTAGACAAATAATAGCTTGATAGACCTCATCATTCATGAAAGGCAGACAGAGGCAGGCAAGCCAGCATGAAAATGTTTTAATTATACTTTGTCAGAAGTATATCACAGGAGATAAGAGTGCTCTTCTTTCACCAGTTTCATTTGGAGAATTTGCCCAAGTCTAAATTTATTTGCTATTAATTGCACTTGAATTCGGATGCTATATTTCCAGAAGACAAGAAGAAAGTGAGACAAGATAAGAACAAAAAGAACCAGAACACTACAGGACTTAGGAGAGCAATTTCTTGCTTGAGGACAGGCTTGGAAAAGAAAAAGCTTCCTAGAAAACAACCAGAAGTATAGAAAAGAGGATAGGACAAATCTCATGCTTTGTTAACTCTTTGCTTCATGCTAGTTTAATATGGAACAATATTATGGAGTACCATTGGGCCCAAATCAGCAGGGCTACCTCTCTGCAGAAAACCTTCCTTTTGACAGATGTTCTCCAGCACAGCATACGTTTTCCAGGCATTTCTCCCTAGCTTCCCAAATCATATTTATAAAGTATAAGTATCTAGAAATGTAAATGAATGACATCTGGGGTTGATAAGGACCATAGAAAACTGGCTTTCTGATCAAATTAAAAAGTTATGTCATAAATATTTTTTTTTCTGGTGCTGGATCCAAACTTACTAAAGCCAGAGGGAAAATTTTCCACTGTTTCAATAGTTTTGGGATTGAACCCCTGTGAAAACATGCAAGATAAAATATGGCATATTGCAAAACAGTTTTGTTGATCATTATACTGCTCAGATTCTGCTTAAGGGGGTATTATTATTTTTTCTGTTGGATAAAACAGCATTTGATAAAGGTTGTCTAAATTATTTTATCTCCAGTGCAAATGTAGTATTACTTTTATGTGTGACTGCTGTTATCTTACTGGCGACTTATCTTCTAACAGTATGACATGGTAGGAAATACATGAGAGAATCAAAGATAACAAAATGGGGTAAACCATATAGAAATTCTATTAAACCATATAAAAAAATTCTATTTTCTTTCTTGTCAGTGTTATCATAGCATCATAGACTACAGAGTCCCCACATTGTTGAAATAGATTTTATTGAAGGATTAAAGATAAGACACAAAGTATTTACCTGTCCTTTGGTGGATGCTGAAAATGGTCAGAAGTTTTTCTGTCACCTTGGTTGCCACTGAGCATTTCAGAGCAAGAACTAAATAAAGTATTTCAAAGAAGTAAGACTTCTAGAATTTGTTCTATTCTGCTACCATTTAATGTCAATAACAAAATACTCTCAACAGTCATAGTGGTGAGGTCATAGCAGGACAGGGAATTGAAATTCCTCCCGTCCTAAAAGCTCTACACACACTACCAAGGTAATGGGATCAAGCCCCAGTTTCCAGTCATTTACCTCCATCAGCAGTGACGAATCTTCCATACTCAACCAATTTCCAAAACATAGGCATGTATCCAACATGTAATTCATAAAAACACAAACTTTTTTTTTAGTCTTGCCAAGGTTTTAGTGCCAGTAAAATTTCCCTGCAGTGAGAAACAACAATTCAATTAAATGTTGCATGAAACTATTTCTCTTCCCCTGCTGTACATTTACTGGCTATTAATGCATCCTGTGCTATTCAAATCAAGGTAAACAGACATCTCTATTTAGCTCTATTTAGCTTTCTCACTGTAATTAGTTTAATTTTTATAACTCTATCATGATTGATATAACTATTTTCTTTGCCAAAAAAGTTTTCCTATCATCTTCAGTTCCTTCTTACACTGAATGATTTAAGATGTCTCCTTCAGTGGGAAGAGGGAATATGTTCCCTCAGTGTCTTTAGACCTTCACATTCCTGGTTTTTTCCTTCTTAAAGACAAGATAATTGAAACAAAAGACAAGAGGGCTGTAACCACTGTGTATGAGACACTTAACTATTCATTTTATACACTTTGTCCCTCTTCAGTTTTCTGTTTCTCATTGACAAGAGGGCCTTAATTGTTTTTGTTTCCCTAGAAAGGTTACTTTGATTTCAAGCTGATGTTTGTACATGGATGCACCTGGGACTGCCCATTACATTCATCAACTTTGTACAAAATGTAATTATTTAGGACTACATTAGAACCTTACATATTCTATCTTGGCTAACCAAACAACATCCATCAGCTAATTTTGCCAACTCTATATTTCCCTTTAGCCTATTGACTTCATTAGGTAGGTAATAATTGCAGCTAATTAAGAGCAACTATTGCATTCTGTAGTCCATTTATCTGTTTGATCTTACACTGAGGTTTGACAGATAATATTTCTGTTAGCTTACTATCTCTTTGGGAAAGATTTTTTCGTTGAGAGTGTGGGCTCTGAGGAGAGCTAAGAATGGATGTGAAGAGTCTTAAAGAACATAAACCAAGTCTTAATAGGACAAGAGGGTATTCAGGTACTTCAGAGCATGGATGCTATAAAAACACACATTAGTCTGAATAGCTTCTCAGTCAGAGAAATGTGGAAAATTGAATTGTCTCCCTGTAGGAAATATTACTAATTTGTTTTCAGCCCACACTGATGAAATTTTGACATCTCAACTATTTGCACATAAAAGAAAGTGGAAAGAATCTCAGTGTGGAAGTATTGGACTCCAAAATGTTTTCTTTCCTCACCAAAGACAAAATTATTAATCTCAATAGGCTGATGTATTTGGCATTCTAAAACTTGTACAATACTTCTGACAACTGGAAATATTAGTGTTGGGATTTTTTTTTATTGAAAAGTTTTTTTTAAATGTTCTGCATGAAATATTCTATAGCTACTGTTACAGGGAAAACATCCTGTTGTTTTGTGGTGGTGTTTTTTTCATTTTTGTGTGTTTGATATTCTAGATTTTTAAGGAAAATATTCAGTCAAAATGTTTTTGATATCTTCTCTCCTATTCTCTATATTCTAGAGAAAAAAATAGGAAGAAGGATCTTTGAGACTCTCTCAGTTCACTGAGGACATAGAAAACATTCATACAAGTGCTTCCTTGAAAATGCCCTTCCTGGAACACGCCAGAGAAGGGGCATTTTGAAGAGATGTACATTTTAAAAAGACATCACATGTTTCTGCATAGACTCAGAAATTCACTTGTTTTCATTTAACAATTTTGGGCCATGGATTATTTCTGACATGTTGCTTAACACATTTTCTTAATGGTTTCTAGTTTTCATTTTCATTACAAATTTTTTGATAAAATATGGTAGTGCTCTCTTTATTTGCTGTAGTTGTTAATGCAATATGGGAGGACATAGAGGAGAAAAGCTTGTTCTGTATGGAAATGGAGCCCAAAACCTAATAGAAGGCAAAATCTTGGTTTTGATTTCAAGTAAACATCTGTGGAACTGCAACATCTTTTCTTTTTACAGCTGCCACCAAAAGAGAAATTTGATGAAACTAAATGTTCAAGTTACCTTGTTTTATTTTAATTACCTTGACTTATTTGGAGGAGAGAGTTCTGTGACAAAATGCATGGCAGTTTTCAAATTTCATGAGGGCTCCATTTCATCTCTGCCACCACAGGCAGGAAGCCCATGGCTTTCTCATCCTCACTGCAGGCTTGGCTCACACGAGTCAGTAGGAAGAACAGTCAGCTATGTTAGACATAAATGCTTCTTTTGGATTTTGTGACTATGTAAAATGGTGAACTGGGTAAGACATTGCCTTATGTGTTTGCCAACAAACAATAGGTTTATCCCCTATAAGCTGGTGTCTGATGCCAGCAGAGGCTATGTATCTATGTATTTACAAGTTCTCATTGAATTGCACTGATCTTTTGCACATGACAAAAATTTAGTATTTTAAATTAAGTTTATTTACCTCCCCCTCATTTTTTTTTCTCCCTAAGTTTGGCCTGCAGGAAACCCTGAATTTCTTCATGCTGTCAGGCAACTTTCCACTCATCCCAGAAGCTGCAAGTTTGTTCTGATAACAGTGGTACTGATGAAGGACAGGAATTTGTGTACCACAGTGCTGCCCTCCAATAGAGCCATCTGAGACAGTGGAAATGGACTTTGCATTTTTTGTGATTAAATATGAGGATGTCAGATCAGGGAAACCAGAACAGCAGTGGCTGAAGAATGTGGTCAGGCTAAGCTACAATTTGTATTTTGTTTTTAATTTACTCCAGATTCAGGCTGGAACTACTGTATTTTCAGAAGTTACCGAACTGCACAGAGAAATTACACCAAGAAGACATTTTATACTTCAAATTGACATTGACCCTCTGTTCGCCTTGCAATCCTCTTGGGTTACTCAGCTTCATATTAGAAGTGTTCATCTACCTTGCTTCTATCTCCCTTCATTGGTTGTGTAATTGGAAAAAACCAGTACAACTGCCCTTCTGTGGTTTGGATTTAGCTGCTTGTACTGACAACACTGTAGAATATTGCTATATATTGCAGTTTATAAAATCACTTGTATAGAAGGGCCTTTCATAAATACCAATTTTGAAATCTCTTCTGCAACTGCATTGGTTTAAAGTGACACATTTTGAAGTCAAGCTGAGGGAGTTGGTGAAGGCTATGGTAACCCGTAATGGGTTAGAGGAATTTCAACAACTGCAGTGTAAACAGTTCTCTGCTAAGCCCTACCCAAGCAACATGACTTCATGTTGCAAAACATATTCAGTGTTTGATTCCTACTCATTTTGTCTCATATTTTGTTTTTGGGAAATATAGGATATTTTTCAAGCACACTAGACTTTCCAGTGAAAACTGGGTGAAATTTCAAGTTGCACTATGATTTTCTGAGATATTTACCTGTTACATTTTAAATGAAAGGAATGAGAAATAGAAATTAAGAAGTCTGCCATGGGTTGCAAGTGAAAAACTCACAGTTTCACCTGGTACCTCACTTCTTGCTGTCTCTATATGAAAAGCACATTTCTGAATGCTTTGCCACTTGACAAATGTAAGTTTTAACAGAATTAATTAAAATCTGTAGATACTTAGCTGACCAGTAATGTCCCTCTTTCCTCCAAACCAGAGTTTAATTCACAAATCTCTTTTTATTATGGTTTAAACTCAAACTAAATTCTCCTCTATGGGTATTTACTTTGAAAACATTGTAAATTGGCCATCTCTTCAATTAGACAGCCACATCATTCCCAGACCCAGAGTCCCTCATTGTCTCCTTCTCACCTGCCTTCCTGCAGCTCAGTGTAGCACTTTTCAAAGGCTAAAAAAGCAGCTCTGAAGCCTTATCCCAGAAACCCAGTAATATACCCAGAGGAGACAGGTTATCCTTTCAGGGCAATTCCTTTAGTTTCTAACTCCCATGCATGGTTGTTTTCCTTCTCTTCTTCCATATTGAGACTAGATATGGGCATCCATCGTGTCTCTCCACAGTTTGTCATTACTTCAGTTTTAAAACCTCAGGTGCTTTTCAGTAGATATGAGAGCCTTGTTCTCCCTTGCCCTCTGAGCCACGGAGAAAACCCGATATTGTGTGTCAACAGCAGGCACTGCAGGTTGAAGGTGTGTGTTTAACAATCAGCTACTAAACCTTTAAAGACTTCTAATTGAATTGCTAAAACCATGCAAGGGAGGGCTGGGCATTGCAACACAGTTCCCACCAAAGCTGTTTTCCCGCTCCTAGGACTTCTCTTTTTAAATATTTTCATTTTCCTGGCAGCCATTCTATTCTCTATTACTGCAGTTTCTCTTCAGTGGTTATTCAGATTAAGCAGATTGATTGAAATTCTTTGCTGTTAAGTTCTGGAATTTTCAGCTGAGAAATGGTAGGGGAGGTTGAGGGAAGGGGAAACTCTGGAGTCCCTGAAGAAGCTCTTCCTTCCTCAACATGCTGATACAGAGACCAATTCAGATCCTTTTCTTCAAAGCACACTTCAACAATTGAACTGCCTTTTGTCAGAGACCATACTGGAATTAAATGTCTGCTACTCCCATCTTCTACAGCCTGTGACGACAGTCTCATCACAAAACACATGTATTTGTGATTCTCCTGTGCATCCACTTGTTTGAGCTAGGTTCATAACCCTTTCCCCCCACTTTCCCTCTGACTTAGGATGAGAGGCATTTGATCCATATATGACAGTTTCAAGGAACTCTTAAAACAAGGATTTGGAGGGAGCACTAAAAATTTTCAGTTATCATGAAATCCACAGACAAAATTGCAGAAAATGTTTAGCAGCACAGTTTAGGTACATGTCATCTAAATTATCCTGTGGAAGTCACTGTTTCTCTGCAAGTGCATTTCAAGGATGGCTTCTTATACACTTGCTGCTAATACTTTGACTGCTGAGATCAGATTATTTGTCTTTATTTTAATTAGCCAATGCTATCAGCTGTCTAGGAGTGAAAAGTTGCACAATTGCAACTGGTACTACCATGCAAGGGAATTCTGACACTTCTGCACCCTCTTGCACTAGGGGCAGGGATGAGAGTGGAGTAAGACGCACCATTCTAAATGATACTGCAGAATACCACCTAACATCCAAATTCAGTGGTCTATTTTTCTGTATCACCATAGAGAAGGGGTTATACTGCTCTTATCAACAATACCCACTGCACCTTATTTAACGCCTACTTAGACCCATCTGAGATATATTTTATCTACTGAGCTTTGACTTTTGAGACCTGTGGAAGAAAATGCTGTTGAAAAGTTACATCAGACATGGCATATTTGGAGCTGTACCAAGGGACAACATGAATTCTGTCATTCAGCAATTCACTGTTGCCATGTCTTGAACATTTTGTCAACTCTACTGGTGAATAAAGCTGCACTAAAACTATGAACACACAGTAAGCACATACCAGCTTAACCTTGAAAATCATGGCACACAGTAATTCATCACCAGTGAAAGTGATAACTGAATTTTTGATTTTTCACTGCTGATACTTGAATAATAAAAAAAAGAGAAAATACTGCACCTTTTTTTTAAAAGCCCTAACTGAGATTAGGATAACAGAATTTAAAAAATTAATCCTAGAATCACAGAATGGTTGAAGTTGGAAGGGATCTCTGGAGGTCATCTTGTATACCCTCCTACTCAAGTGGGTAACATAGAACAGGTGACCTTTATGGACCTTTAATCAAATTTTGTTTTGAAGTTTCTTGGTTGCATTTGAAGTAAGTGACCCTCCAAGTGCTTAATTGAATTTAGATAAGCATCCGAAGCTCAAAATTCTCACTGAAGATAAACTGAATTTATCTGAAACTTGGTAAACAAATCCTACTGAAAAATCTCATGAAAATCACTTATTTTGTCACACTGAAATAAAACAGAGTAGAAACTAATTTGCTGAATAGATCTCCACTTTGTTTACCAGAATTTGATAAGTAGTTGACCTATTTCATTAAACTATTGATCACCTCTTTATTTGATATTTCAAAGAGTTCCTATTCTGTTTTTGAAACAATTTGATTAGAATAGTCTTTATTTTGCTCTCCTGGTATTTTCACATATGAATAAATAACAAAAGGAATAAAATCTTACATTAACTCAATTTTTCATAATCACAAGTGGAACTTATGGATTGAGAAGGAGTTGCACTTCATTAGTGTTCTCCTGTATTCACAACCATAACTTTCTTCAAGTTTCAGTTACTTTCAGGTAGCAGAGTTCATGGTCAAACAGTGATTGTAATAGAGAGATTAATCCAAGCCTCCAGCGTATGTAAACAGCACATCTGCTCCAAATGTGACACAGGGGAGAGGAAAGGCACAGAAACCCATCCTGCCTGATTGTCCTGACAGTGTTATTAACACTTCAGAACCTAATGGGAAGCAACAAGGTGAGGAGTACGGGGTGCCAGTAGAAGACGATATTAAACACACGAAAGACCAGAGGAGTGTTGAGTTTTCAACACTCTGCTTGTCTGAACCGGTGGCAGCACTTCTAAAATCTGTTTCAGGACAGAACAGATATCTTCCTTGCTTTGGGATCAGAGACCCAGCAGTCCTGAAGAGTGCTCCTTTAAAATTTTCAGAGCAAAGTCCCCAGCTCAGATAAAGCAGAATAACTGCATTGTGGCTTTATTTCAATTTTATCTCAATTTTTTATGTCAGTCCCTGAGCATCTTGCCCTTGAACAGTTAAAGATGGAAGCTCTTCCCTCTCAATTACTTTATCAACTACATAGATAGGCTGAAAGAAAAGAAATATTACTGTCTTTATTAAAACTTCATTTATTATAGGCAAGTAATTAAAGGATAAAAGCATAGAGTGCTACATTTTCTTTTTCACCAAGAAATCTCTGCAGCAGAGTAAGGAAAGACATCAGGACCTTACTGATGGCTGCAGCATTATAATTTACATGGTCAGACAAGTAGTGTCTTAGAGTAGTTTTTGTGCTTGGTGTCCCCTCAGAGGACTTTCCATGGCTGGAAGGCTGGTATAAAAGAGATTTGTTGTTTGCTTCCTCCTTGAAGAGGAGAAGAAAGGTGATGCAGACTTCCATTACAGTTAATCTGCATTGAGAAACTCCCTTTGAGTATAAGCAGTGAGGACACTATTCTTTTTCACAAGTGGTGTGAATTAAAATAAAAATAAGAAAACTTTGCTGAAAACTTTTTCCAAAGGAAAGCCTAGGAAGTCCATGACAGAGTACAGTTTGGAACCCAGGTTTGAGTACGTTTGTAGCTTTCCTGTTCATGAAATTGTCCTTTCTACACATTTCATTTCCTCTATCTGTATTTCTGGTTGAGGGAATACCCTTTCAACCTTCTTAGGTAATTAAAAAAAAAAAGCTTGATCACATTTTGTCAATAAAATACAGACAAAAGGAGCCAGGTGTTACAATAAAAATCCCATGAAACATTTAGAGATTTCTGTATTTGTGCCCTAATATACTTCAATGCAGCTTCCCTTTGATTTAGTCCACAGGAAAATAAATTTTGATCTCCACTCCATGCTCTTCCTACTTATGTTTTGGTTTGTTTATATCTGCTTACACTTAAACTCTTTTAAATTTCCTCTTGACTTCTTTTTTACCCTCTACTTCCAGCTATTGACTCTGTTATCAAAGTTACTTTACACACTGATAAAGGCATTCTTTACAGCAATCTGAAATGCCTCACTAACACTAAGTTATATTTTGACTATCCCACTTCTTGTACTTGATCCTGTACTTTAGTCATGAGCTTAAAGGATGGAAACCCATCCTAAAGGGGATAAAGCTTCCTGAATTTAATTTCATGTGCATCTATTTCTTATACACAGGGTCTTTATCTGGCATGATATATCCCACTTCTCAGAAGGAAATAATTCTTTTTGAGAGCAGCTTTGACAGTCTTTTAACTGGTTTTTATTCTGTGCTGAAACTGAACTAGGACCCTTCAAATGTTCCTACAGAAGTGAAAATGTGCCAAAAAGCTATTACAGGCCAGAATGCCTTTGATTCAGGAATCCTGCTAAGTATATTAACCATTTTCCTTCTATGTTTCAGCTGCTGACATTATGGAGCTATTATGTGACTCTGTGAAGTCACAGAAAAGAAGAACAATGAACCACAGGATTCATCACTCCTTTTCAAATGTGAACTGGTATGAAGACCATCCTACCAGAACCCCTCCCTGCAGTTTGCATGGAAAATGTTGGTAACATTATCCCTGTCAGCACTCCTTGTCCAAGAAGGTAGCTTGTTGCGCTATGAATTTCAGGTAGGCTTTACCTAACACTAAATTTCGAAGTATTTTGAATCTGTTAATTGCAAAAATGAATCAGCAGTTAAGGGGTAACCCAGAGTCAGGTGTTAGTGGTTTGAGAGTGTCACAGCTGCTTGAACACCCCTGCTGTACAAGGAACTCACTTTTCAAATGACCACTCTATCTAAAATAGTGAAGGAAAGAAGGAGAAGGGGGGAATGGGAAGGAAAGTCTCTTTCCCACAGAAGAGCAATACCAGCTAAGCACAAGGATAAAATACCATGGCCCTTCCAGTGACCCACAATTATCAGCTGGGTCTGAATTGGAATGGAGTGAAGCAAGAATAGTTTTGTGTTCCACCTCATGCTGACATTGCAGGAAGAGGAGAAAGCATGTTCATCAAAATGTGTAGGAATCTTGTAAAAATTGAGGTTTGGACTTGTGGCATCTTCTGCAATCTCTTGTCAGGGATTTGGAAATTGTAAACCCAGAGCCCAAATGGGGCAGCCATGGATGGCTGATACTCCTGGATAAGCTGAGGCATCCCTCAGGTGCCTTCTACCAGCTGTTGGGCACTGTTGCTGCTGGACTCTCTGGAGACTGGGTGGACACCAGAGGAACCACAGAGTGGGACATAAACCATGGAAGTCTCTGTCCAGTCTTCTGCTTTGTATTTTCAGGGAAGTGATCAGTCTTCCCAGGTGGTTTGTGATGGAAGAAGGATTCTTCCTGAAAAGAATATGACACCTGACTGCAGTGGTTGCTATGAGAGGGAAATTCTGTGGTCAGTAAGGTAACTCATTGCCTCATTTAACTACTTATGTCACTGGAAATGCCGGCTGAACTGCCACTCCTTGGGGGGGAAATGAATAGCTGGGAAGGAGAATGGCCAAACTCAACAACAGATATTATATAATTGCAGAGCATGTTAAAGAGGCATTATTAAGTGAAGTGGGCTGGATGGTTTAGTTCTAATCTGCTTAGTGAAATTTTACACTGAGAGACATGGGACAGTGCCAAGGTTAATCATCTGCATGGCTTGTCCATAGCAAACACTCCCTGCACAGACATCTATCTGGTCTTTAGAAACAGAGAAACCACAGAGTGTAATCAGAAAGGAAGAATGAAAAATCCAACCCTCCGTATCATATATTCAATACAAAAATATAATATTTTACATTACAACGTGGTACTAATGAAACCGTAAAGTTAATAGAGGATAGGAACACCATCTCCTACATGGAAGTTGCATTTTGAAGCATCCTGGGGCATGTCTTTATATGTAAGGAAATTTGTAGAACCTAAGAGTTATTTATAAGTCAAGAGTGTTTCTGTATGACTACACTGCTTATTAAAGATGCAAAATACTGAACTTCTCTTCCAGGTTGTTTGATTTCTTAAGACAATTTAACATCACTCTTTATGGCTGGTTTCATGTTTGTCAGGAAAAATGCAATCAATAATTGCAAAAGTTTCTTTAATAATAAAATTCAGTACAATGCCAGAGACTCCATCTGGTCAAGAAGGGAAAATATATTAGCTGAATTCTTGACAGTGTTAGGGAAACAGAAGAGTCACACAGCCAATTTCACAGAGGCATACATGTTAATTTCACTGTTTATAGCAATTGTCAAATTCAGTTCTTGTTTATGAAGGCTTAAGCATTTGTAATTTATTATGTCTACAAGTAGTTAAGGTGTATTTTTCAGGTTATCTTGTCTTCAGAAGAAATAATTTTATTAGTCACATTTCTACATAATTGATATTCATACTATAAGAAATGTTATCTTACAAAAATATGGCTGGTTTGAAATATTCATTGGTCATGAAGAACAGAAGAATATAAGAAGAGACAAAGACCTTGGATATTGCTATGACAGAATTACTGTACACATTCAGAAAGTATTTTTACGTAATTTTAAGTCCAGAGTTATTAGAGGGTTTATTTTAATGTTTTAGACATATGTAAGAATTTAGAAAAATTTAATGTCAATTTCTTGTTTGCAAGCGTAAAAAATACATTTTTTAAAACATATTTGAAAAACAAATGACCATACAAACCAAAGCTTTGGAGGAAAACATCCCACTGAATTTGATTGAAAATCCCTGTTTCTGCTACTTTTGAAATCTTCACCAAGATGCAGAATGTAGGATTTTGATAATGCAAATGATGGAATTTGCTTATCATGTTAGGCCTGTGTATTTGAAATGCCCTTCCAGACAAAGTAAGGGTAAAAGAGAACTGTGAGAAAGAAACATTCCCATTGGAAAACAATGTTCCCTCTGGAGCCTGTTTTTCCAATAGAAATGATTCTCAGCTGTCATACCTTAAACACACATGGGCTGGTCAACCAGGAGCAATCTACACACTAAAAGCAAGGAAGCACTTGGGAACGATTTGTTCTCTCAGCCGTTTGCAACAGAGGATGATAAAGAAAGGGTGAATCTGGGGACATTTAATGGTTAGGGATCCTTGACTCTGTAATACACAGATTAAGACACATCTGAATCCAGTTTTATACATTTCTAGCAGTGGGCTTGTCTCACACACTTTTTTTTTGTGCAATCCTCTCAGTTGCCAGTTTTTCCCTAAAATCGTGGTGGGTAACAGGGTTGGCATATCAAGCAGGTTTCTGCTTGCAATTTCTAGCATAATTTTGGCTTTTTCCTTCTATATGAATTACACAGAGGAACTTCCTCCAGAATGTGGAACCTTGCTGCCTTCACACATGAGCCTGATGGCCAACTCTGCCCAAAGCTCTGCCCTGTAGTGCTCTGGTGAGACAACAATGTTTGAACATAAGGGTCAGACTTTATATAAAGCTGAGGAAATGACCTTTTAGAGATAGGCTTCGTTATAAGCAAACTGTTGATTCCTTTGTCCCTTTATGTGTCCCTAAAAGTAATCAAAGAAAATGTGGCTGCAACCACCACCAGCTCTAAAGAGGGCAAAGAACTTCCTTTTCAATGAGCAGCGATGCCTGGAAGAGGCAGCTCTCAGCCATGCCCTGAGGGAATGCGTGGTGCTGAATCATAACTGAGCTTAGTCTTCCTGGTCACAGACCCCTTCCTCTGCAAACCTGTGTGATTAAAGACCCAATTACGTTGTTTTCCCTATCCTTAATCTGAATGCCCTGACCTGACATGACAAATCTCATTGGTTTAAGCAAATGAAAGATGTCTGTCCCAGCTAATTAATATTTCGCAATGCTGCAGTAGAAATCTTCCACAGAAAACAATGCTCTTATCTTCTTGCCAGAGGCAGGTAAATGTGATGTGAGTGACAACCTGACTGCTGATTCTGGCTTAAGAATTAAGAGAGTAAGTCTGAGCCCCTGCTGTGGAAGCACAGGGGTCAAAATACCTTGCCAGTAACAAGCATGATGCAAACTCACTGCACCAGCAATGCCAATGTTTCAAGATTGCATAAAATTCAAGAGAAAAGGTCACTAGGGAATAGTTGATTGTGGAATTTGAATAGTGCTATTCTGAGAATCCAAATATCATAAAAATGTTTATGTTTCTGTTTGAGATATTATGAGTGATATTAAAGTTGGCCATTTTTCTTCTCCTCTCTTCCCTAACAATAAATACAATGAAATTCTGTTGAATTCCATTATGAAATCCCTGCCAGTTGTGGCAGCCTTAGTCTCTGCCAAGTCTGTTGGCAAAATTCCACTGTGCAGCTGGGGAAATCCATCAGTTATATACATCTTGGTAATGTCCAGTCATAAACAGATGTAATTGCGACTGCTGAGATGCGCTCAAGATGAGGATAGTTATCAAAGTGCAGCACTAGAAATAGTGTGGTTATTTTAGATAGGGGTTTTAACATCTTTTGTTCAGTCAAACCTAGTAGGAGTTGATAAACAAGTAGATATTTGAAATTCAGGAGCAAAGAGAAGGGACAATCCTTCTGGTTTCATGAAATTGCACAAGACAAGGAAATCTTTTCAGAGGGAGAGGGAAGGACATGTTAACTATTATTAACTGAACTGTGAATTACCCTTCTTAAGAATAGAAAAGTGGCAGGTCTGAGAAAGAAATCCTTTCAGAAGCTCCACACATGTTGAAATATAGAATTTAGTTAGAGGTTAATGTTCAGATATGTTTCAACATGATACAGTATTAGGAAAGAAGTAAAAAACATCACTGAAGAAGAAAGAAAGAAAAATGATTCTGTAGGCCATCAGACTCTAAATTGTCCCTGTTTTTTGCACTGGTAAATGGTGCAGGAAAAAAGTGTCTAGATATGGACAGGAGTACAAAAACAAACAAAAAGAAACCCCAGAGATTGAGCAGTGAGGGTAAATCAGAATTTAGGTTTCCAAAACTGAAAAGTCAATAATTAATGAATGGGAGAAAGCTGCAAATGAGAAGGAAGAAGCAGAAGAAAGATGGGTGTCTGTGTTCTGTACAGACTCTGTGTCACTGTTACCTGAACACTACACATGAGATGTAGTTTATCTTATCATACCCCTGAAAATTGAATAATGAAAACTTTCCTGGACAGTAAAAATGAAAAACAAAACAAAACAAAATCAAGAAAAGAGAGTATAGTAAACTATTCATTGTATTTTTTGACTTTATGTAATTAAATTTTGACGTTGTAGTGCATGCCTCAAATAAGCAGTTGGATGATTATTTACACTCGGTACTTTCTGTTGGGCTGTTTTCTACTGAGCTCAATCTTCTGTGGAAGCATCAGTACAGAATTTTTCTCCTCATGCACCAGCTTCATGCCTGGTCCTATATCTCAAGTGCATGGCACCCATAACATCCAGGAAGGAGACAAGAGAGTCCCTTCCACTCTGGTGACATGGGGAGACAGCAAAGGGCAGACTCCCAGAAATAATTCAGCTGTCTCTCAGCTCACTCCATGCCCATTTCTGAAATCTCTTAGGACTAAATTGCTGGCTCGGTTATCTGCTCCAATGGTCATAGCCTGCCAAAAGAGCTGTATGGAGGTTACAGACTGAAGCATATGCAGCTTATATGGTGTTGGTTCCTATCCCAGCTGGAACAGAAGAACTGGAAGTCGTATTATCCTTGACTGTGGGGATTGTCACTGCATGCAGGTTTGAATCCTTCTGGTCGTGTATGTAGTGCTGCTAAACAATTTTCTTCATTCTGACAAATGCCTGCGCTGTGAAACAGAGGACTTTGTTTCTCAGAGTCAACAGTCTAATAACTTTCATCAGCACTGAACAGCCTTGAAGGAGAAGTGTAATTTCTTTAGCTTTTTAAAAAAAAGATTGTCTCCTTAAGGATGTCTTCTAATAATCAGTGTCTGACTTTTGTAACCATCTTTTACAGAAGAAATGTCATGTCCGAATCAGACATCCTTTGGGGACACGACCTCTTTTATCAGCACACTTATTAGAGTGGACTACTGGTCTTAGAGGCTACCTAATGAATACAAATCTCCTTGCAAAGTAAAAACATTCCTGTTGAAAGCCTCTGCAGCCCCTGGTGGGTTTGAACACAGGTTTTCTCTCCTGCAGTAAGTGGAATTTCACTCTGCATTGACATTCCTGGAGATTTCTGTATTTATTAAATACCAAAACCCCACACCAATATCCTGGGATCTCTGGTTCTATCTTGCTAGGTGCCCATTAGGGACAGAGCCAGAAGTCTCTGGAAGTCTCTGAGGTCTCAGAACTGAATTGCAGTGAGTAGCTCCCCAGTTCTGGCTAAATACAGACAGCTGAGAGATTCTCCCATACAGCATTCTGGATGTTTCTAATCTGAATGTGGAGCCTTCTGTGAGCTCCATCCATAGCACAGGACTAAAACCTTGGCAGAAAAGTGTGAAGGCAATGGGAAGTGTCTGAAGATAGAGTAAAAAGAAAGACACCGGAAGGAAGAACAAGGGAAAAGGGAGAAAAATGGGGAGAATGAAAGGTAAAAAAAACCGAAAGGCATTAAAAAAGCAAAAGGAGGTGCTCTGAAGCTTTTACAGAAATGGCACAGGTTTTCCCTACAGGATGTATACAGGGGTTGTAGTTGGTATAAAATGGTAGAATTACTCCATGTTTTAAGCTTCAGAAGTTTCAGTTGGTTTCTGGACACACAATACTTGGAAGCAGCCTAAGACTAGTGAGTATCTTTGGTTTTTTCATATGTAAGACGAAAAATTTGAGCCTGTTGGTAAAGACTGACAATTCTTTTCCTTAAACTTTTTTCAAGCCAACAAAAATTAAAGACAAAAAATTCATGTTGCAGGCACATTATTAAACACCAGAGCTCTGTCATCTATCTACTTTCATCAGGTCACCATACATTCTACCTTAGGAAAGGTACACAATCAGCCTTGATAGAAGATATTGAGGGAAGCTTGAAATACCATTAAAAACCTGCTTTCTCACAGTGCTTCAGGATGCTTCTGCTCATCCTAATGCTTTTAAGCAAAATTGAGTGTAGTGCCATATGAATATCAGATAGTAGCTGGTAAGAGGAGACTGCCTGCTGCCCCCAGAGCACTTAGCAGTGTTGTGCTCTCTGTATGTGAGTGATCTGAGCCAGTACATGACACGGAAACACCGCATTATTCCAAGCCACTGTGTTACACCATCACCACAGCGAGATGCAGCCCCACGGCATTATCACATTGTTGAGCTTGGTCCTGAAAATAAACTTTCTAAAGGTTGCAGTTATAAATAGAGCTGGTACACTGCCTTATCACCTCCACAGCCTGAGCTGAGGGGTGGTGTCTGGTGCTGGCAATGAAAGGGGGTTGACTGCCTGTCCCTAGCATGCCAGAGCACATGGCACAGCAGTGCAACCATGGGCCTGTGTTTTTCCACCTGTATGCAAAGCTGATTGTTTCCTCTGTCGGAATCTGGGTTGTTTCCTGTCTACACAAAAGAGTGATATTGTTTTAACCAGCTCAGTAAAGATCTAGCAAGCATTTGGTCACAGTAGTCTCGGGGACAAGTCTTTTGATGGGCAGAGCCACCCACTGCGGGCAGTGTCAGATGAGCAGAGCAGTGACACAGCCCAGGTCTTGCTGCCTGGCTTTTGCCAACACCACAGCTCAGGCAATCCCCCCTCTGCTGTCCCCAGGCACCTCAGAGCAGGTCCTGCTGCAGCGATGGCTCCTGACAAAGCCAGCAGCTGCTGACTGCTTTCCGCAGGCTCTCACCCTCTGGCTCCCTTCCCTACTTATTCCTGTCTTCTCCACCTTCTCCTGCCCACTGTGCTAGAGGTAGCAAGATTTGGTGGCAACTGAGAAGCTTTAACCCAGCTCTGAATTATGCGCATCAACATCCCATAGTTTCACTGGAAAATCACAGTGTGTTGAATGAATACCAGAGCCCTTGGTTCAATAACTATATTGAAGGTACTAAAAAATAAATGAGTAATAGATCTTTTAAATTTGTATCTGTATCATATGCTCTATCTGCATATTAATTTTGCAGATAATGCTGTAGGAGACAGAATATCAGTTTCTTAAATTGATGTAATATTATATGAATGTATGTCATGTAGATTTCCATGAAATGTTGTTATCCCCCAGGAGCCCCATCTGACTTAAACAGGAACACGACTGTCCGTGAACTAAGGAAAAACCAAAGACAGCAAATAAAGATAACAGTTCTGAGATATGTCTGATCTGGGGAGTGATATCCTCTAATGTGGCTACTGGGAGAGTTGTTTGATTTAATTTTATTTAACATATTCATTAATTCAAGAACATAAACAGCTTAGAAATGAAACAATATGAATATATTATAGGAAATAATGGAGCGGATGGAAAATAATACAAATTAGCTTGAGCTCTGATTTGGGAAAGCACTTAAGCAGGCACTTCCTCAGGGAAATTCTTAGAATGAAGTATCAAATATTAGGAATATGTCTGTGTTACTGGAGGTGGCCAGGATGTTGAAGGAAGATATTGCACTCTCTTTTTATCGTATCATGAGTGCACAAATGAGAGGAGGGGAGGAGATTTTTCCTCTTAGCTGTTAAATATGATGCCATAATTTTGAATTGAAACTCATTATTAGTCTTAAACGTATTTTCAAACTTTTTGTTCAAGGAGATATTTTTGTGAATTGATTTCTCAGGAAAGTTGGAACCAGAGCAGGAGTAAAGTTCTATCAATTGTGAAGTTTGAAGAAAAATTGTCATAATATTAATTTACAATGAAAATGTAAAAAAATATATTTAGAGAAGTCTGAACAATAAAGAAAAATTATAAGGTAGTAGTATTACACTGCAACATGGATATCAAGGAACAGTACAACTAAAACTTTCTTCAGAAAAGTGATTTACTAATGAAAAAGCGGCAGCTGCCCTCCCACACCACTATGCTGATATCACACCACAGACAAGCATATTTCCCTCAATGGGCCAGGTGGAGACCAACAACAGGGGATTCCACAAAGCTGATAATCTTTCCCCCAAAAAACCCTGATCACTCACTAACTTTGCCAATGTTAATATGTGGGTATGAATGATAAGCTACCAACATAACAATGAGAATCTCAAGTGATCCAGTACACTGGAAAAAAAATTAAATCAGAAATTAAAATTCGATAAAGACAAGAACAAAGTCCTACATGAAGGAAGTGAAAATTAGATAGATAAACACAAAATGGAGACTATTGTTCTTGTGGAAAATTCTTCATATCAGTAAGATCCAATATGCAGTGTTGCTATGGAAACATAAATAAGATTATGGAATGTGCAAATCTGCAAGTTGAGGAAAACAATTATTTCTGCACCCTGCAATAATGAGTATTCAGCTGGAATACTACATTCCACTTAGTACACTGCTTTCAGAAATTCCCAAATGTATTATCTGGGTTCCAGGGCAGTAGAATTAAACTGATCAGAGGTCAAGAAATCATACAATAGACTGAAAACTGGGAGAATTGGATTTTTTTCATTCTAGGGAAGTGTGAATTTCAGAGCGCTGTTTAAAAGGATGAAAAATTATTTTCTACACCTTTAAGTAATAGCACAAGGAATAATTACTTTAACCTGCAGAAAAAGAGATTTTTATTCCTAATTAGGTAAAGGTTCTAGCTAAAAAGAGAGTTAAATGCTGGATCAGTGTACCCACAGAGCTTTGTAGCATCTCCATCCATAGAGGCCTTTAATGACAGGGAATATAGATAGCTATTGAAGATAATCAAGATATCCTTGGTACTGCTTCCATGGAGTAAGAGTAAAGGCATTACAGGCCACCTTTTAACACTTTCTGGTATAATTTCTAAAATATCTAATCCTGACATCATTACAAGGCTTGCAGAAAAACCCTGAACAGGGGGAATATACCAGTGGGTGGGTTGATAGCTCTTTTCCATTTTTACTTTCTGTTATTTTCACTTTTACTTTATTGAGCTAGTTTGGCATTCTTAAGGATGACCAGCAAAGTCATGTATGATTTTAGTGAAGTGAATGTCTATGAGTGCACAGAACAGCAGTACCAGTCTGTATCAGAGGGGGCTGAGTTATATCAAAAAATAGTAATTCTTCCATATGAAGAAGGGGTTCTCTCATGCAACACCTGAACCTGTGAGAAGAAGCAAAGAGATCTCTTTCATAATTTCCGTGTGGCTATGTAACACCATCTGCATGTACCTCTGTTTCTTGAAAATTCTGGAATGAGCTCAGAAAGGATAAATTGGAGCAATCAGCAGTAAAAGACCCTCGGATGTGGTGATGGTGGTGGTCTTGGCTGTAAAAGTGAGGAGAGAGGGGAAAAAAATATTGCTGCATGAGTACAATTGAATTTTTTTATCCATATTGACACATTCGAGGAAGTTACTTGCAGGCACCTTCTAAAAGGTAAGCTAAATTACTTGCTTTCAAATGAAAGAAGAATTCTCTGCACAGGGCTCCCTGTAGTTTCTGAGCTGCTGGAAATACTATGGCTATACAACATTGTCCTTCTACTGACAGTAATGAAGCTGTGTCACGTAACAGTTGCTGAGACACTGACATTAGAACTTGCTAAAGATAAAATGCCTTTTGACTTAATGTGATTTCTATTTACAGTCATTTGTCTTTATACGCAATCTAAAAATACAAGCATTTATCTATGTACGTTTTTTGAATCAAGTCAGTTCATATTTCTGCTGGGCTCCCTTATTAATTCTGCCAAGATCAAATGAAGAATTAAATGGGTCAAAGACTAAGAAGATGTGATGTAAAACTTCCTGCATAGATCTTTGGAATCTGAAATCAGATTCCTGTTTCCAATACTTATAAAATGTCACAGGGCATGGCAACAAAAGTGAGTGGCCTCAGAGTAAAAAAAACCCACTCAGTACTTTCATTTTTTAGGATTCAGTTCTTTGCTGACAGAACATCAGAAGACATATTCAGTTGAGCATTACTTTTCCATTTTGGAAAGGCTATCAGGAGAATTAGGAGTTCAAAGCAATCTTTCACAGCAGGACAGTAACTCTAAACCCCAGTAATTCTCAGTGTATGTACAGTGAGAAAGTGCATCAAACTTAACTGTATTTTAAATTTAAATCTGTCTGGCTTTGTAATATGGAGCTCGCCTGTTCTAAGCTACACAGAAGAACTAATTTTATTTAGTGATTCTTCAGTATTTTATATTACAGAAATTTAATTTTGAGATAACTTAAAACCACATAGAGAAACAGCAATCTGAAATCTTAACACCAATGCAAGTTGTGGCTGATTCAAGAAAATGGATAGATGGAATTGAAACTACTCAATGGTATTTTGAAAACTGTACATTGCAAAAGGGAGAGCATTATTCACTCCCTGGCATCAGGAAAAAAAAAAAAAAGCTAGAAATACAAATTTCAGTGCCTCAAGTCTTGCTTGGATGGACTTTTCAAAATTAATATGTGACGAAAATAAAATACTCATATGGAATTCAGTAATTTGAAATTAAATTTCTCTGCTGGGAAAAGAAATCCTTTGACACATCAGAGAGTTTAATACATAGGTAAATAAAATTGTAATTGATAAACAGTGCAGTATCTCATAGTTTTAGAAAGTAATATGAGTTAGAAAAAGACCTCAAACAAACAAAAAAGTCCCACAAAACAACAAGAACAACAAAAAAACTCCACAACATTTTTTCTGTCTCTGGAAGATGAGTTTTCACATTAAAAATTGCAGAGACATGAAGAATATAAAGTTGGAAAGAAGGACTAAGATCATTGATAGCAGTTACTTTGTGGAACATTGGTTATCTACTTTTTTCTGAAAATAATTTATTTATGGAACTTCAAGAACTAAGGTGTCTGGAGCTAAGTCAGAACTGTTCAGTATCTAGTACAAGGGGATTTTTCTTCAGAAATTTGAATCCTTCTATAGTGGCACCATTAATTAAATAGGAATTAGATATGGCAATTTTGGACGTAACTTTGTTAGAAAAAACCTTAATCTGCAGAAGCAGCTTCCTCTGTACCCTACAACTGAGCCAGAGTATTACAAATATTGTGCTGAGGGTTTAGGGTATGTTACAGGCTCAGGGTGCCACATCATAAACTTTTTTTCTTTTTCAAAAGCAGAGGCTACTGAAATGATTGCTGCTGTGCAAAAGCATAACAAGCTCTTCACAGACACACCTACTGATAAAAATCTTGCTAAAATCAATGGATCTTCTCCCAAGAACTTCCACAGAAAAATCTGGTTTCAACAAAGTGGGTGTCAGGGGAGAAAAACAAGCAAAATCTTTTCTTGCAAATACCGAGGGAAAGAGGCACATTCGGTACAGCACCAGGTCTCTCTCACTGGGGTATTTTGCCTTTCGCTCCTTGCTCTTCATATTTAACCAGCAGCTTTATATCAAGGGCTGTAGGAAGGTACCCCTTTCTGGTTGAAACAAATGTTCATTAGATTTTGAGGCTGGAAAGAGGACACAAGAAGCAAAACAGACTTCAGAAGTGATTTTCCTTCTTCTTCCATGACATATTGTTTGGCGAATTATAGTGTTTGGAAAGTTAGGTACCTTAGCAAAGCCATCTAGGGTCCCTCTACAGCAAAGAACATCACTGAGAAGGGAATCCAGAATGGAATCTGCCCCCTCTACCTTATTCCCACAGTAGAATGGAATTAAGTGCCACCAGTAAATATTCCTTTACTACACAGAAACCCTAGCCAGACCCCGTAGACTAGAAGGCCAACTTGTAAGTGGATTTTGAAACCTAAATGGGAGGAATCCTACCTCCAGTACTGGACTGAAGCACCTCACTGGACTGAGTAAATTTCACTTGTGGAGGTTTCCACTGCAAGAAAAGGGACAGTACCACAGCTGCGTTATAAAATTCTCAGTGCTCAGTAAGTAGTAAAGTTATTATTAATTTTCCATGGCATTAGAAAGGCCTTTTAAAGCACAGAGATTTCTTTGGCTATTGTGAGGTAAGATGTCAATCCTCTAGCCTGTGATTAGAAAGCTTTCAAGCTAAAGGTATTATTTCCTTCTTTCCATTACGTGTGTGAGACAGAACTCACAGTTGGTGGAAATGAGCTGTAAGGGAGTTCTGAAAACAAAACAGAGTAATAATGGGATTTTTTCTACCCTTACTGCAAAGATCAGTAGCAACTACAAAAGCCACATTGTGAAAGTACCAAGTAGGTTTCTAGTTCATGTTTGATGCCTTATGTAGATTTCTATATCGTATTAGCTCAATGCACAAATAAAAAGTTAATGTGTCTGCAAGGCCTGCAAACCCAGCCTTGCGCCCAAATCCTCCTATAATAAAAGCGCAGTGACTAAGGCAGAGTTGACAATTCTGCTAACGGCACACACATCAGATCAGAGCACAGCTCATTCTTCCAGATTGCAATGGCTAACAATAGAAAATCTTGGTTTGGACAGTAAATGAAGCAGAAATCTTCAAGGACACATACATAATGTGGATCAAGAAGTGTCTTTTTCACACTTTAGACTGAAGCTACATTAACTGTGCAGATTTGTGCTCTACTGCTCCTTCACAACACTGTTAATGGCATTGCTCCACTACAGCTCATCAGAAGCACCCACTGAGGAGTGTCTCATAATGAAGATCTTTGATGCAGAAAACAAGAAAGTTCATCCTATTGCCTTCAAGAGGGTGGCAAGCAGTGGTAACAGGAGTGGCCTGATATTAGCTGGGAATTTAATGCAGGATCTCTCCTGTCACCTAGCCCTCAGAGTGGAGGAATCTGTATCACAGGTGTTGTAATTAGGGGTAGGAAGGTACAAACATGATGGTCCCAGTTTCTATTCTCTGAGCAGAAAGCAAAGCAATGAGATTGCTACATCCATCAAGCAACTATAAAGAGAAAGGGAGTGCAGTAATCCCACTTGTGAATAGGTTCTATTAATATTTAAAACTGGCCTTTCACCTTACTGAAATCCTTCAAGAGATTGTTAATCTCCTTGACTAATAAAATAATATTGATTAACTAAATTAAATTTTGATCTATAGTTTCGGTTGTTGCACTTTGCTTTGTGGTTTCTTTTTTTCCTTTTCTGGTCAGCTTGGGATTTTTTGGTTTTTTTTTTCTAAAAATGACAATAATAATGTACAAGAAAGACCTCCTGCCCCCGTAAAAAAACTCCTAAACCCCTCCATAAATCAGATGAAAAATCTAGTCCTGCCAGATCCTTCAATTTTAATATGTCTTGTGTTTGGGGTTTTTTAAAGTTTGTTTTTCTCCATTAAAATCCCAGTTCTGTGAACCAAGTTATGATAACATCTAATATTTTGAAAGAAAGTAAGTTTCCAGTCCTCAAAACATTCCAGCATCTGGAAGGAATTGAGAAAAACCCAAATGTTTTGTTTTAAAAGTTGCTTGTTGAGGAAAGATGTTCCATGAGACTGATCTGGGGAGATTTAGGGGGTTGAGGTGAATACAATTCCATATCTGTTGTTTGTGGAAAGGAATCACAAAGGAGCCCAATGAAAACTAAACTCTCCGTAAATATTGTTGCTGTCTAGTGTCCTGTATATGAAGTGGCTTGTGCTGCTAGTGAGGAAAGATAGAAACCCATACTGTGCTGAGGTGGCACAACTTGAAACCTTCACTCTCTTAGCATACATGCTAGAAGATGAGAATTCCTTCACTTGTCTCTGCTCCTTTTGCTTTCCATGTGTGAATGATGAAAAGAGGGAAAGGAAAAAAACATTTGAAAGAAAAAGTTTTAGAAACTCAACCCCTGCCATATTAAACTGGATTAGACTAATGGGTCAGTTTTGCAGCTTGTGGTACCCAGATTCAAATAGCTGCTACATTGTTTATTCAGCCATACCAGAATGAAAAGGATAGATTTATAACTCTTATGAAATCAGCAGGCTGAAAAGGACAACTTGATTAGCCAGTTTGCCGTGCGCTTTACACTTTGCAAAAAAACCACACCAGCTGGGACTAGTTACCCTGCTAGCAAACATCCATATGACATGAAATTTCATAAACAAAGAAAATTGTTCATGTTTTTACACTTTGGTTCAAAATGTAATCTACTTTTTAAACATGCTTGCGTTTTTAAGAGATGTTGCAATGAGATAGAGAGCAACTGAAGTCAAAGCTACAGCTAGCGTGAATAAGCAGCTGTCATGGTGTATTGTAATTCAGCACAATTCACAGTCTAAAAATAAGAGCCATAAACATGGCAGTAAAAGCCCTAAACCCATAAAAATTGGTGCAGAGTTTCTTAAGAGAACCTGAGGGTATAGGAACGTATTTTTTTTCAGAACACAAGGGAAAAACAGGGACAATGATTTCACCCTACTCTCTAAGGATGTCCAGACGGGTGTAGGCAGCTTGAAGCCCCTCAGCCTCAACAAGGTCCCACTCGGCTCCAGGAGGTTTTTGAGGACAATGAAAAATACATTACTGGGTGAACATTGTTTTCAAAAATGTTGGTGATCTGCTTGAGTACGATCCACTCACAAAGCCAAAATTTGACACGCTACATCACAGAGCCCTTTTGAATAAGCAGGACCATTCATTTGTTTCTAATTAAAACTGGTTTTGCTTAGTAAAAATATCTGGTGACTCTTGGCCACTTCGGAGTCCAAAAAGCTTCTGACATTAGATAACCAGCACAAAGTCACGCCCCACATGCTTTCTTGCTCTCTGTCTGCTGGAGGCAAATGGCACTACTGGAGATTGCTTTGGAGAGTGCTATTACACCAAGTCAACTCAGCAGTATGAAAATAGGTAATACATTGCCTCCACTCTCCCTGGTTATCAGTTCCCCTGTTTTCCCAGTCATTACCAACAGCTCTAAGGGCTCTGGAAAAACGATGCAATAAACAGCCCCTCAGCTGTGGGTCCTGTATCAATTTACACACATGAAACAGCCCTGGTGCAACAGAGAGCAAGGGAGCTTGTAATTCCATATAACTTAAAGCCATGTCACAACCACTACTGTATAATACAGCAACATTATTTGTCTCTAAAAGTAATTTTATCCCCCCAAAGAATTTTTTTACTCTCTGAATCTCTTTTCCTTTCTTTTTTCCCCAAGGAAAAGTGAAATGCTTTATGGAAAGCAAAGGAGCTCTCTGAAAATCCCATCACTTTTAGAGTGCTCATCACTGGCAGACCAGATATGTTTAAATAACAGTTCAGTGAAGCATGCATAAGGATGCATCCCCCTTTACAGAGCTCTTCATGTCTTTTCTCTTCCAATCTCCTATTCTACCCTCAAATAGAAATCCTGTATAGTAAACTGAAAATGTAAATAAGTCCAGTAAGCAATGGCCTCAGCTGTACCAACGACAATTCCTGACAGCAAAACTTCGTGATTTGCAACAACTTATTGTCAACATCCTTGAAGAGCCTTGGTGCTCTCAGAGGCAAAAAGTGAGTGACCCAATAGGTACAAGGTCTTCAACCTGAGCAGCTGTCTTCTGCTCCAAGGTAATCCCCCTCTTCCAGAATGACAAGAGTTGCCTTTACCCGAGTGAACAACAGAGGATTTGATATTGAATTACACCAATACACATAAATACTTACTATCATGCAGAAGACATGATCCTCTATAGGTATGTCTATTCTTTCAGGTATAAAGAAGGCTCAAAAGTAGATACAAGGGTGCCATTCCCCATGACCTCAAAGCTTTCCATCCACACTGGTATTTATAGCTCAAATTTCCAGGAAAAAGGAAAAAGTTGTCTCTCACATATGTGCTGTTGCAGTGGGAGAATAACATGCTCTGACAGGCCATAGCCTGCTCTGCCTAGAACACTTAAACAAGATTTGGGTCCATGCAGAGGCTGGGAATGGACTCAGGGTGTCCTCTCAGAAAAATAATAAATAACCTGAATTCAGAACTGCTATGACCACCACAGATGTTCACTGAGGATGGAAGGCATGCGTCCACATGTGTTGGAGAATGGCCTCATACCCATAAATTTTTGACAGTGTAGGCATACCCCTTCAGAGCAAACCTGATATCTTTGCGTAGTTACCTACTTACTATTTTAATGGTTTCACACAGAACATCATCTGCCCCTTCACCTCTCCCTTTTGACAAAAAATTGAAATTTGCAGCATTCACAGCAAGATGGAAGAAAATCCACTGCAGACATGTGCACTCTCATGCACTGGCTTGGTAACAACCTGGAAATCTCCTTAGCTGTGTGTCAGTATTGATCTTGCTTTAGTCCCCAACAGAGAGATGGTTTGCTGTGTCTCGTCAGTTGTGGAAGGTTTTGGGTTTTCTCCGCAGGTAATCTCCTCCAAAGTGAGTGCAAACACTGCAGTCAGAAGAGCTCCAGAGGCAGACACGGAAAACAACCTGGTGGTTGAGAGGAGTTTATTGACTTCCGCTGCTTATGAACAGCTCGACAGCATGGAGTCCTCCAGGTTGGTGTATCTCTATAACCTTGACCCACCTGGAGATCCATGGTGTCGAACCATGAACTCATGAAGACTGCACTGCTTCCATTGTTCCTCTTCATCCTCAGAGCGTCGAATAGGAAATTGTTGAATACTATACTATTTCTTCTATGACAGGTAAATTCCTTTATTCCTTTTTACTACCCCTGTTCCACTATTGTACAGTTTAATACCCATAGATGAGAGGTTATACACATCCTTCCTTTCAGCATTTGGCAGCCACACTACACTTTCCATACTCAGTACCTTCTGTATCAATTAGAGTATCAAGGTGGAGACCTCCATCAGGAATTACAAAATCTGGGATTCCTTTCATGTCCTAACAATCTCTGAATAAGGTTTTTGGGTATCTGCTTTGTTTTGCAGCTGAAGAAAGTAAATAATAATGTGAGAAATACATTCTGATTGGCCAAGAAAGATTTATAAAAGGAGAATCCTCAGTATTTCTCAAAGATGAGCAGAATTGGAATTGTCTTTCCAGCCTCAAATCACACACTGATGTCCAAGGAAGAGTACATGCTATGGTGATCATGGTGATTTTAGAAACTTTTCTGCCATTTCCAAACACAGTGCAAATGTACAAGCACAGTGCTATAAACTGTTCTTTAGCTCCTCTAACTCTGTATTTCACTTTTTTGCCTCTAATGAGACCTCATCTGCAACCTGTTATTTTCAAGCTTTCTGGCCTGCCCATTATTCTCCCACACTTTGGATTTGATGTATAAATAATAAATGGTCAGCATGATGGCTATAGGACCTTTAGGGAAAAGTAGTAGGAAATCTTCTTTCTGTGAAGGTTTAGATAAATTAATTTTGCTTAAAGAGCAAATTTCAGTGGACTGCATGACATTAATTAGCCTAACCTTACTAAACCCCTCCAAGGTATTATATGAATTTTACAACATGCTATGCATTTTACAGATAGATATGCTGAGCTTTACAGAAAGACTAAATGCCACATTATTATTTTATGCAAACAGCTGACCAGTGTGGTGATTAAATTGTGTGGTGATATTTTCTTGACAAGAGCCTTCAGCTTGCTTCACTGGGGAGTGATAGCAGGACATTTTGAACAAATAGGCACCTATTTTGGAACTCATCTCCCCTACTGATTTGTAACCTATCTTTCTTAATTTTACAGTGCCTGTGCAATCTGTTTAAGCTGTGCTTGTACTTTTTTTAATTTTTTTTTTTAATCGAATGATGATTACAAAAATAAAAGGAAAAAATTCACTCCAAGGGATAATTTCTAGAGACTTCATAGCCCATAGATATCTCTGAGGTTATGGATATGTGAATGGAGAAGCAGAAGCAGAAGTCTGCCTTGAGATAGACTTAGAATAAATTGTGCAACTGTACACAGAAAAGTGAGCTACACATGGAAAAGCAGGCACTAGAAAATTCCGACACTTTTCAGTGGGCAGGCAGGTTTGCCATTCACTTTTCTGCCACTTAAATAATATTTTTTTTCTTTTCAGGGGGAAGAGGTTGCAATTATTCACTAGTGGTATACAATGACAGTAGATGACAGCATTTCCCGTCTAGAGAAAATGCAGAGACAAGACTCATGCACGCCCCACCACTGTCACACACAGCCCCCTCACTCTGCAAAAGTCTGGATAATCCAGGAAAAGTTTAAGAGACCTTGCACACATTTAGGCTTCTGTTCAATAGCCCAGTAAAAGTTGCTCTCTAATCTTCTCTTTTTCTAGAACTGTAGAAAAGGAACAATAAAGCAGATCTAACATCTAGTATTGATATATATGATACATTCCTAAAAACATATAAAGAGATGCCAATGACAATTTGGTTTTGAAAATTACACTGTATCAAGGAAGAACTACATAAGGCAAAGACATTATTGCTACATCTTGCAGTTCATCCCTATAAAGATATCTCATGTAACTGCTGTGAAAGTATTTGAGTTGAAATTTTTTTTTTTTTTTGTTTCCACAGAGGATGTGTTTGATGTTTATTTTCTTCTGCGATGTATTGGGATGATTTTTTGGTCAGGGTCAAAATACGTGTGCTAGAGCTCAGGGGCTTTAGGGATGAGCATCTGTTCTTGTTGCTTTATCTTTATTTGAAATTACAATGTTGTGTGTGCCATTAACTTTAGTTGAAGCAGAGATGCTGATGATGTCACGGCAGGGGTAAATAATGAGTATAAGCAGAAAAGGACAAATGAAATCTTAGTCTTTGCTTTCATGCACTTGCCAACAGTCATTTCAAGTTAAATATATGCACAGAAATTTAAATTATGTTGATGACATGTACTCAGTTTATGGTGAATAGTACATTACTCCCTGAGTTGCTGTGGGGAAATACAAGGGATTCCTGCTTAGTAAGACATTATCCTTCAAATAGCCCAGTTGGAATATATGAACTGCTGCTGAGTAAACCCACAGAAATGTGCAAGACTGATAGGAAGACTAGCTCTTCTCAGAATGAAATAATGTTTCAAGACCTGACTGTAAGGAGAAAGTAAACAAAAGACACAGAATCTGATACATAACTAAATTAGAAGACTGCGTGTTTCTGCAAGTTTTCTACAACTTATCATCTGCCCTTTGATCACTTTACTGTGTAATGGCACTGTAGATATGTTGTTCTGTTTCACATCCACCAAACATGAATAAAGTTTTCAAAAGCAATTGTCATGAGAAAATCTTTAAAGAATTGGGATAGGGAGATGCCAAAATTCACTAAGAAAGGTGTAAGACTGATGAAATGTGTAGTCCGACCTTCCAGTGCTCTTTTCATTTTCACTTACCCCTCCTGCCTCCTTCCCTGCTCAGGTAGGACTGTAAGCCTATATTTCAAATAAGCTGCAGTGATGACTGACAGCAATGATGCCAATGTACTGTGGAAAGATAATTGATGTTGCGTTCTGTCAGTCTCCCTTATGATATTATCACTACAACAGCAAATTTCACTGCACCACCAGAGACAATTTCTTAAGAACTTCCTGACTGTCAGCAACAGAGCAGACTGATAAGTGTGCCAAAAAAAAGTTTGAAATGTTCTTTCTTGGCACAGAAAATATTTGTGTTTTGTTTTTACGTTTGTGAAACTTCCTGGTTGGGGATCTGCTCCAAGGTTTCTTTAACGTGCCCAATTATACATAGTACCTGCTGACTGACTGATTTCTGTCCAGATCCAATATCAAGCAGAATTTGATGCACTGAAGAACAGGACAAAGCTCTTTTGCAGATCTCAAAAAATAACCTCATCTCTGAAATTTCCTCAGAAGGCAAAGAGGAGTTTTAAGAGAGTCAATTCCTTCCAAAAGCCATGGATTCTGTTAGAGGGTTTCAGTTTGGAGTTCAGTTTTATTGCTATAATACTACAAAAGAATATTAAAATATTATTAATGTAAAATACTAGATCTCAGCAGTATGTTTTGCAAAGTCTTTCAATGAGTGATTTAAAGGCATGTGAAAGGCATTCCTCAAAGTAGATTTTCTTTTATTCCTCACTGTTTCCTTTAAACAGTTCTAGTTTGGGGCCTTTCTCTTTTAACATTACAAGGGCTGGATAAAACTACCTCTAGAGACCGTTGGTACCACCAGCAGTAAATTACCAGCAATTGTGCTATTCTCTCAAATGATAATGAGCTGGATTAAAGCTGATAGAGAACTGCTACCCTAATGCAACTTGGGTAATTAAATTCCAATATATAAAATTCTATCTGGCATTGCAATGGGATATTATACTCGACTTCCTACCCTCTGATAAGGTGTAATTCTGCTAAATACTCTGAAGCAGCTGGCATGTTTCAGCCCAAAAGTGTCCTGAATATGATGCAGTGGAGAGTTTTTAGTATACTGAAGTTGAATCATTCTGTAATATATTTTATTACTCCCTTAAGGTGTTAGATAACATGAAAACGCAAATCATTTCCAGTAGCATTTGCTTATGAAGAATCTAGCATGATTTTTGGAAGTGTTGAGCTCTAACAGCCCCAGCTGAAGGCTATGAAAGCAAAGAGATTCCCAAAATCTCAGTAAAACAGCCTCATGGGCTTCCCTAAATGCTACAGAAGACTTTCCTGTAATTACTGCTGGTAACATGAGGGAATGCAGCAGAGACAAGATGAAAGCTCTGGATAGTAATTTTTATAATCATCATAGAAGTGAAAGTTCCTGGGTAGAAATTATAAGATGAAAGTCCTGCCAAATCAAGGCTTTTCCTGCCCATGTAAAGTTACTAGTCAAAGAGAAGTGTCAAAGAACTTGGTTAGTATTTGTAAAACATTTATATCAGGGTAGAATTTTCTCATAGTGAATTTGAGTAAAAAATTTGCACTAATTTCTGTGAAGGACTTGATCAAAACAGATTCCTGTTTTATAAGGCTGCAGGCTTCTCACAAGATTAAAAAAATTTCATTTCTCTTAGGATCTCTGTCAGAAGTGTGTCTGTGTTGGTTTATTTTAATTTGGAATAAGATGTCTAATACCACCTGGCCACAAAGGTGCAAGGTAAAGTTTTGTGACAATCAGGAGAGAAAGAAGATCTACTCTGACCCCTGTGCCAACAAGATTTCTCCCAATCCAACTGTTTGTGAGCTGAGATTTCTAGATTTCAACCTAATGGGCAGAATTAATTTGATGTGAATTGTGTGTTGTGTACTATTGGACTAATGAATAGCTGCTGATGGATACGGGATCTGCAGGGCATTTCACTCTGCTGAGTCACATAGTTTTTGCAGTACGTCAAAAATGAAATGATTCTTCTAAGGGCCAGCATTTTTCTGAGGACGAATAAAAACCAACATGCAGCTAATCTTTTTAACGAACAGCACAGTCCATCATTTCAACCATAATTTTGACATTATCCAATATCTTAGCAATTGACCATGCAAACTGCCTGACCCCAAATACTGCCATATGCCCTCTTCCATCCAAGGGTTATAACCACTACTAAAAAGATGAGTGGTTTATTATAATTGCTTTAATTGTCTTATAAAACTGAGCAGCTCTCTGATCAGTACAGGAAGTGATTGTCGTGCCTCCAAGCTGTGCAGCCTCACCTTGAGTCCTGTGTGCAGTTTTGGGTGCCACAATAAAAAAATATTCAGCTGTTAGAGAGTGACCAAAGGAGGGCCATGAGGATGGTGAAGGGCTTTGAGGTGAAGGTGTGTGAGGAGTGACTAAGGGCACTGTGTTTGTTCAGTCTGGGGGAGACAGAGAGGAGACCTTTCTGCAGTTGCAATTCCTCATGATGGGAAGAGGAGAGGCAGACAATGATTGCTGCTCTGTGGTGCCCAATGACAGGACCCCTCCGAGGGAATGGCCAGGAATTCCTCGAGAGAATGAAGTTGTGTCAGTGGAGGCTTAAGCTGGATATTAGAAAAAGATTATTCACCCAGAGGGTGGGTGCTGGAACCGGCTCCCCAGAGAAATGGTCACAGCAAGAGTTCAACGGGTATTTAAACAAATCCCTCGGGCAGATGGTGGGATTTTTGGGGTGTCCTGTGCAGGGCCAAGAGTTGGACTTTGATGATCCCTGTGGATCCTTTCCAACTCAAGGATATTCTATGATAACACCATGGCCGAAGCCAAGAGAAAACAGACAAGAAGTCTGAAAAAAAATTTATCTACTCCCAAGGCGTGCAATAAAGAGATGATAATTTTGAAACATTTACTCATGAGATATAGCCATAAAAAGAGAGAAGAGAATTTGCGTCCTGAATACAGTTGCATAGGACAGCATGCTGAAATATTGCCAAAATTATTCACAGGAATATCAGAGGCTTTAGTCATTAGAGAAATTTTCTTGAAAACTAAGACACCACAGGTTTTTTTCACCTAAGAGACACTCCTACCCCAGTCCCTGGGTGCTCATTGCCATGAGGGATTTAAATCAGACAACTCTTTGAAAAAGATTCCTACTAGCTGTACCATTATATATCGAAAACAAACAGCCTGCTGAGCATTGCCTACAAAACCTTCCCTCTTTGATGAGTTTAGCTTCTGCTGGGAGGAACACAGGATGTTTAATCTTGATCAAATGGGACAAGGAACACCTTGATGTCCCTGGCATTTTCAGAAGAGATTATCTTTCACATTCAGATTTTTAACCCCTTGCCAGCTCACTCCTCAGTGTGCTAGCCATTTGCTTAATGCCAAAGAATGAGCCACCTAAGTACTGAAAAATCTCATGCACATCACAAGGCATTTCTTGCACTAATAGGCTGAACTTCAATTCAAGATAGTCACCTGGTATTCAAACAAACAGCACTCTATTACACTATTGAAAATTTAGCCTGGATAAAGTAGTTCTTTTTCACAGTGCTGTTTTATAACTGTGCTTTAGGTAGACCATCAATCCTCACCAGTAGAGGACAATTTTTCACAGGAATGTAGCTCTGGTGTCAGAAAACCCAGTAATTTCACAAGGGTTCTGATGCATGAAGAGCTGAGCACATGTTTTAATAGAAAGATACATCTTGCCTGAAGTGTAAGTGACTTTAACAAGGCTTTGGTGTTTTATTTCTAATACTGCTTTTGGTATTTGTTTGTTTGCTTGTTTGTGTAACAGGGCAAAACTCACTATGCCAGAAAGAAAATGGTGAGAGCAAAAGGTAAGAGAACACTTCTCATTCTCTTGTGTCCCAACCTTGTGTTTCTGCTGCAATGCCAAGCTCAGGAAATTAGGTTAATTTTCAGGGAGACACACTGCTTTGCCAGCATCTGAAAGCTCCTAAATTCTGTAAGTCTGCTGCACATCACTCATGACAGGTCTCAAAAAGAAAGAACACTCACCAAAAAGAAAGAACAATCCAAGGGGCAGCAGTACTACCCAATAAAACTCAAATGCTGATTCCTACACAATGCATCACATGAAAAATGGATATATAGAGCATGATGATCTCCTCTCTTGTCAATGATACTGACCAAACTAAACAAAAAACTAGACCTTTATCTTAAGGGAAAGTTGCTCTTTCAAAACAGAAATATCTCCAGCAGGATGTTCTCATTTTGAGATGGTCTTGTTTAGAGACTTAACTGGAAATCCAACATTCTGGTTTGGTCTGTTTTTCTTTCAGTTTTCCTGCTTTGTAATAATTTTATCTAAAAGCTGAAGGGAAAAGACAGGCAGGCAGAGAAATTTTTTAGTTAAAGGATAAACTGATTAAAATGAAGAAAATAAAATTACATTAAAGGGCTGTGATATGTTGCAGGACAAAAAGAAAAAAAACACCACACAGAACAAAACCCTGGAAGACGAGGGATTTATTACTTTTTGCTTTCATAAAATGATGATTATTCTTCTGACCAGTTGAAACATTGTTTTAGAAGAACTGATTTTTTTTCCCAGGTAAATGAAATGAAATCTGATTTTCTCTCTTACTCCTGAAGCTCCCAAGAAATACAGTATTTTTGGAACAGACTGCTGTGCACATTGGAGGTAACGGGGTAGAACAGCCTGGTAAGCTACACAAAATCAGGAGAAAATTGTAAGTACAACTCAGCTCAGTGTGCACCAACATAAAAATCAGAGCAGATATTAATTGCTTCTGCTATTTCATTTTAATTCTTCAAAGAACTGCACTGCACAGAATTAGTTAGTAAGACCATTAAATACTTTGCATCTTGTCAGAAAGCAGGTAATAATGGACAGTAAGCATCCTCATGGTAGTATCCTGGAACAAGAGACTCTTTAAAAGTATTTTAGTTTTCCTTGCTTTTGTGGGGCTTTTTGCTAACTCAGGCTTTAAGTAATTTCCCAGCCTTTTTGCTTTAATAAAAACAGAACAATGTGTCACACAGAATTGATATTTACCTGCTGTCAGGTAACTTCCCAATATAACTAAAAGCTGTTCTTCTCAGCAGAAGGCTTTCTGTAATTCTACATAGGTTTCCATATCACCCACAAACTTCAGTTACCTTGTGAAATATTTTCCTTCTCCAATCAAAAGACCAAGCTACTTTCAAAAGTTTCAGGGTGAAGTGCAAGACTTGCTTCCACTGATAAAAGGATGCTAGCTGCAAGCAGCCATAGATGACAAAAAGATTTCAATTCAAACATTAGCATTAACGAGGAAAAGTCTCCTTCTGAAGAATGCAAATGAGTGGAACAGCAAGCAGGGCTTTACAATGAGGTTTTTTACTTCTTCTAAGCCTTTCAGGAGCTTTTTCAGTAACACTTCAAGAAAATCCACACATATATGTGGAATGAAAATAAGAAGAGAATGATAACAAATAACAGTAAAAAGGAGAAAGAAAAAAGAATAAGAGGCATGGTTTATTTGTGCTTTTTTTTGGTTTTGTTTATAAATCTGCCTATAAATTATCTTCTAGTGTACAAAAACCTGAAAATTACAATTGTAAGAACTATAAAGAACAGAACTGTCTTCTTTTTTTATTTCCAGAACAGCCTGGGCTTTGAGAATAATTTCTCTTCCATCTTTACAGCTGAAAGATGCTTCTTTTAATCTCAGGGGACTGTGACTGGGACAAAAATCACTCTCTGTCAGTTCTGCTGTGGCACATTCTGAGCAGTCAGGTCACTGACCTAAGCAGGCTAACACAGAAAAGCTCAGAGAGGCAGCATCTGGTGGGTGTTTTATATCCAGGCAGCCCAGAAAGTCTGGAAACACCCTGGACTTCAAAGTTTTGCTAAGGTAACATAGCACAAATGAAGAAGATACACGTATGCTCTCATTCCTGCTCCAGGCTGCCCTTCAGGGCTCATTATTAAGTCCTTAATGTAGGACTCCTTTGAAGTCTCTCTGACCTGCAATTGCCAGTCTCTCTTAATCTAGTGTTCCTTATATTATTGCATTTGTGGAGTCTATTGGCAGGTAACAGTGCAGGTGTGAGGTTGCTGAGAGCAAGTAGACAAAGGCTGTTCCTCTGCTGTTTATCTGATGCCTCTGAAATAATTGCAGTTACTGGTAGCTGACAGCATGAAGGAGGCACTGCTTTTACCCTCTTCTTATAGCCAGATATTTTTTAAAATAAATACAAATGCAAGGACTCTGACAGTAGCTGCCACAGCAGCATGACTAGGGTGAGGCTACTCCAAACACTGTGGAGAGGAGAAATATCAGTGGGTTTGAGGCTATACTCCCTTTGCCAGTGTGTGCCTGTGGATACGATGGAAGGCCACAGTAAAATGCACCAAGCTTTGCTGGCCAGTAAGTTTTAAATTATCCAGGGACAGGTCTCTTTCAATCACCCTGTGTGACAGGAGCTGGAATACCAAACTCCTCCGTGCTGATAGGAAAAAGGAGAGGCAGAAAATGAAAATTAAGTTTGTGCTGTACTTTCAAGATAATGCATTAAAAGTAAAATAAAAATCAAGCCCCACATTTGTGAACCAAATTCTAGCTACTTTACTTGCTTTTAGAATTCCCTCTGTGGCACTCAGAGCCTGCAAAGATTGGAGGGTGGGATTGTGCCATCTCATTCACTCTGCAAAAATCTCTACAGATGAATATATAAGGAATAAGATATCAGGTAGGGAGGTGGAATAGAGAAAACAGAGGCAGGAAAAAAAAGTGGGATAATCCCTCTGTGTGAGTATTAAAACAAACCCCTAAAACACGCAAATGAAGAGTGGAAAAGGATCGTACACCAGAAATATAACAGGAAAAAAAAACCAAAACAAAAACCCCCAGAAATTAAAAAGAAAGGGAAAAAAACCCCAAAACAAGTGAATTAGGTAACGTATTTAAACTCCTTATGAACCCTAGCCAAAAATGTTTAAAGAAAAACAGGGTAAGTTGGAGAAGAAATGACTGACAGTTAAATAGAGTTTAAGAGACAAACAGGAGTTTGGCTTAAAGCAGTGGGATGTATCCACCCCTAATCTATTTATCTAAAACAATCTTTGTTTGCAAGCATCATTCATTTCTTAGTCAACTGCTCTGTTTGTGTTTTGCTGCAAGGGTACAGCGGTTATCTCAAATTGTCTTCTAAATCCATTCCTTCATCTTTAAATTACATTCTCTGTGGAGCAGATACTTGGAAGTGTTGTGATGTTTTTATTTATTTTCCTGTACATTTTCCATGAAATAAAGGTACTCACTTTAGCTCAGAACAGAGAGGCATAATTAGTTGGTTTGGAATTTTTTTTAAAAAATTGTGTAAGCTAGGTAATTTTACTGAGGTATAATTGTTTTATAGATCTAGCCAAGAGAATTTTGCCTCAGCATTATTCTCTCCAGCTATGTGGTCTGTCCCACCCATAAATTGCCCCTGCTCCTCCAAGTCTTCATGTGGTAAAGGAAACTGAACCAGGTGACAATTTGAAGAAATTGCCTGGTAATCAAAGTCCTGGCACAGTCAGGCAGTCACAAACAATGTGATCATGTTTCATCTTACACAAGCACTGATGTTTTATGGTGATATTGGTAGAAAGGCAGTCATCCTACAGGAATTTCAACAGGAAAATATGGAACAAGGGTTACTTTGCTCAAACACATGAAGAGTACACAGCAGGCACAAAAAACCCCGTATTTCTGTTCAAAGTAGCAAATGAAGGCTGTTCTAAGAAATTCTCCTACAAAAAACCCAACCAACCAAAACAAAACCAATCAAAGAAAACCATTCCAAATTTAAATTGAACCAATCCAATCATATACATATTCTACTCTCCTTTAGAAAAATAAGAAACTTACCATGTAGTGGGCTAGATCATGGTAGCACAAAGTATATGTTAATAAAATTACCATTATCTCCTAAGGCTAATATCACCTTACTCTCCCTTTCTCCACTAATTAGATTTCTCATTGTATTTCTTTTCTTCACATACACCTTGTACACTGCTGAGCTAGTACTTTGATCCTTCAAAACAACATTAGGCAAAAAAGTTCAGCAAGGTTTATAAAACTTTGTTTTAAAATGTAAGAAAATAAAGGAAAACAGTTTCAACAACCTTTTGAAACCTGAGATAATACATTGTTTTGCATTTCTAATGAAGCAATTAGTAGTTTTTGTTGTTTTGTTTCTTTTTAATCTAGGCAGATGTTTTCCACTAGGATTTTTAGCTAATAGAAAATCAACTATTTCACTGAGGAAACTTCTTTAATAAATTTATTGAAGTAATAACTTTCCTGAGCTTCTGTAGTTTTTGGCAGTCATTGCTTTTTAATACAAATAAATGGCAGGTACTGACAGCTGGAGCTGTTCTCTTTTTTATCTTCCACTCCTAATAGGTCTTTTCTTGTTCTTAAGTACAAGAAATTACTGAATCTGAAAAGAAAAAAACCCTCTCTGCTCTAAAATACTGGTTTTCATTAGAGACAGCAGTAATTCTATCATATATATACTAATAAGGAATTTTAATACATAAAGAAATACTATAATGACTGAAAATGAAAGAGTAAGAGTGTTTAAAAAAAAGACTTGATCTGAAATGGAAAGCTCCTTGCAAATATGGCGTCAGCTCAGAGTCTTAAAAATGAATTAAATAATGTAAAGAGAAAGGGTGAAAAAAAATCACTAAAATGGTAACATTTCATTCTAAATCTGGACATTTAATATAGATAAGCATAGATGAAATCTTACTCTTTAATTCCATATAGAGAGTGAAAATACATCTCAGATGAGAAATGGGTTCATGAAGCAAACCTGATAATTTATTTTTGTTCCCTTTATTGCCATGAGACTACAACTTAGCCTGATCTTTCCAGGACAATTATCCAGTCAATGACATGATAACCTATAGCAGCACTGGGACACTTCATTAAAGTACCAAAATCAGATAATTTTGGTCTCAAACAACTTGTTGTAAAACATGGAGTGAATATTTTCTCTTCCAAGTTTGTCTGTGTTAAAAACCTGACTAATGGGATCGGGGCACAAAACTTCAACAGAAAAGTGCAGTGCCACTGCTTAATTACAATCCCAACCAAACTGCTCATTGCCATCATCCTGCATGTTTCAGAAATCACAATTCCTGTTCTGAGTCAGTAGCAGCCTTCATCTACAGATTTACATCACACAGGCAGAAAATCAGAGCTGGATCTCTCCCTCCCTGTTTGCAGTCAGTGTGAGGGCTCCTCATTCCCAGTTCAGGACTCAAATCCTGCAGTCCTGGCTTAAACAAATGCCTCTTACTCATCCAAATCTCCTATCTACATCTGAGGACCACTTGTGAGAGTGACAGTCTCCAAGGTGTCAGCAGGAGAAAAACACCCACTCAGCTTCAGGCTAAGGACACAGAGGCTGCTTTAGAGATGGTAGCTGCTCAAAAAAATTAACCCCAAGCACTTCACTGTTTTCAGAGCATGGAGAGGATGAGCCAGCCCACAAGTTTGTGAGCAATAGTGCAAACCTTACTCAAGTTACCTCCAAAGCCAAGTTCTATAAAACAAACCTGGGCATACTGCACTGGCTGTGTAAGTAGGAGGTCTAACAATTATAGGTGCTGCTAACATAAAGATCAATTACTGTTTTACACATAAATTTTAAAATAAAAAACAAATCTTAATCCTAAAGAGATGATTTGCACACACACACCCACACACACCCCCCTTGCCAGAAAAATCAGTATGGAGATCTGCTCTCCACAAAAATTATTAGCAAAGATGGATCCAGCATTCAGGAAGAAATAATCTTTACCTCTTTCTGCTCCAGGCATTTTTTTACTGCTCTCTTGAAATCTGAAACTCTCAATGACATGCTGTTGAAACCCTTAGATTTTTTGGTTGGTTCGTTGGTTGTTTTTTTTTTAACTGGGAAGTAAATTAATGGAAGAAAGCTTTAAAAATTCAGTATTGCGGTATTTTGACCACTTATATGACTCATGTTCAGACCTGATTAAGGAAGCAGTTTATGTTGAGAGTGCACTGCAAGGAAGCCCCATCACGGTTTATTCTGCCTTTTGATGTGCCTGAGTTCATTCCCTCTCAGTCCCATTGCAGAATGGACCTGTAAGAGCTCCTCCATAATTCTCAACCTCTCTGCTGTTGCTTTACAATTAGGATACCACAAGTAAAAAATTATATTTTACTTGAAAAACATGAAGGCTAGTAAATATTAAATGTGAGCACAGCAAGGAGATTGATAAAGTAAGTGGATGGCTGGCATTTATTTCAGATCAAGATCTGCACCAGTTAGGAGCTGGAAAATAAAAACAGATTGGGACAGGCCTGTAGCGATGGCACAAGGGCCCTTGTAAGGAAGCTGTAATCACTCCTCTAATCTCCTGCCGTCCTGTTTCGTTCTTTTCCTTCTTGAGGAGCTGGTGCTTCCAGTCTGTTCTAATTCTCCTGATTCTAGGCTTTGATTTATGCTGCTCTGGCTATTGTACATCAAGGGGGAGTTAAGCCTTCGAGGTGGAAACAGAGGCAGCAGTGACATGAGGGTGAGTAAGAACAGAGAAAAATATCAGCAATTAAACAATGCTGATGGGTGACGTATGAGCCTGCCTTGCTCTATAATTATACATAATATTTTTTTCTTCAGTCTTGGCTGATAAAACAGTACAATGAACAAATACAATGTACCACCACCCTCCAACACCCTGGGAAAAAAAATAAAAGAAAAAGAAAGAAAGCTCCATGTAAAATTATAGTCCAATAATAAGAGCATGGTGCTGAACTCAGAGTCAGGACATCTGGGTTCTGGCCCCTTGGCATCAGCATGAGACTAGACAGAACACATGTATTCTTCCTGCTGCCTTTGTTTACTCTGATGCATTGAAATAGATTTCTAGAAGCTCTGCTTTGCTAACAAAGTGCAACAAATGAAGAACAGACACTTTAGAAGTGATGTCTCAAATAGAATTTATCTAATCCTGCCAGTTATCACACTTGTCTATTTACAGGTCCCTGGGGCCCTGTGAGTCTCCCATGCTCTTTTTGGTCACTGTTTTATGGCTCTGAAACACTTTTGAAACATAAGAAAGTCCAAGTAAGCAGAGATCATTGATGCCCTTATCCAAGTGTACAGCAATCATAAGTTGAGAAATAATAATTATTTATATATATATATTATAATAATATGGTAGTTATAAAAATTATGTACTAAATAAATAATACTATAATAAAATAATATAGTAATTATTTATATTTAATTCTTTGAAAATCACTTTTCTCATTAATCAGCAGCCTTTCCTTAAGTGGAAGGATACCTCTCTGAACTCAGTAACCAATGTAAAGCCATGCACATAAGGTCTGATACCATTGTAATTTTAATCATACTTGAGGGTGATGTCTATTTGTACACGACTGACCAATGCTTCTTAAAAATGCATTACATTTCTTAGCCCAGTAACTGCCAATATTCTGCTGCCTAACATTAAGAAAGTCACTGAGTAAAATATACCTTGCAAACACTTCCAAATGTGCTGCCCTGTATTTTCAGCATGTGTGAACAGGTTTGATGTGTAAAAGAGGAGATGCTAACAAATATTTTGATTTTGAAGTCTTTGCTCAAAGATTTTGAAGTCTTTGCTCAAACTAGATACTATTTCATTCTTTAAGTATTTTCTGCCAGATCCAGGGACTGTCACTCACAGTATGGAGCAGTGGATGTGACAAACATTTCTGGGGTGTTTGTTCAGTGGTGAAGTACTAGATAAAGTGAATAAAAGAGCAGTTGCCCCAGTCCTATAATGAGCTGAAGAGATAGCAGGTAGTATAAAAATGACAGTGCTAAAGCAGCAGAAATATCATAAGGTAGGAATCACTTCGCTTACTTTGCAAGTTTTTGCAAAGTTTTCATGAAAGGGGATGATGGAGCAGCCAATGCTGAAGTGAAGAAAACTGTGAAACAGAAATTAACTTCCCAGGGAAGCCAAGTCTGTCTTTAGATCACACATTTTCCCTTGGGACACACAGAGCCAACCAGTTTTGCACTTTTGGAGTGGACTGAGCTCTATGCCACTTTCAGGATGGAGGAGATGTAGCACAGTTTCCTTCTTGTGTGAAAGCAGTCCTTGGTGTAAGCAAGGAAAATGTGCCCATAGGGAGTTCCTACTACTACCCACGTGTAGACCTGCAGTTTAATATCACTTTAAAGGCATTTGCCTTTAAAAAGAAAAATCCAAAATAATGTTAAATGTTATCATATCAGAATTATGTTCACACGTATTGAAAGAAGAGACCCTTCTGCAAGATGTGGTCAAGAACAGGCTGAGGTATGGAGGCAGTCACCAGTGATTTGCAATAATTATCTGATGTGGGAAAAGGAACAATAAATATATCTCCTGCTGAACAGCCCATACTTTGGTTTTGTCTTTTCTTCAAGATATTTCTGGCCTGGGATCTCTATCTTCAGCTAGGCTGCTCTTGAGCCATTCTTTGAGAAAAAGAGAACAGCTGCAGTCCAGTCTGTCTTCCCACCTAGAGTACCTTCAACTTCTGCCTGTAGATATCAGGTCATTAATTTAGAGGTGGGAAGCTGGTTCACGTGTGTAAAGTGAACGGTCATACACAAAACGTACCGAGTTCTCAATACTGAATGTGAAAAGCTTTAAGGAATCTCCTGGCCTTGACATAATCATTGAAACTATTAATCAGACTGTGAAGCTTAGCCAGCACACTTGCAGATGTACAATTTAAAATATAGGGGGGAAATATCCAGTGGACAAATTAATGACTATTAACAGATTGTTCAGCATAGGTCATTTTTTTTTCAGTGCTCTGAAAGCAAAAGAAAGTGTCAGCTGTCTGATGAGACCAGTGACTGATGAGACCCAGGACTGAGGGAATGTCTGTTCTCAGAAAAGCCCATCTCTACACAGCCCTCTTTGAGGCTATTGGGAAGACAAACTTTTTCTCACAGGCCTGACAACTTTTTGTGTCCTGTCTTCAGTTCCTTAGGCTGAGAGGGCAGAGATAATAGCCAGACAATTCCACAGAAGAGACAGACTGCAAACTGCTCAAACAGTGACATGCTCCTGCAATGAATGTGCAAAACTGAGAAAATCCGTAGCTCTGTGTGTGAATGGGGCTGGTTAGGGGATCATAACTCATTGACTCAAAGTCTCAAACAGCTGATGAAATAATTTGGTGACTGACTAGGCTGTGTGTTTGAAAAGAGTGATGAGAAGTGCATGGTGGAAGGAAGAGTAGTATAAGGATAGAGGAGTAAAAAGGAAGCTGAACAGAAGAGCTCTGTTTTCAATCTGCTGGATGTAGACCAAAGAGAGAAAGTTTCCCCTATCTTCTCCCAATCCAAAACAGAGTGCTGCTTTCCTTATAATAATAAATCTTTAACTTGTTTTTATAAAAATGTTGCTTTCTTCTGTTAGATATTTAATTAGGCTAATAATAAATTACTAAAAAAATAAATAAACATGGGACAGCTTTGGCAAAAATCTATTCTTTTAAAAAGCATCAAGGGAAGAAGTATTTGATTTTCAGATTATTTCCCCAATAAATCCTTTCATTCCTCACTGTGTGGAACATAGCATAATCATCTATGTATAAATAGTGATAAGAGCAACTGCAGGTACTGTGTTGTGGAGAATGTGGAGGTTTTTTTTTTCAGAACTTGTTTCTTTTGCCATTGAGGGACCATAGGTAGTCAGTTCAGCAAGTAGCAAGAGAATAAAAGTATAAGTATTGTACCAAATCCCAGGTATTCCTGAGCTGAGGGTGCTGGTTCTGGTCCTGCACCCGTAGCTGGGATGACATGTACATAATTTCCTACAGGAACACAAATAGCTATGTCATTGTTTTGCTAATTTGCTTGAAAATGTTTATCTAAGCAAAGATCAGCTCTCATTTTCCTCACCGTGCAATCCATTTGGAGTTTAAGGAACAGTGGGAGAGCAGACAACAAGTCCTTCTCCCTGTTCCTGACAGGACGTACCCACCACTTTAAAGCAAAGACAGTGATGTTCCCACTTGGTAACTAATCCATTTCACCACTAAAAAGGACTGACAGCAGCAGCAGTATTGAGGGCTGACTGGAAACACACCTTGGCTCCTACCAGGGCAAAAAGTGCATCTGAGCTCTCTGTGAGGTGCTGTCTTCTTTTAGCATTTCTCCTCCTGCTTTCATGCCTGCTTCATAAACACCCATCAAGGCCCAGCTTGTCAAGCCCTGGTACCACAGAAAACATGCTGCCAGCTGTCAAGGCCTGGATTAGGCTCCTTCTGAGGCTGCACTTTAAGCACCCATAGTTGTTTGCTGCAGAGCAACAAGAGGTCTGGCACTCAGCTCACATACTAATCCTCTCACATCATGGCAGGGAAACATGGGCTGAGCAAGAGACAGCAGTCTTTAAAATCCTGTGATCTTGTGTGCCCTTTTAGTGTCCAGGATGCCTTGAAATCAGGATGAGCTGTGCCCAGCCTGAATGTCCCCCAAACTGCACTTGTGGCTGACCATTGCAGGTTAAAGCAGAGTAGAGAAGGGAGTTGACATGACGACCACAGAAGACTTCTAGGTGGCCTGCACAATAACTAATCATTATATAAAAGCGCTTAATGCTACAGTGCAGAAACTGGCTTCATGGCAGAGCACACAAGGTTGAAGAGATGATGGTGTTTGTCAGCACAACAAAAATATATTGGTGTGATCCCTAACAAAGAGGTCTTAGCAGACCTTCAAAAAAAGCAAATGATTCCTCTTCATTTAGTTATCATCTATTCCATGTCTATGTGTTCAGCTGCAAAAAAAATTTCTTCCTTCCTGGTTGTTGTGCTTTTAGTTTTTTCCTTTTGTTTAGGAAGTAATAATGTGCAATGAATAAAATCTTGATTTGGAGCTATTCTTGTGAAATAAATAAATTATCAAAGCAAAAGTAAGTGGGAGGTGTCCCAGGCTTTCTTCCTTGTTCTTTTTGTTGTATTGCATTAACACCACTGCCAGAGGGTTAGGAAATAGATTTAATCACAGCTTCCTCATGCCTTGAAGGAAAGGACTGAAGACCTTTTTTTTGCTCCAGCTACCCAAACTGGAATAAAAGTTAAATTGAGAGCTTTTCATCTGCTAAGAAGTGCAGTCAGAAGTCTCTGAGCTTCCTAGCTGACTCAACCTGAACATAGCATCCAAGGCATATCAGAAAATGCAGAGGATGCATTTCTCCTTTGCTGTTGTGCTGTAGACATTTGTTATGCTGTCAGCCTTAGCACAAAATCAAGGCACCTTCAGCTGGTCCTATCTACTGACCTGCACTGAGAAAACTTGATGCTTCAACTCTTAAATGATGGAGAAAAGAAAAATGTAGGGAGGGCAAGGGGTTCATTCTCATTCAAGTCATCCCACCATAGAATATGCTGATTTCCAGAAGATCCCCTTTGAGAGAATGACCAGCCTGACTGTGCCCCAGGAAAAGGAGATTCAGACAGTCTTCAGTGGGACTGAGTCTTTAGAAACTGCACCTTGTGTCCACAGCAGCCAGACTCAATGACTCTCCCTGAAGAGCAGCACATTTGATTTCTAGGCTGCCATTCCATCATCTTGTCACATCTTCCCAAACTGGGTAAATACTGCTTTTGCTTGTTTGTGGGGCTCAGTGCTTTCTCTCTGCAGCTTTGCACCCGCCTTTCCTTCAGGGCAACTTTCCAAAGTGCCTTGTAGTAGTTTTAGGAAGAACCTAACCAAGAAAGACAAAAAATTCCTGGCAAGCGGAAAAAGTAAAGCAGGCTGACCATTGTCCAAAGAAGAGGGCTTACCTGATGACTCTGAGTGCAAAAGCAACTCTCCCTAAGGCAATGTTCCCCCTGTTCTGTCTCAGAAGTGTGTGGGAGCAGTGAGCAAGCAAAGGAAACAGGCACACAGTGATACCACCCCAGCATAATTTGGGATACCACCCCATGTGTAGCTGCCTGTGTCAGCAATACCCAGGATCAGTGGAAAGTCTCTTACTCTCCAAAGGCCCATGTTATTAGGTAATTTGCACATGGAATAGAAACAACTGAATGTTTGAAAGGTTCATTCTTCAATCATTCATTTCTTTCTATGGATGCTCAAATTTAGGTAATGTCAAGGGTAAGTTTAGTGCTAACAGTTCCAGAAATGCGGCCAAACACTTTAAAATCTCAACAGGAAGAGCAGACAAAGCTTGTGAGAATGAAAATGTTATTTTTTACTATTTCCATGGTAGAAGCTGAGGTAGAAGAGGTAACAGATTTTGTCCAAGGCCATGTAAGTAATCTGTGGTAAAACCAGGAATCCAGCCTTTGTCACTACTTTCTGAAAGCACTAACAAGAAAAATCCTTTTTAGCTACATGTCATTTCCACACCCCACTTTGACTATTAAGAGGAATTTAAGACAATAATGTGGAATATTAATGGTCAAACCTGTCATTCAGAAAGGATGGCAGTGCTTGACTTCTCTGGTTTTTTTAAACCAGATATTTTGCATTCCCCTGTTCTTCAAAGTAGGAGATACACAGTCTCACTTTTTGCTAAAGAAAGGGAGAGAGTTAGTTACAGTCTTTCTTCAGACAAAATGTAACAAATGGTTTTGTTCATCTTCTTTCTTTTTTCTTTCCTTGCTTTTTTTTCTAATTGTATAATTTTGTGGTTTTTTTCCCTTTACTGGAGCACATTGCAAAATAATTAATAACAGTAGGATATTCCTTGCAGGAAACTGCTTCTGATGTCAAAACCTTTCACTAAAAATCCCTACATTTACTCCCAGTGGATCAGATGTGAAAACGACTAGTAGACATCAAACAGACATTTTTAATCAGAATTTAACAGTGAGCCCTTCATGAATTCTTTCCTTCTAGTGGCAGTTAAGTGTGCTGGCTATCACAAATGTCAAAAGCAGAAGGGTAACCTATTTCACCTTCTTTCTTCCCTGCTTTTCCTCATATTTAAGAGCCTTCTATGTTTGGGGCTAAAGGAAGAAACTTCACAACCAAGATTCCCTGTTTAAATTCTCACTGCTAGAGCTCAAGGTCATACTGAGAAGGCATGACATTGCCATGTTGAATATAGCACTTTCCTTGGTGATGGCCTCTCCTTTCATGTCACTCGTGCTCTGACAGCTTTCATCAGCTGAATACACACTGCTAGAAAAGTTAAATTAATGTGGGTGAAAGATGCCAGTAATGGATCATGGGATCAGTTTGAGCTTGCCTAAGCATGGAAAAGCAACAACACAGAAAACTCTTTTACTTCTCACCAAGATCTGGAGCAGTCACAGCTTCAGTACCTTTTAGTTTGAGGGATACCAAATATTTTATCTTATCCTCCTTTTCTGAACAGAAATTTTCCCAGTAAGCAACTCCTAAAGGCTCAATTTTCTAACACTTCAGTGCAAGGAAAAATGCTGTAGATGGAGTCTATCTGCTCCTTTTTTCCATTTGGCAGCACCACAGCTGGACTTCACTATCTGACAATCTGCAGGAAGCGAATCCCTGCAACACGGTCATGGGACCAGGAAGAGTCCCGGCCTCAGGATGCCAAGCCAAAGCCGACCAAAGGTAAGAAGAGCTGGTCTCTAACCTCAGCAGACTTTGTGTCAAAAATCAGGCAGCAGGTTGGTGGCGTGGTCAGGAGCTTATCTGTGATCAACTTGGTCTCACTCCAGTGTGCTAAATGAAAAAATACCCTTCTCTAATTCAACCCCGATGCTTGCACAAAGCACTAGCACCCTTAGTCCAGGAAATGTCTGGGGCATTCAGTGGATTATATGGAGAGAGATCAAAGAGGTAACCAAGTCTAATAAAATGGTAACCTTCAGAGAGTTCACCCACCCCTATGTTGGTAAGTCAACTGGTACAAACAGATTAAAAAAATGGTCCTCTTAACTAAATAGCTGAGACCATGATACAGTCAAAACACTGAAAAGTAATAAACTTATTACTACATTAAGAGCACAAGACAAACCGATTAAAATTAGAGAAATGCTTGAAAAGCTCTGAAGGCAAAAATAAAATAAATTAAAAATGAAAAAAACCCCAAAGAACAAAGGAAAAAGAAAGTAAAACCCATGGATTCAAAACAACAGGTATTTCGACAGACAGTTTCTGATTTAGTGAAGTCCTGCGGAAAGCAAACTGGAAGGCAAGACAGGAAAAAAGTTATTGTGAAATGTTAAGGTCCAAGAAGTTGTTTGAGCCAAGCTTTGAGGAAATGACACTTTGTCTCTGGTGAAGCCCATGGCTAAGGGAGGGAATTAAAATAGAACACAAAAAAAAATGTCAGTCGTAAATGAAGAGGGCCAAGGATGCACAAATTGACAAGAACTTGTGGGGGTGTGTGCAGCAGAGAGAACAGAAGGACATTTCTGAAAGGTCTTAAATTCACCTGGTTTAGGAGGGCAACAGTGGGATCTGCTGCACATTAAGAGACTTTGGAATAATTAATGAGGAAAAGGATTTTGCAGAGGTTCTAATTATTTGTTTGGTTACATCTTCTCTGCAAATGATGCTATGCCAATATCCATGTTAGGCCTATTTTTTCAAGACAAGAAAGCACATGAGCTGTCAGAACGTGAAACGCTGGAAAGGGAAACATTGGAACAAACTGATAAACTAAATAGCAGCATATCAAAAGGACCTCATGGTTATATATGCAAGGGTTTGGAAAGCATTTGAAATTGAAGTGTCTGTGCTGATAGCAAAAGCATGCAAGTTGTCACTGAAGTCAGATATGCTGCAGAAGGACAGGAGGGTAGCAACAAGCATACCTATCTTTAGGACAGACACTGGATTAATCTTAGGTATTATACGCTGAAAAGCCTTTTTTCACTTCCACCTTAATTGATTGAAACTAATAAAAACTCGATTTACATGTAGAAGAGGATAAAAGAGATTCATAGCTTTTTTTTAAAAAAATGTTGTCTGTTATATATTCTTTGAAGCATCAGGCTAAAGGACCAAGAAAAACAACCTGACAAGTCTACATATATAGGTATTTATATATTGTCTTAAATTCTTTGACAAATTTAAGTTATGATAGGATAGGTAGATTATTATCACAAGCTGGAAGCTGGTTAAGAAGGAGAAAACATTAACTAGAGATGAATGATCCTTTTTCACAGTAAAATATTAACACTTGGGTTGTCCAAGAACTTAGAACTTCTTCACTTGAACTACTGCTCTTAGAAAAAGGGAATAAGGATTGAAGTACTTCATAGTAAGTTAATTCAGCCAGGTGAACCTAACAGTTGGATGGCTAATGGAAATTAACATTGTCTGAGGCAAAACAGTCACAAGTGGAGTGAAATATTTGGAAGCTTTTCTGAGTTCTAAGCCAGATGTGGCCACTCAATATGGCATTACAGCGAACAACTCAATTCTGCTCTATTACAGCAGTGGTCAGAAATAAAAAGCCCAAACCAAACAGACAAATCAAAACTTTCATTAGCATGGGAGGAGTAAGAGGTGTTAAAATGGAAATTACTTTATTGCTCTTTTCTTCTCTCATGGTGGAGTAAGAGAATGGCACAAGTATGATGAACTGGCTGTTACAGTTGGTCTTTTCGTGTAATATAACAGAAAGGTATCAAAAACATTGAAGGATAACTAATTTAAATAGATCAAAGGTTGTCTGGAATATGATTTTCCAAAGAAAATATTTAATTAACCTATTGAATTCACTGCTACATGCTATCACTAAGGTACTGAACTTACTGGGAGGCAAAACCAGATGAGTAGCTTATCCAGCCAGTGAGTACATCTGTAGCTCGTCTAAAATTGCTAGAGGTTTCCATCTAGGGAGGGAGGGCAGTAGATATTTTTGTCATTTGGAAAAGATCTCTGGTTAGTGAGCAAACCCAAGCTGATGGATATAAAAACCTTTTACCAGAGGGCAGTGCAGATATCTAGGGCAGCATTCCCTACACCTGTATTTTTGGTAACCAACATTGATAGAAACTCCCTACAGGACGAGACAAAACACCTGTCTGATCCAATGTTGTAATCATTATGTTCTAATGCTGTTTGAGTGGATGACTGATGCCTTTTTGGATAGGAAAATAATGAACAGTGAGAACAAATAGCACAAATTCTGTTAATTATTCATGCTAACGTTCATGAAACTTTTGAAATGTGTGAATATTTTCATGAATAAATCATTGGTCACTGGCTTGCATTAAAGAACTTCAGAAATAATAGTGGAATAAGCTTGTTACCATTTCTCATGAACAAAGTCATGAATAATTTTCAATATATGACTACTCTTCTTTCTAATTGACTGAACATGAGATAGATTACTTTAAAATAGAGATCAGTAATTCATTGCAAAGCTGAGAGGAAATTTCTCAGGAACCTATAAAAATGCTATGGGCTATATCAGAAACCTAATTTTTCCACATACGCAGTTTTGGCTAATTTTTGTTTCTCACGTGGTGGAACAGATTACAAAAGAAAAGGATCTAATCCCCAGTGTTTGCAGATCCTCCTATTTGCACAAAAATAAAGAGATCTTTATATGTTCAGGTTGCCTGAAAATTCTGAGCCTGAGAAATCACTAAGCAAGAGAATTCTTCAAAATTTCTAGGTTTATTTTGTCACCTTGGTTTCCAACACTAATTTTGACAATGATTCAGAAGAAAGACCTATAGAGATATTTTTGTCTCATTACACCTTTCTGAAAAAAAGCCAAAAAACCCCAAACAAACACCAAACCAAAAAAAAAAAAAAAAAAAAAAAAAAAACAAGCAACCAAAAAAACTAAGAAAACCCACACATGCCCAAGGGTTACTCAGAGCTTTTCTAAGTGCTCGAGCAAAACCCTGGGAAATGTTGATTTACAGAATTTCTTGCCTATTTATATTGGGGCTGCTCACAGAGATCTTTATTGCCATCACTGCAAGAGCTGCCCCGTGCTACTCCCAATGCCCATTATCACATAGCGTTTCCCTTTCAGCAGAGTCTGATGGAACAGATCTGTTCCATGAACAGTTGTCAAAACACTGGCATATTCTAATTACAACACTTACTATGTTTCTGTGAAAGTCAAATTCTGAGCTCAATTGCACCAGAATAAACCAGACACAATTAAAATTACTAGGGGCACCCCTGATTTGCAAGAGTGTAATTAAGATCAGAATCTAGCCCATGGATCCTAAAGAAATACTGGAATGACAGGAATCAAAGAATCATCCTGTCAAACAGAAAACATGGAGAAGACTCCAAGCAAAGCAGCTGGCCCTAAATGTGGTCTGTTTAAAGTAATCCGTATCATATCCTTAAAAACAAATGCATGAAGCATGTGAACTACTGAAATCCCATTGCATATCTTAGTGGAATTGGCAAGTATTCTTTAGGAAGTGCTTGATGAAAATGAGATGCAATGCACTTCACCCTGTCCTATCCTCTTGGGACTTCAAATCGTGTTATATGATAGATATTCTTTGGAAGACCTGCTGATATATAACTCTCTCTATGGGAAGCAGATGGTAGACATAGGTAACAATACAGCTTTAAAGGTAGGACAGGCAGTCCAAAACCACAGGCAGCTTCACAGCCTAAAGCATTTTTATGTAGAAGCAAGCTCAGGGTGTATGGGAAAAGGAGGCAGCCCATAAATGCAACTTCAGGAGTGGTCTCAACTTTTAATTCTGCCCACTTCAATCAGTGAAGTGTGGGAAGGCAGAGAGATAAGTCAGCAAGGGATCCCTCCTTGATTTAATATGGAGAGCTAGGGAATGCAATCTGCGAGGCACAGGTGTTTGGCAGACAGCTGGTGGGATGTGGACAAGCAAGTAGGGAACTAGATTTTTAGGCAGCTCTGACACAGGAAAAGCTGTGGAGACCCTGGTAAAACTGAAAGCTATCTTTGCTAAAATACAGGAACTGGAAAAGGTGGGTAAGTGGTGTGCATGGAGTCTCATTTAGCCACAGGAGCTCTCAGTGCTTGGTCCTTTCTGCAGCCTGGTTCTCAAAGATGGGGATCTCCAAGATGGGTTTAACAGGGCTTGAAATGCTACCACACATTAAATACCAGCATACAATTTAAGCTTTTTTAAGATTTAAGGCCACAAGCATTTGTGAAAAAGTTATCCCTGTCATTCATATGAACTGGATCTAAGCCCCTTCAGCTTTTCTTAGCCTGATTACTTTTGCCTATCTCATCCACCCACCTAAGCAGCCAGTAGAAGGTCAGGGCAGCAGTTCCACAAGTGAGTAATCCTCTTCTGTGCCTTCAAATCTCTCAGAATTAGCTGAGAGTTGCTTCAAGCTGCGGAGCTCAAAGCCAGAGATATCCAAAATTTCTGAAAAAAAATGGTCAGATATAGTCTGGACTTCCCAACTCCAATTTCTTCCCACTTACTTCTCCACAGTTTAACCCACTCAAGTCATAATCTCTGAGCGATGAAACCAGGATCATTTGAATCAGCTGAACACCATATGCCTTTTTTTTTTCTTTTTTTCAGTTTCGTATTTAGAGGAGGGAATATCTGACTGGAAACAGTCATACCCCTTACTTCTCTCCCTCTGCTGCATTCCTTGTGCCCAGGGATGCTCTTCCTCGCCTGCCTCTGGCACTAGATGGCGCGGGGATCTGGGCTTCAGCGGGAAATCCAACTTTCCGTGGCTTCCTACTTCGCCTTAAAACGAACTCAACTTTCAAAGAGGTCCTAATTTCACAGAAAGGGAATTGGCTTCATTATTACTGGCTTGTCTGAGTTCCCCATGCTGCATTGCTATGGAAACAGGATCAGAAAATAAGTGTTTTGCATGTAGGTCATGGTATTAGTGGAGAAGGGAAAGCTGGGTGAGCGGGTGAGTGGGTTACAGCAGTGAAGTGGGACAGAGTAACCTCCTGGGATTATACTAACAACAGTGAGAGATTTCATAGTAAGTGTCCTCAAAAGACTTTTGAATGAGATAACAAATGGGCTGGAAGAGCCAAGCATTTTGAGTAGCTGAGAACCATGAAACACATACCAGGATTCAGCCCAGGGGTGACAACCAAAGTGACAGTGGTAACTGGGCTGAACATCTGGGATGAAAAAAAATTAGCCTTGTTTATAGATTCTATTTTTAACTGATGGCATCAGTTTCCCCCTTTCAGTGTCTTGGTCTCCATCCTGGATGATGACAGAGCACAGTTAGACTGCTGTCCCTTCCATCTCCTCAGGACATTCTTGATCACGTATGGTCCAGGTCTCCCTTGAGCTCTGCCCAGATGCAGAGTTACAACCATGCAGGTAGAGGATACTACTCAAAATCTTTGGTTTGGATGGGAGAAAAGCATGACCTCTCCTTTGTACAATTTTGCCCTCCATCCAAAGCAAGCTGGGGACATCCAAGACAGCCCCTTCCCATGTACAGGGTCTCTAGGATTGCAGTGCAGAAATCACAGAGGGAAAGAACAGAGAAGACAGATCAGTGGGGCACATGCTCAACAAACCATTGAGATTACTGCACTTCTCACTCTCCTGGTGCAAAAGCACCAGGGGTCCAGGGGTCCTGCAGAGGGGAAGTTCAACCAAACTTACACTCAAAGAGATCCTAAAGAAAATAGGAAGAGTATTCTGTGTAGCTTAGAGAGTTTTACAGATGAGTCATGGAGAGCAGTTGGCATCATAAACCATACAATCAAAGCTGGTGTGTATTCAGACAGGTGCTGTGATTGCAAGCGATGCAATGCCATAAAGTCGGACTTCTGCTCTCCTGTATTAACCTTCCTCATGGTTTTTTATAGTTGTGGATTTGCTAAGTCCCTCAAATAGCTGCAAGAGTAGGCTGTCAAGCAGAGGTTAGACCTTTTATTGTCCTTGCCTTTTTCCTTCTGAAAAGAGAGTATCTTCCTTAAGGGACAAGGACAAGCCAGTGTGCTCCAACACACTGGTTGATACATAAAAACGGGAATAGATGTCATTCTGGCTAGATTTGCAGCAAGAATTTCCAGTTGGAAATAAAGCCCTCTCCTTGCCCTAAAAGGAACTTCAGCAAATGAAAATAGTAGGAATAAATAATCTTACAGGGGTGGGAAGAGGCGTCCCTTGTCCTTCACCCAGCGAGGGGGTGAGGACTCACCCATGGGCCAGTGGGGATGGGTTACAAGCCCTGACAGGTTCCCCTCGGAGCTGGCAGCGGGCACAGCCATCCTCCAGGGCCCTCCGGCTCAGATGCCTTGCCGAGGGACGAGCAGAGGAGCTCCCAGCCTGCCTTTCCCCGTCACCCCGGTGCTGGGGCAGCAGCCAAGCACAGCACGGAGCATGGAGTGCTGGGAAGGCGCAAAGCCACGAGAGTGCCCTAGCTGGAGGGATGGCCAGAATCGGTTTTTGCCCGAGAAGGAGAAAAGCACTTTGTCCCTTCAGAGTCCCCGAGATGGACTTACTGTGGGGCTGCACCAGGACGTCGATGCCCCAGGGTTGGTTCTGGGAGGCAATTTTTCTCCCACAGCTTGATCTGAGCTCCTTCTCAAAGTATCAGCTGGCTCCTTCTGGCCACAAGCACCCTGTGGCGGCGGCACGGGCGAAAGGAGAGGGAGCCTGGACCAGAACGACCGGGCAGCCTTGCCAGGGCAGAGAAGCTAGCCGGACCCGGCCCTGGAGCATCCTTCCCCGCTACATGCTCCGGGAAGCGAACCCCGGGGACAAGGATCCGCGGAAGAGGGGCCGGAAATGAGCCGGGGAAAGCCCAAACCCTTCCCACCTCTGGCAGCGCCCCGAGCCCGCGCTCCCTTCCCCGAGGCAGGACATGAGACCTGAGGCAGCGGGAGCTGCTCACGGGCAGAGCAGGGACTCTAGGGGCGAGGGACCTCCCCGGCACAGCGGCAGCCCCCTCCCCGATACCCCGCATCCCTCGTGGTCCCGGCAGGGCAGGGATCCTGCCCGCCCCGTCCCTGCTGCCCGCCCGACAAGCGAGCGCGCACCGCCGCCAAGCTCCGCTCCCCGGGGACGGCTGCGCTCCCCGCTCCCAGTGACATTTTGCAGGAGTCGTCGGGATGTCACTCCGGGATTTGGGAAGGGCAGATGAACCTATGTCGGAATGTAGCATTTATAATAAAAATCCCTGTGTATAGCGCTTGAAAACTGTGAAGGTTCCTCTAAATCGGGCTACTGTGTCTTTCCTTGCCCGCTCTACCGTGCTAGGCTCGGTTCTGGGCTTAATATCGCAACTGAAACTCGATAGAAAAGGGCTCTGTGCTGGGGACAATCCCTTTGCCTAATCTCTCTCTGCCTTTCACCGGTGGCCCGCACAGCTGTGACCCATTCAGCAAAAGTTTCCCTACGGTCTGTTCTGCTTCTTCCACCAGGAAGCAAAAGCTTGCTTCTCAGACATTATTTCCTTGGCGGGAGCTTTCCTATGACAGCAGAGGATGAAATCCTAGGTGCGGCGAGGAAGGGGCGGAGGGAGAGGACTCGAAAGAGGAAAAAAAAAAAGATTAAAAAAAAAAATGGAAAGAAAAAAGAAAAAAAGAGAGAAAGGAAACGTCAGTAAAAACCAAAGCTTTCCTACCTGTGATCCAATTAGCAGAAGTTGCATCTCATCCCGCTGCAAGCGGCTCGCTGGAGCGGTGGCTGCGGAGCGGCCCCGGCTGTGGCGGCAGAGGCATGCGGGCTGCGCGCCGTCAGCGCCCGCAGACAGCGGCTTTATCTTCCTCTTCCATATCTTCCGCGAGCAGGGAGGGGGGATTGGGCTGGGGGAAATACAGATCACTTGGTACCGTGATAATGGGGAGAAAGAATAACAGGCTGGAAGCTTTAAACAAGAGGTAGCATTGTCCGGGCTGATGGAGTTTTTTCTCTCGCTTCCTCTCGCTCTCCCACACCCACAGGCGCACACATACACACACACACCCTCGATGGCTCTAACCCTCGGGAATCTCTGCTTCAGTTCAGCCAAACTGAGCTTAAAAAATATAAAGCAATAATGCTACCAAACCCGGCTTAAAGGTTTAGACAGAACTGGAGTAGTTAAAAACAGGTGAAGCCGGGACTCGTGAGTGAGCAGGTAATAATTCATACTTCCCCCAGAGCTCGTAGGGAAATGGTAAGCTGCCGCCTTCGCTGGGCTGGTGGCGAGAGAGGGAAGAGGGGTGCCTAGATGAGCATCTCGGGTGAATGTCCTTGCGGGGTGCTGCGGCTGTGGGTCCACTCGCTGACCGCCCGGAGGGGTGTGCGGGGGTGTGTGATGTGTGCGAGCGCGAAGTGGGCTCGGTTAGCTGCAATGGGAAGGCAGTTTCTGCAGAGAACATTTACAATTTTCTTTCAATATGACAGGATTAGTTGCTGTTGAAAGCTCTCCTCCAATAAGATCGCTCTGCTCTCTGATTTGGTGGCTTTGCTGAATATAAATTACTGGTTCTTGTTATCTCTCAACACACTCTCCCATCTTCCTCATCAGGCACTTCCCTCTTTCTCATCACAAGTCTTTATCAACAACACATCAGAACCACTTTTTTTGTTTTTTTCAATTACCGCTTCCCCATCTTTTCCTGCAATGCTCTCCTCTTTACTTCTCGTTATTTTTTTTTCTTTTTTATGCAATTCCTTGATAGCTGTAAGTCTAAAGCAATGTATGGGAGGAGAAAGAGATCTTTCTTTTAGCTTATTGCAGTCATGGGAGGCTCTGCACATTGTGGAGAATGTTGTTACAGTAAATCCAGTTCAGTTTCTTAAACTGATTATTGTTCTGAGATTTTCACTGGAAGAAGTTTCCTTAGCATAATGACAAATAAATTAGGGAAAACAGATAAATTCTGAGAACAAGAACTAGTTCTCATTGAGTGTAAAGCATTCCTCTTTAATAGTCACTAGGCTAAGAAGTATTTACCTTGCTTAAGGAAACTTGCCAGTTCTATGGATGTAATCTAGATATCTTTGTTTTTGTATGCCTCTCTCCTGGACCAGAACTGATTTGTGGTTTGAAGTTTGCTTTTTCCCTCGGGATAGCGGCTGTCAGAGTGGGAAACAGGAGAACGGAATCCATCTCATCTATTGTCGAAAGAATAGTAGCAGGGAAGTGGTGCAGAAAAGAGAAGTGGACTTCGTGAAGGCTTTTGGCTACTGCTTCCCCTGCCCCATCTCTTGTCTTGAAAGGCCACTCCAAAACCCCCTTTGCTTTAGTGAAAGAATTTCTTGGCCTGAGATTGCTCCAGGAAGAGAACAGTCTACAAGACTTACATACATGTAGCTGTTGCTCCTGGAAAGGTCTTAGGGGTAGATTTGCCCCAAAGAGGGTGATGTACCTTCAGGGTAGAGCTACTGCCTGGAAGGGTTCAAAACCAGGCTGGATGAGCCTTTGACTCTCCTGGTCTAGCAGAAGATGTCCCTGCCCATGGCAGTGGGGTTGAAACTAAATGATCTTTTATATTCCTTACCAGCTAATTTGGAGATGGGGAGCTCTGAATTTTGGAGGTACTTGTGCTTCAGTGTTACACGAGGCTATGTTTCTCTGCCTGAAAGCACTTTCACATGATTTAAGGGCTGGATTACATGTAGCCCTTCAGGAGCATCAAGGCAGCTGTGACTTGACTTCTGCCCCCCTTGTTTTCTCAGCCTTCACAGAAAATTTTGCCTGGACTTCCCAGCAGAGTTAGAAGACAGCTACCCAAGCAACTCAGATGATATTTGGTATCAGGAGGTTGGAAGCAGCCCCGAGGGACTGCTCCACCTCAAATGCCAGGGCAGGGGATAGCCACCTCCACAGTCTGGGTGCCGCTTCCTTTGCCAGACAGAGCCTCAAATCCAGCGGCCCCCTGCAACTCCCACGGGTTGTCTCTCAGACCTTGGCACTTAACATTCACTAATCAGGATGATCAGCAGCCTCAGAAGTGGCAACGTCTGCTTTTTCTTCCCCTTATTATTATCATTATTCCTATTTTTTTTTTTCTCTCCCGGAGAGTGTTTGATTGTGCCCGTTGATTTCTGGAGATTTAATTAGAGTTCAGCTACTGCGAGCACGAGTCAGTCGTTCCCACCGTGGGGAGCAGAGAGTGGGTGCCAGACCTGCCCTGGGATCACCCCGGCAGTACACGGCAGTCTTGGGGACTCCCCAGCTTCCCTGCCTCCATTTCTGCCCTGCAGAAAAGGACAGAGGTCTGTGGCCGGGGTTGGCTTCCAGCAGCACGGCTGGAGTGGAGGCAGGAGGCAGCTCCGAGCTGTCTCTACCCAGCTGCAGGGGGCTCTCCAGTGCCACGCTGCTCAGCGCCGTGTGGTCGTCACGGACCGCTGGAAGGACATCCTCCGCCATGCCAACCTCGCCCGAGCGGGGAGCACCTCGCTTCCTCACAAACGTCCCTCGCGCCGTGACCTCCCATGGAAATAAAAGCCCGGTCCTGAGAACCCCTGGGGTGTGACCCTCACCTCCTCCGTGCCTTGTCTGCAGCCCGCCCAGGGAGAGCGGAGATCCCCCCCACCCACACGCGTGTGAGCAGCGCTGCCTTCCTGAGCCCGGCTCTTCATCAATCTCAGCAGATACATCTTGATGGCACCCGGTGACTCCGTGGTAATTGTCACCTTTTAAGTTTGACAGAACATCCGTCATTACCGGCTCTCCTCTTCATAGCAGTACGTGCTAGACACGCCTCCTGTGGGAGAAAATGTCTCTTCTGAGCTTAAAACGTTCAAAACACATCCCCCCACCTCGCCGCCCCAAACCTCCTCCCCCTCCCCGTCCCCGGCTCATGCAAGAAGAGGGAGGGCGAAGGAGCCGAGTCATTGACGGTGCGCTAAACCCTTGTAAATTCCTCGTAGAACTACGGAACAAAGCACTCAGCCCTTCGCTGGAAGAAAAAAGGAAAGCTCGTGAGGAAGCGAGTATTTGCACAGGCTGAATTTCCCCTCCCGCAAAACGACCGGGAGTTGCTCCCGGGGAGCGCAGGCGAAGACAGCAACTTTCAGCGAGGCTATTTCCACAGGAAACCGCATCCCTACCCAGAGGTGCCAGAGTGATCTCGAGCGAGACTTTGCTAGGGGGCTCTCCTTGTTTTTGGCTACATGTATCCCAGACGGCTCCTTCTCCCGGCGTGGAGCTGCCTCATTGGGGTGTGTCCCGGCAGGACGAATCCCCTGTCCCCCAGGGATTTACAGCTTGGGTGGAGAGGGAGGAGTGGTGTCCCACGGGACCACTTCCAAGGGGATCTTTTCTACTATATTCGCAGGGGTGAGTTCCCTCTCCGATCAGCTCTCTGGGGGTCACAGACATCTCTGCAGAAATTCAAAGTTCCCTCACAGGTGAGGGAGGCTACCTAGGGGCTGGGCGGGTGGTCCCCATGCTCCCACAGCTCCTATTTCCCCCTTCTCGGAGTCCCTCCATGCCTGTTTCATCCCGTTGCCACAGGGTTGGTGTTAGAAGGGGAATGAGAATGTGCAAATGTCCTGTGGATGGGGATCTGATTGCTCAGCTTCCTCCCAATAAGTTTTCCATGGCTTAGGTGCCTGGCTTCCCAGCTTTCTTGGAGGACTGAGAGAGCAAGTCCAGGGAACAGCCAACTCTCCAAATGCATGATTTTCCTTTGGAGGTGCGGTTCTCTCCCTGGTGCCTGCTGGAGGTGGACATGTCACCTCCCAGGGGAAAGTGGGTCTGAGAGCCATTTTTATTGAGAGCAACTCTTTCCTGTGAGGTCTTTGCCAGCAGTTTTGGGCAAACAAGGCTGGGAACAGGACGAAGCCCTAATTTCTCTGTGGAAGAAAGCACCAGGCAAACAGGTTCTTAGTGCAAATAGTGAAAGGCCCTTAGACTTCTACATTTATTTATCCCCACCTTTGCAATGGATAGCTGAGTTTAACACATGGGGGAGGCAGGTGCCTGAGGGATGGTGGGAAAATGCTGGTTAGAGTGGGAGAATGGAACTGCAAATCATCCTGACAATGTGGAACACAGAGAGCAAAAAGAAAGAAAGGAACAAACCCAAACTGAGAAAAAGGCAAGCCAGACTGTGCAGATAAATTCCTAATAGGCACAAATATAAGGAAATTAAATGAGTTAAATAAAATGATGGTCAAGCCTTAACAAAAAAATGGTGTGTAATCCCTCAGCTACGTCCAGGGCAGTGCATTTCTAGGAGTGTTACAAACCACAGTTAGATCTGCCAGGCTAGGCAGTGAAACATTGACACGGGGTAGCTTGGATCTCACTGGTGCCAGGGAACTGAGAACATTTTGGTTTCTTCTTCTCAGTTCAAGCCTTAAAGTCCTCCAGCCCAACTGTCAAGGAAGGGTGTTGTTTTCACCCACTAGCTACATTAAACTGCCTTGTTAATATGAAATCATCCAGCTTTTCTTTTCCATTTCCCCTGAATGATGATGCACTTTTTGTGTCCCCTTTGAGTCTCAAAGCCCAGCATACTGGGAATTATTCAAATCAGATGAAAATAGATGCAGTGGAAATTCCCAGCAGGCTTAGATGGCGCTCAGGGTCTAATTTTAAGGGCCAAACTGATCCTCTCTCTTGTGAAGCAGCTAGGTGGCGAACTGGAAAATCAAATCTACTGTTTTATTAAGGATAAGCACAGCATCTGGCAGAACATCCTGCTAGGCACAGCAAAACTGATGGAACACTTTCTAATATAAGCATGCATGTAGTTGTCATCCTAGCAATAAACCCCTATCAACTGCAGATCTTCACTACAGTTGTTGTTGTTGTTGTTTGTTTGTTTGTTTGTTTGGGTTTGTTTTTTTTTGTTTTGTTTTGTTTTGTGGTTTTTTGTTTTGTTTTGTTTTTTTGTTTTTTTTTTTTTATTTTTTATTTTTTTTTTGTGTGTAGGAATAATTATTCCTTGCAAATGCTGCAGTGTCCCAGGTGGCCAGATCTGAAAAGAGTTGCAGAACAATCTGCAAAATACATCTGCTGAGAATCAGTGTCAATTTTGTCCACATTTGGGAGGACAGTGACTGATAATCACAATATAGCATATGTTCAAGGTTGTCAGACATACTTCAGAGTAAAGACAGAAGAGTGTGTTTCAGGGAATAGAAAACAGGAAGGAAGTATGTAGCCTCAATTTATGTGATGTAGGAGTTAAAAAACATTAACGAGGGGACGAGCAGGGATATGGTTTCTTTTTTAACATGGTAAGCTTTATAACTGGGACACAAAGCTCTTAAAATGCGAAGTTAAATTCTCTCTAAATTGTGGACAGGTGTGTAGAGTGGGTCATCTGCCTCATAAAAGCTTTACTTAACGTTGACCATGGAAAAATAGACCCTCCTTGACCTGAATCTCAGAGGTTCATATCCTGAAGTATCTCTAATGGAAAAACTCTGAAATGGACGGAGCCGCCGGAGGACTTTGTAGCCTCCGCCTGCAGCACCCTGGAGAGCAGCCTGCCAGCCTCTGGCGTGTCCCCGTGTCAGTCTGTCCGTGTGTCTCCGTATCCCTGTGTCCCTGTAACCGTGTGTCTGTGCACATACATACACACACACACACACACACACACACACAGTCACATCCCCCTTTGCACATACACCCCTTGCTCGTATTTATGCTTGCAGCTGTTCAGGCAAACACAAGCCAATAACCAGCAGCACGTCTGGTGAGATGTCCCTTGAGGTCTCATCTCTAGTTTTGAATCCCATATTGCTTGGAAGACGACTCGCTGCAGGAAGCTTGAGAAAGGGGTTTCTGTGCCTCACACACACACATGAGCTGGAGCCAGTTCTAGAAATTAGTAAGATTCCGTCGTGCCTTTGAAAGTGTCAAAGAATCCCAGAATCCCAGAATGGGGAGGGTGGAAAGGAACCACCAGAGGACATGTAGTCCAATCTCCCTGTGTCCCCTCGAGCAAATTATTCAGGACTGTGTTCAGATAATTTCTGAATGTTACAAGAGAAGAAGTTCAAATACACAGAAGAACACAGTGACCTGAAGCTCAGCACTAGGAAAACTCCTTTCAGCATGGGCTTAAGTAAATAGTTGTGTTATTGCAGAAGAGAAATTTTTCTGCAGAGAGCCTTAGTCACTGGAAACCTGCCAACTTCACTCATGTTGTACACAAGGATGGTGTGTGAACATAGGAAAGCAAGTGTCAGGCAGGCCATGCACTTTTAATTTTAATTAGCTGGGAAAAGACCAAGAGGTATTTCAAACACAATCTTTTCTCAGAGCAGCCAGACTGTTGGCAGCTTTAAGTGCACTCCAGTGACTCCAAAGAGGCACCAAAGCCTGTTTGTTTGATGAAGAGATTTAAAGAGGGTCACAGTTCAGGGGGAAATTTTTTCCCCCAAATATTACTTTACAAACAGACTCAATAGTTCATCTTCCCTGGGCATGAAGTCAAAGGTTCTGTCTGCTCTTTAAGCACTCAAGCCCACATAGGAAGCTTTCCTGCAGTGCAATTCTGTAGCTATTTCCCTTTTGAACTTTTTATTCTGCTACAGGGTTTATACAAAATCTCATACTGATACTGCTCACCCAAGCACTCACAAGGAATGAATGGTTATCTGAAGTCCATCTGAAACACATAAATCCAGAAACAGAATTCTTAAAATAGGAGATCCTGAAAAGTTTTTAGTAAGCTACTTCAACAAGCAGCTCAGATTCATCTTAAAAAAAAACAAAACGGAGAAATATTAATTCAGTTTCTTTTGGGGAGAGGGTATTGGGAACTATACCTTCTAGGTTCCTCTGAGAAATTTTATATGGGATACTTGTTTTCTCCTCCTGAAAATGCTGTGTTTTGTACCTTTTGTTACTCACTGGAGCAGTGACGCTTGCAGAGGAAGAACATTGCCTGATTCAATGGCTTAACTTCACGATGGTCACGCGTACACTCAGGGATGAGAATTCAAGCAATCATAGCAAAACCAACAGCAATTTCATTTAAAACCAAATATCAACAACAACATTCCATGAACAGTGCTGGATAGCAACTTCTCCTTGGTGTCCAGTGAGCTGCTGATTTGAACCTGGGCTCTGGGGCAGACATCTCACATTCTCAGGAATAATATGACATTATTTTAGCCCTTTCCTGTCTCCCATTGGCAGTGACAGGAGTGACACACTCACTAAAGGGTTTGCACCACACAGGGTCCTGAGGTGTCAGAGGTGTTTCTGAAACTAGGCACAATGTTTTCTAAGTATCTCCTCTATGGATCAGAGCTTATGGGCTCAGATAAGGCTCAATGTTGTGCCTGCTCTGTTTTCGGCACCTGAACCATTGCACTCCAATGTCCTTTGTAGATATGGCCTTAAAAACACATCTTTCATTTGTTTACCTTGCTCTTTAACCTGAGTTTCATGTTCATTATTTTCCTACATTTTTCACTTCTTCTCCTTCACAGCTTGAATTTCTCTTGAAGTTTTTATCTTTGTCTCAGGCTCACAGCATGAAGAAAGGAAAGAATTTCCAGTGTGTAGGCTGACAAATTTAGCAACCTTTCTCCAGCAATGGCCAGATTCAGGTATTTCTGTAGAAAGAGCCAAGCAGTTTATCCCTTAGACATGACACGATCTGCTTCCTCCTAGAAGGCTCTTCCTAATCAGAGAATTGTGGTTGCATAAATTCTCCTGCATGTTTTTTTATTGTCTCTTCTCCTATTTGTCTTTGTAGTGGTTTTAATTCACCTATTTGAGTTTCTGGCTAAACACCAGCACACTTACTAAAACTACTTAGTTTTAATTATGAGATAAGGACTAGAAGTAAGCAAAACAGGTTTAGACTTTAAGGAATATAAAGAGAATTTATTAACAGGTTTAAAAAAGGAATAACAACAATCAGGAATCAGAACAAAACTTTTAGAACACCCTTCTTCCTCGCCCCCTTCATTTCTTTCCCACTGACCATACAAAAAGACAACATTTTGACTTTTAGTTAGTTTACCATCTATGGAACAGTTCTTTTCTCAGTTCATGTAGGGGAAAGAAGTTTTCTTTTGCTTTATCATGTTGATTCCCATAGGAAATGCAGTTCCTATGGCTTTTAACCCCAATACAAACAGCTACCTGGAGGAAAAACCTGTTTGTTCTGGAAATCCCTCCCACTTTAGTACCTTTCGCAGGACTACTAGAAATGGACATATGATGGTCAATGAGGTACTCTTTTGAGGATGAGCAGTTCTACTACAGCGATAATGAAATCCCCTTTTCTCATTATTAGCAAAACAAGTTTTCTTCTATTATTCCATGGGCAAGGAATCTTTATACAAGAGTCTTAGTCCACCGGTTGTAGCTAGAATATGACATCCCCCTTTTTTCACTCTTTGAGACCATTGTTCATCTATTACAGGGCATATTATAGCTGAGTTTATCAACATGTCTTTACAAGAGAAGTTTCAGCCTTGGTTAGGACACTCCTCATCACCTCCTTTTCTGGATATAGGTTTTGCTTTGTTCATTAACTTGGAGTCTTTATGTTGTACCTTTTGTAGGTGTCTTCATTCTTTCCCTTTCTGTGTGGGAGGAAAATGGATGTTTTCAAGTCCCATCCTGATATTGAAAAAAAGGTTAATTTGTCTTTCGGCTGGGCGATGGTCACATAACCTCCGTCCGTGTTGTTTAAGTGTCGTATGCTCAGTGTTTGAGCTGAGGGAGAGGAGTTCCTCTGTGTCATTCTCTATCCAAGCCGCACCTGGGCTGCGGGGGGTGGCACGGCCACATCCGAGCTGCAAGGGGCCAGCCCAAGCCATCTCCCATGCCAGGCTGCACAGAGCTGGCCCAGCCTGGGCCAGGTGGGGCGGAGTCGGCAAAGCTCCTTGGCCTGGGGTAGCAGAATGAAGCCCCTCTCGACTCGGGTGGAGCTGAGCTGGGGTCACCTGGGTTTTCTTTGTCTGCAGCTGCCGTAATGGACAAAAAAGGCTGGCCCAGGTTCCCCCTCCCCTCCCCCCTCTGTGCCAGTGGCCTCAGGCCACATGGCCTGGGCAGACCTCACCAGACGGCGCGGAGGAGAGAGAGAGACAGATGTTTTTTCTCAGTGAGCCAGAAGTCTAAAAGAGAACTTCTCCAGGTCATCTCCTGGTTTTATGAGTTCTGGAGGAGGAAACTGTAATACCTTCTTTTGGGTACGTCATTTCTGGCTCCACCTCCTTCCTTCTGTACTGGGAGTTTTGACTAAGGTTACCCCACAACAGTCTTAGCATTAAATACTGTAACTTAGGATATTGCTGGTATGTCTAGAAACACCCTGTTCTTTGAACCTTGGGAAATTTTCAGGCCAAAGTTCATCCTTGGCAGTGAGAACTACAGTATAAACACATGCTTTACACTCCAAAAGCATGTGAAAAAATTTATTTCCTCATATGAGTTTTGAAGTTGATACCTATTACTTCAACTGATGGCCCCATAGTGTTTTGGACTTTTGTCTGAAGTGACAAAAACAGTGATTTCCCATCTTGCAAAAGCAAATTCTTAGATCGGAATTATTCATTGTATCTTTGCTTTTTATATAGTTTCCTTATATCCATACTGTTTAAGGGCAAGAATTCCAGGTTTTTTTCTTCACCCTCTGTTCAGCCACGTGTCTTTGTTTTTCTTTCTTCATGGGGATTATTTTCTCCCCCTTTCTGTTCTCCTTTTAAGCATCTTTCTTGAGACAAGTTCCTTTTACTGCAGACACTATTCTGGAGGAAACCACACCACTTAGATTGATGATCTGTATAATGTCTATATAATGTTCTAATATGATTGCTTAATATTATTTCATAAATCAGCATAAACCTTGTTTCTTAACATCCTTCTGATGTTATTTAATTAGCTAAGCTCTGGACACATCTTTGCTAATCTGTTTTGATTTATACCTGTGTCACTGATCTGTTTAACTGAAAAACTTCAGCAATACAACAGTACGTATTTTTTTCTTCTTCAGCATCTACTGCTTTGAGTTTTTCAATGCTGAGATTCATTAACTGTGCTGTTGCTCAGCCACCAAATTTGTTAAATGCATTCAACTTTCTTCATTTTTTCTATTCTTTCCAGCCCAGCACAAAATCCATTCTCAATTCACTGCACTCCTCTGAACTGCTGCTGGAGTCCCTTTGTCAGAACAAATTTTCAAACTCATTTGTTACTAATGGTTGAGTGCTGAATTCCCACTCTTACTTCCTTTATTACATCATTCCTATCTTATCTGTTTATTCTTTGAAAAAGAATAAAACTCCACCAGAGTTGCTTATATTTCCCCTCTTTTCTACTTCTAGCAGTTGCACTGAAGTTGAGCTGACTCAAATCATCTGTGTACCTCTGGCTTCTCAAACTTCAGCTTGCAAGGCAAGGTAAATTAGTAACAGGTACTGTCATATATCCCATAACTCAAATTTTTACTCTTAAATACTTCTTTTTTTCTTATGCAGCTTTAAACTGTAGACAGTATTGTGTTTCCATAAAAGTTAAAAATCCTACCACATTTTTCATCTCCTCATCTTCATTATCAACACAGAAAGGACTTCAATATATTTCTAAGCATCCTGGAGAATTGGGTACTACTCCCACACAGAGAAGGTGAAATGTACCAATGAAACGTGACAATAAGAAGCCATTCTTTGCTTCTTTCTATGGTTTTAGGTTATTTCTTGTCAATAGGATATATTTAACTGTGACAATACTAATAGAAACAGTAACAAAGTTTTCTGATTCAATCAGAGTCAAAAAACATGACATTTATAGACCCTCTGTTAGTATTTCCATATTGAACATCTTAAAATTGCCTGTTTTCACATTCCTCTGCATTATGTTTTTGGTTGAATTGCTTTACATTGGAGGAAAGACATGACAATAGTTTTGTGCCTTGCACTGGTATTAAAGCAAGTATAAGCAGCCTTTCTAAAAAGCTTTTAAATTAGAAGGAGAAAGCTCTCAGATGAAGTTCTACATTGCTGCAGTGATTATTAAGAGCAATGAATCATGTGGGGTCAAGCTCAGCCAGCAAAGTAAATTAGTTTTGGAGCACTTTTAGAATGTGTCTTGCAGTCACACGTTTAATGCTGTTTGGTGATCCAGCAAGACTGTAGATCACAGCATATGGCAATCTTGCACAGGAACAGAGATTAGTAGTCATTGCTGTCTGATTCCCTTGTGAAACCTTAGAATGAGAAACAGCTAAAAACCCCCTTCCTTTCACATATCTTTTCACACTCCAAGTTATCAGTGTGGACTTCTGCTAGGTCAAACACTACTTAACCAAGCAGCATTTTCATCAAACCGTCTTTTCTACCAGAAATACCTCATTATTTTAGTTTTTACTCTTCCTCACTGTACCACACATTTCAACAACTGAATAGAGTTTATTAAGACAAGGTCCTTCTTATATCACTTGTAGAGGCAACAGATGATGCAGTGAAACTCTGTGTATGCCTTTTAAGAAGCAGAAGAAAATATGTGGTTTTTTCCAGAGTTAATAGACCCTTTTTGACATTAATGACAAACATGGTGAGTAAAGCTAGTTACATTCAATTATGAGCCACTTGGAATATTAGCATGTCAATGTTTTTAGGAACCTCTAGAAGTCACTCTCTGATGCAAACTTAATAATCTACTGAGACTGTTAATATTCTGTTCCTGATTTGTCTCTTCCAGGAAGGATATTCCTGACTACCTGAACTGCCAAACCCAGTGTAGTAGATTTTCAAAGACTGTAGCTAGCATTAAAGCTGAATTTGGGCACAGAAGCTGGCCCAAGTAAAAGGGCTACTTGTGTAAACCATTAGAGAGACTTTTTCATGCCTATTCCATGTGTAAGATAAACCTACATATTGATATCTTTTGTAAAATGGTGTAATCAGGATTATTATTCTGATGGTTTATGAAAATAGTTCATGAGAATGCCTAAGTGAGTGTGCAGTGCTCACCAATAAAGTGTTGGTTTAAAGGATGTGAATGTGGGTGTTATGGTCTCACCAGGACCTTGGGGAGTAAAGAATAAGCTCTGGAGCCAGAGTTATTACTTTTAAACTCACTTAAGTGCCAGGTTTCAAAACAGTTCCTTCAAGTACAGGTATACAAGACTTGTGCTCCAAACACAAGTCTGCTTAGACAAAGCTGAATATCTACTGTGTGCGTGGCTGTTGACCAGAGCAGCTGCTACTGAGAATCAGGGCTTTGCTTTGTCAAGCAAGTTGTTTAAAACCTGAAAAACTTAATGAAAATATAGGCTACAGTCTCTCTTGGCTTTCTTTTCTAATCTGAGAACTCATTACAGTGATTATCCCCCACAAAGGAGTGTTGTGGGGCATTACTAACTGAAGTCTTTAATGTGTGGAAAGGTACATGTGGCAAAGATGCTACAGCACAAATTATTAAGAGAGGAGCAGAGAGGCTTGTGTCTATTTCATGTAATGGGTGGGTTATTAGTTCCTCCTACTCATTTCTCTGATTCAACAAAGTTAAAATTTACATGCCCAAATACTCTTAAAATAACATCAGATTCATGTTCACAGTTAATGTTACATATCTGTACAAGTGTTTCACTGATCTGGCATCCATTCACTGTACCAGTAAGCAGAAATAGATTATTGTTTATATTGTTCTTTAAAACAAAAGAAAAACGCATCAGAAAGTGTAATTTTTTAATCTGTTAGCTATGGTAGTTTAGGATTTTGCTTATTCCTTTTTTTCAGCACATTTTACAGAATTCATGTTGTTATCTAATGGTCCTTTCTATCAGAGATTTCCATCTCTGATCTACACTGAGCTTTATTTTATAGATAGAAAATGGCAATACCAGAAAATACTTCCTTATAGCAACATCAGGTTTTTTCTACAAGTTGTTACCTGGGCTGAACCCAAACAAAGCATGCTGGAGAGCAAGGACCAAAATCTTTTCAATTCCAGGTATTGATGACACACAAGGAAACAGAAAAATAATAAAAACTCTCTTTCATCATCCCAAGCCATCCTCTGGGTCTCTGAAGCATAAGCAACTAGATCTAGCCCTGAAAAATGAACTAGTTTGTACCACATTAACTTGAAGACTTCAGAGCTTGGACCTGGGCCCTTGAGTCTTCCTGTAGAGGTTTAAGACTTTGGATTCATAGAAGGTGGTTCAGTCAATAGACAAGTTCAGCAATTGACCAATAAGAGTCCAGGCCAAGAATGGCCTCTGTGTTCAATATTTCTGGCTCTTTATATACCACCAGATCAAGTTTCATCCTCTGTGTGTGTCTGTGGGCAAGGAAGTTTAGGACTTCTTGCTGACCAGTTTCTGCCCACATAATAATAATAATAATAATAATAATAATAATAATAATATTGGTAGCCAGTTGTGTTGACTTTGTCTGTGATAAAGTTCGTTTTCCTTAGAGTAGCTTGTACAGTTCTGTGCTCTGGATTTGTGATGTCAGCCGCCTTGATATTTGAAATCAAATCAAAAAATGGATATTTGAGTTATTGACAAACAGTGCTGACAGCCTCCAGGCCTTTTCTACTTTTTATTCTGCCCTGCTAGTGAGGGAGCTGGGGGTGGGCAGAAATCTGGGAGAGGATGCAGCATGGACAGTTGACTCCAGCTGATCAAAGGAATACTCCATACAATGTGATGTTGTATTCAGTAATAAATACAGGGGCAGAGGAAGTTTTCCAGGATTGACATTGCTTGGGGGCAGACTGAGCATCTCTTGGCTGGTGCTGAGCAATTGGATTTTTTGTGCCACTTGCATGTATTGTTAGATTTTGGCTTTTTGGTTGGTTAGCTTTTTTCTTTTCCTTTTTTTTTTGTTTTGGTTGGTGGGAAGAGTGAGAGAGTGTCTCTGTGGTGCTAAACTGACTGCCAGGATTAAATCACAACACTTCCCAGCCATAGTTTTCATGATGTGATGCAGAAATCTTTAGCTCTAGACGTCTAATGCATTTTAGACCACTGGGCTCAGGTTGTCCAGAATTTGAGTAGGATATCTGAATAGATTTTTTCTGTTTCAGTGGAATGGACAATGACGAGGAAATTTGCTGCATTCACAAATTCCCATTTGTTTCCTTTTTTCCTTTTTTTTTCTTTTAAATAGAACTTATTTTCTAATATTTAAAATTTGGCAAAACTAAGTTTATACTAGACATGGTGTTTATCCAGGATTTCTGATTAAAAAAATAATGTGGACTACAGGTTACCTTTCCCTTTGAGAAAATGTTTTAATGTAAATACAATGGATGCCTCTTGAGGATGCCCTGTGTGTGTGGCAGCTCATGGAATAATGGCTACATAGGGAGTCTCAGGTAGATGAATTCACACAGGACTAAGGAAGTTGTGTGTGCTCTTACTGTGGAAACTATAACCAGCTAGAGAAGACCAATTTCATTCTGTGACACCCATCAATGTCTCACAAATTGTTGTAGGTCTTCCATCTGAAGACCAGAACACTGAAAAAAGTTTTTTATTGTGAGAGAATTGTCAGAACATCAACTTGTGATTCTATGAAGTCAGCCTTAGAGGAGGAGGGCAGGGGAAAGGTTTTTCTTCATAACCAATAGTGACCAGGGAGATTTCATTTGCCAAAACAATCTGCTTTAAAAAAAACAGCAAATAAAATTCAATAAAATGCCTCAGTAAAATAGACAAAATGTGTTCTTCCTACAACCTTTCCATTAGATCTAAATGGTAAACTCTGGCAATTAAAAGTAAGAAAATTGAAAATAAGGGTTGAAGAACTGAAGAGCTTTAATAATTCTTATCATTATCTATCCTCATGTGAATATATAGAAAAGAACTAGATGTATTAGTACTTCAGAATTTGACACGTAAGAAAGTATAGCTCAGAGCACTCTGATTCTGCCACAGACAATAAATTGAGAGATGTTCCCAGATGTGATTTTTGTAATGAAGTATGATCTGCTTATCCACAACACCCCTGTGGAAGATAAATATTTGTCTTCACTAAATCATACAAATGCTGCCCATTGCATGTTCCCTTGAGTGGTGTAATCAGACTCACTATCACAAAATGAAAATATATATCTTTGTTAATGACTTCTAGGATATAGGAAATGAATGCTCAAAACACAGATGCAAACATGAAGGAGAAGGAAAAAATACAACAAAAAACTAAAGAACAGTTCCTATTTTGATGTAATTTGTTTCCAATAGCAAAATACCCACTACCCAAACTAAGCGTGAAGTGTAGTTGCCCTCTTTATTTTACAGTGATCAAATTGGCATCTTTTGAGGTGCTTTGGTTCTGACACGACAGAAGAGGTTCAGTTCCTCTTATACTGTGTGGTGAGCAAGGATGTGGGATGCCCCTGACATCAGAAGAGTGCGGACCTGTTGGAGTCCAGAGAAGAGCCATGAAGATGGTCAGAAGGCTGGAGCCCCCCTCCTGTGCAGACAGCCTGAGAGAGCTGGAATTGTTCAACCCAAAGAAGGCACCAGGGAGTCCTTAGATCACCTTCCATTGCCTAAAGGAGCCCTACTGGAATGCTGGAGAGGAATATTTTATAAGGTCACGGAGTGTTAGGACAGGGAGTGATGCCTCCAAACTGAAGGAGATAGGTTCAAATTAGATATCAGAAAGAAATTCTTCTCAATGAGCATTATGTGACTCTGGCATGGTTTTTCCAGAGAAGCTACAGATGTGTCATCTCTGTAAATGTCCTAGGCCAGGTTTTATGGGGCTTTGAGCAAGCAACTTGGTCTAGTGGAAGGTATTCCTGCCCATGCCAGGGGCATTGGATTTAGATGATCTTCCAGATCCCTTCCAACCCAAACCTTTCTATGACTCTATGGTTCTATATGACTCCTACATACTTGAGTCACAGAAAGTGATTATTCTGGGATTCACCCACAGCACAGGGTAACAAGCACTTGCAGAGTTTAGGCAGTCTGTTCTTTCCTGTAAGTATTTAGAGGGCAGAGGCAGAACTTGCCACTGCTTTCCAACAGAGGCCACCAGTTTGAAGACATGTCAAACCTACCCAGGCTGTTCTTCCTGTTGTATAATTACTATTTGCCCCACTGAGTTGCAACTTCATTAATAGGCAGTCCCATTACAATGGCTCCCTCTCATCTACAGTGAAAACAGCAAGAAACACTCACCCGTTGTTTTTATCAGGATCAGCCCAGCTCTGAGAGAGCAGCAGCAGAGCTATTGCTGTTCTCTACCAGATCTATTTATACACGGGTGTATGGAACATTTTCCCTGCACTGACACTTTTCTGCTCAAGTGTCATGGTTTGCTTTTTAGGCTGTTAATAATAACAAGAGCAATAACAACAACAACTACAACAATAATAATAATTCTACCCCTGTCAACATCTGCACTTTCAGTAAATTTTTGTTGCATCTTTTTTCCCCCAGTTTTCTTGATACTTGTCTTTCTTCCATGTACTTCCAGGTGCCTAATGTCTAGACTGTAAAATCCTAGAGCAAAAGTTTTCCAACTTTTGTATATTATATACCCTGAAAAACAATCCTAATGGAGCTGCAAATACAAGACTAGTGAGTACAGATTTATTTTTGTTAGTTGTATTTCCTGTCTTCCCTAGAAATAGCCAAAACACCTCCAGGGGGTTGTAGACAAAACAGTGGAAACTAGGGTCATAAAAGGTGAGTTTCCTGTGCCTTGAGGTTAGAGTCAAGCAAAATTTCAGGTGTTCTCTGCAGAGTTTTAGGGATTGAGAAAGATCCTCTGCAGCATTAATGTAGGGATGTGGCAGCAACATGTATCTTGCAGGCAAGAGTTGATGCTCTCTGACATGCAACAAAAAGAGAGAGAAACAGTATTTTTAGGCTAAGAACTGTAACAGGTATTTTTTAATATGGCAGGAGTAGATCTCAGTATCTCAAGGCAGACAATGTACAGTAACAACCTACAGAATTCTTCTTTGTTTGGAGAGCACAGGGTACCTTTGGGACTCAGCTCTTTTAGCAAAAGTATATTGTCCTTTCTCAATATTTCTTCAGAAAATACAGCGGAAGTTGCACAAATATGTGCAATGTGATTTAAAAGGTTTGAAGATCAGTATTTGTTGATCAATATAGCATATAATAATTTTTTCGTTTATATATTTCAAATTTTCATTACTCAGTAGAATATCAGTGACAATAGTAGTTGAGAAATAATTCAATGATTATGCCACCCTCAGAAAATGGCTTTTTGCCGTGGTGGAACAGGTTCATGGAAAAGGCAGTGTTTATTGTTCCTATCTCAGCATATGTCTGAATATAAAAAGTTTGGCTTTTTTTTTTCAGAGAGAGTTCAGACTTTGAGATTTGATATGTTTACAACTGAGTAGAAATTAAAAATTAGATTTTTAGACAGACTCAATTTTTGTTTATACCTGTAATAAAATCTAGATAAATGAATTCAGGCTTTTAAAATAATGTCTTTAGAGAGGCAAATATATCCATTCAGGGAGCCTTGGATGAAATCCTTGTGGGATCTCTAGATATGAACATACATTTTTATGTTTAGTTGTCTGTATGAGAAGAGATAAGTTCTTTTTAATTGTAATAATAAATGAATGTTATGGCCTAAGGTTTTCTATAGTATTTCTATTTTTGAAGTGCTCCTGACTTTTCAGTAGGCATTTCTGAGGCCGGAGCTTGCCTGAAGATCCCTTGCTAATTTCATGAGAAATAAAAAAAAAAATACCAAGAGAAAACAGTGCAGAGAGTTTGAACCTCCTTAGAGTGAAAAAAAGAAGCAGTGAAGATGCTGTAACAACTTGTGTGAGTGAAGGAGAGAGATTAAAATCTATTCCTAACAATATTGTTCCTTCATCTGCCAGCAGGGTCCTCCCTACTGATGCTATTCGTCAGCTCAGAAAACCCAGGGGAAGCCCATCTTTGTCTGGTAGAATGACCTCACTCATTGGAATGATTACAGATTTGGAATGCTTTAGGTTATCTATTGGTTATTGCTCACTGACTGCACAGAAGTAAGAGAAGAAAAAGAAAGGAAAGGAAAAGTAATATTCTATAGAACACTCATTCTTGAGTGTCTAGACTAAAAGAATGCTTCATTGCATCTAATAAGCACTAACCAAATTCTGAAAATTGCTTCTAACTAAAAGCCAAAGGTTATGGTATCTGAGCCAAAAATCAGCATCAAGCATTGGGCTACTGAAGACGAAAGTGGTTTCCACATCTCTGGTATCCTTTTTGCTTTCATTTCTCTTCCCCTGCTAAAATTGAAAGCGTGCCATTAAACAGAGCAACTTGATCTACTGCCTTCTTCCTCTGTTTTAGCAGGTGCTTTAAAAATGCTGAATTGTGTACAGTGATTTCTGAGGTACAGAGACCAGTCCTGGTCCTTTTATCAGCTACAAGTTCTGGAGGACTGCAGCTCCCATCTGCACATCCTGGGTGGATGAACTGCCACTGGCAAGGGTAAGTGGCTACAAATCTGCTGAGGGAAGGATGCTACTGCCCACACCCCCCAAGCAGCTCGAGGTCATGGAGAAGGTACAAGAGGCTCAGTTTGGAAACTGATGGCTCCAGTTAAGATACATCTGAAACCTGTGCTGTTAAGCCCTTCTTCGGCAGCATTTGAGAAAACTGTATCAAGAGCCTCAATTTGAGTGATTGACCCTCACCATACATCTCACACCAGTCCAGCACCCTTTGTGTTTGCACACACAGGCTTACAGGAGTTTTCTAGGACTCAGGAGTTGCAATCATGACCAGATGTAGGAAAACTTATTATGGTCTCCTCCTTAGGAGGAATGTGTTTTAATTTCATGAAGCTAGAGGGGTCTTAACTAATGTCTGCTTTACTTAATTAGATGTGCTACCAGAAATTTCCATGCCACCTCTTGAGGAAACAACACAAGGGAATTTGAAAAGAGGCAGTTGGTTAAAATGAGTAAAGATATTACACACACCTCTTCTGCCTGCCTAATTACTCATAACATATACACACACAGCTGTGAGGAGGATGCGCCAGAACAAACTGTTCCATAAATTCACAGCAGTTTCCTGTGTATTCCAGAGAATACGTAAGGACCTGCATAAAATGGAAAGTGTCAGTGGTTTCTTGCCAACTCCCTGATAACTAATATGAGGACTGTAAAAGATAATAAAAGCATTCACTTACAAAAGGCTTTAATTCCTTCTAAGATGCTGGATACTTACCTCCTGAGGGATTAATTTGTTGGAGGCAGATACTGAATGTTCCCAAGGCCTTGTTGGGAATTCTTTGCTGAGTGAGTGTGAAGCTTCTGCAGCTTGTGCTGAAGTGCAGATCAGTTTAAGAAGCTTGTAGCTGTGTGTCTGAGGAAACACGCTGGTTCATTTTCTTCCACCTTTGAAAACAGAATCAGAATTAATATAAGTTCAAGCAATTTTAATGTAAGGGAATGAACATAAATCTATGGAGCTTGAGTCCTCTCTGCCAATTACACTGGTTTTGTACCAGGGCAGCTAGTATTTTAAGATAATTATTTTAATTTAGTGCTGTAGTAAGTGAAAGGAGAACCATGGCCTGTGGTCTTAGGAGAGAAGATTGTAATAAACACCAGATACTTGTCATAGACAATATTTTGTGTAGGTTCAAACAAATTCCTGAGATACATTTGGTTTGATTTTAGCTTCTTTGTAACTTATCCTGGTTACTTCAATTTGCAAGGTTTTTGCAAACCTGGATACCTTTATGAAGGCTCATGAAAATAATAACTATCATGCAGAGTTCAAAGGGATTAAAACTCAGAAGAAGATGTTTAAAGATTTAATAAAAAAACCATGTCTATACTGCTAAAAATATCATTCTGGTATCACCTTCAATGTTATCAAAATGTTATCAGGTGGAGACATGGTGCCAGGGAACAGAGGACAAACTCCTTCTTGTACTTGCTACCATATCATTACTTTGTATATGAAGAGGAGAACTGGTTCCACAGTACAGAAAGTCATTTGCAAAAGAGGTGATTCCTGCCCACTTCAAAACATACCCAAAAATGAATCTGAAGAAATGGTGTCTTCTATTCAGAGAAAAAGAGATAAACAAAGAACATGCTTTGCTAAAAAGTAATTTAAAAGAATATGATTTTTTCCCTTTTTTGACTCTTTTTGTGTATATGTGTGTGTGTGTGTGTTTGTGCGTGTATGTTTTGCAGATAAGCTATAATAGGGCAAACTTATAATAAACTTTCATGACGCTGTGGTCAGAAGGCCAAGTCCTGGCTCTGTCAATGTGACTTGTAAAACTATAATTGATTTGTATAGGGTCGTGTTCTCAACAAGACTCATGGAAAGGACACTTGACTTTTTGGAAGTTTTGCAGGGAAGGATTACTTTCAGTTCTTGTTCCAAACACATGGTGAGTTCACCTACCCTCTTATTCTTCTGTTTCACCTAGATATAGATTGGAACTTTATAAACACAGCCTTTTTATTTTTAATGCCACAGTATTGCTCATACCAGGAGGACTTAAAATTTATGCAACCTTTTCAGCAAGTTTTGCTGGGTTCAGTCTTCTTTTTTCAAAATAGCATTGCAAACTTTTCATGGAATTTGACTCACATTTTAAGAGCAAGAAACCTGCCCAAGAAACCAGTTGAATACATTCCTTAGAAAAAAAAGATAGCATCATGCTAGGGTTTTGAATTTTTTACTTCAAGTCATACTTGAGATTTCTAGAGAGATTTTCCATAGAAAATATTATTTTACATTCATGTATGTTCTGAGAAAAGCTGGTCACAAATATTTGTTGTAGAGATGTAACGCCTGGATCTGTTTGGCAGACAAACAGCAAGTGTCTGCTAGTCACAGCTCTCATCACACAGTTTCTAGCAGTAGACTCCAGCATATGGCCGCTCCACACACAGTTGTTTTTGTTTCCATATTGTTTGTTGCTCACAGGGGGTGAGTAGTTACATCACATGACAAGGTTTCTGCTCCCCATTTGAATTAGTGAACATTTTACCACCAGAAAATAATGTGAAATATATTAGAAATGGGAGAGTAAATGCTTTTGTTTGCACAGAAAAACAGCAGTTCTCCTGTTTGGATGGATATTTAAGTGATGCATAGCCAGGCCTCAAACATCCATGTGAAATGCATCAAGGACAAGATGAGCAAACATGACTGAACTCTCTATTTCTAATAAATAGTTTGAATAATTTGAATGTTGTTTAGACAACCTGCAGTCAGTTCTAACACAGAGCTGCACAGAGCAGCAAAACCAAGCTGAGAGCTCTAGAAAGAGCCTCCCATCTTGCACTTGTTGAAACTGGAGTCACTTAAACCACACCTTTTCCACAAATGTCAGAGCTTTCCATGGGAAAAGTGGGCTTTTTGCCACTGCTGGGGGGAACAGAAACACATGGTCATTTTAATGAAGTAGCAGGCAAGACTCTGAGAAATGTTTTTGAGAGGCCATGAAAATGCTGTGGAAAAGCTTAAGGTGGAATATCACCGATACTGCTGAATTGATGGGAGAGTCCTCATGGGGGTCAGGTTAGAGAAGTCACAGGCAAGAAGTACCTCAGTGTTGTTCGAATTGTGTGCTACTGCATGGTTAATGAAGGCCATGGGATTTCCATCTTCTAGTGATTTTAAATCTCAGTTGAGAGCTAAGAAGGAATATTATTTCAAGTAGGAGTCCAAGTCAAAACCCCAGATCTACACATCCATCATCCCGAAGCAAATTTGGTTCTAGAGCCAAATGCTGGTGCCTGGGCTCCGTGCCAGAGATGTAATGGTGACTCATTAGTAGCATGTCCAGGGTAAATGAAGGCTTTCTGGAGGTATGAGCATGTTGACTGAAAGCCCAGTAGTGCCAATAGAAAGACTCCCTACCAAGAGCTTTAAATCAAGCTGCTGAGACTGGGTTCCAGGGGATATTATTAAAACTCCATTATACATCTAAGGCTCCTGAAGAAACATAGCCATATGCCTACTTGATGAATCACTGAGATTTCTGATAGAAATATCTCATCTGGTACTGATCCTGCCAATTTCTATCTAGTTTAAGTTCCAGTAAGCAATTACAATACAACATGTTATAAACTGAGCCACATTCTTGCAGGTATCTCAGACATGTCAGTGGTGCTGTAATAAGTTTTTCTCACACTTTACATTTATTTTTAAAAATTGCCTGTGTTATTGAAGAGGTTGAAGCAAGGATCCATGACATCAGGAAGGCAGAAGGCATTTGCAGAGTCACCTTTGATATTACTGATTGGGATACAAAAGACACATCCACATCACCTTCATCTTCTAACAAGTAAATAAGTCAGCAGAAAAAGTGTTTAAGAGAAAAGAGTTAGCAATTAATCACATGCCTCAGGGACCTCAGGTTCCAAATGTAGGTACAATGGCATTGAAAGCTAAGTTTATTAAAGCAAGTAATTCAATATGCAAATTGTTACTTTTAAAATTGAAAAATCAAGATTCCAACCAAATCAGCAACATATGGGAAAAAAAGCCATTTCCTCTGCTTTGCAGTATATGCATTTTCACTGGAAGGGCTGCAAAGAAATTAACACAAAATACTTTGAAGGACCTATTTATTTCTGAGTGATGCTGCGGACCAAACAAATCTTCTGTAAATGTACATAAAAATGTTAAAGTATGTAAAAATTTCAGAAGTGTAGGTGGTGAAGGTGAGAGGAGTGAGGAAGGTCACAAATGTATCAGCTCCTTCTGGCACATTTGTATATTTAGTCTAATACTAAGGAGCAACCCTGAGCTCAAGATTTCAGGGAAAGCAAAGTATAAAGGAATACAGAGAATTTTTATATCAAATGCCATACTTGCATTTTGTGACAAGTACACCTTTCTGTCCAGATTTCCTTCCTGAAAAAACAGTCATATTTTCTGATTAAATTTGGTATTTCTTGGAAAGCCTGAGAAAAGTGTAAACGTAGGTTTTGAAGTTTTCTTGGTTTTGATAAATGTCCCAATTTTAAGGGAAAAGAACCTCTTGAGTCTCAAAGACACTTAAAAACCTGAGTTCTGAGAAGAGGTAAAAATTACTTCTAATTTCAAAATTTAAATAAACATAATGATAGCTACTTTTAATAAAACATTTTGGAAGCACACATGGCTGAAATTTGAGGTATCTATTAGCAAAAATAAGAGCAAGTCATTGATTTGTATGATTTCATTATGATTTATTAATGATAAGTTTGTGAATAGCTTATTAAAAACAATATAAGAGAACAAGCTCTTAATGGTAAAATACAGCAAATGAAATATTCAGATTACAAAATGAGAACACGAAATAAGGCAAATCTTCAAAGAGTATGAATTTATCAGAGCCCATTTAAGTCAGGGGAGATGGAGCAGTTAATGCCAGCTGATCATGTAGTTCACAAACTTAAATCAGTTGTCCTCTCATTAACAGTGGAGCAGTTAGTGACTTTAATGCACTGAACTGTGCAAAGCCTTTGCACAGAAAAAAACCCACATTATTCTTCTGGTGTCATAAATAGAATTTGAAAGTGTAAAGAGGTTAAGTGATTTGCAAAGGTCATGGGACAGATAAGCAGCAGAGCCAGGAACAGATCTGGCATGTCATGACTCCTTGCAGCAACCAGAGGACCATCTGGCTTGTCAGAATAAATCCACATTTAATTAGGTGAGATTCTAAGGGCAAACAAAAATGCCAGCATGGGTTAAATGTCATCTAATAATTTGTCCTCACGTAGTTCCTCTGTAACAAGTCATTGTGTAGCCCTATTTCTAATCTGTTGCATTACAACTTTTGCTACATGACTGATGAAAAAATCTTTATTCTTTGTCCTCAATTGCAAATTCAGAAGATGTACTGCTGATTAGGCTGTGCTTTGTCTGGAGATACAACAAGGATATTTCTCTATTTTTTCCATGCAACACTGAATGCAAATAGCAGATCATTGCCCTTACTGCACTTTTATTGATTACATGTATTAGCCCACTGGGAAAAGAAAACCCACCTGATTTTGCTGGAAGAAGTTCTCCTAAACCGAAATTCAGTTTAGCTCCTCCTTAGCAGCAGTCCAGTGCGGAGTAGAGTGTGGAGACCTGTCACCTGTAACAAATCGGGCTGCTCAGCCACGTCAGAACCCAGGACTGGCCAAGACACTGGCATGTCTCTCACTTGCTTCGGCTGAGCTAAAAGTCCTAAAATTCCTTAACATCAGTCTTTCAGTCTTCATTTTCCTTCTATTTCCCTACCTGCTGCCTCCCTAGCAGCACCAGATACAGCTAATGGGGCTATTTTCTCCAGCCCTTGGCTGCAGACACAAATTTCTTAGTGGGATAACTCTTAACCATCCTTACATTAATACAATAAATCTCAGAGCATGTTTTACTCAGATATTCTCTTTGGTTGAAATTTAATCTTTTCAGATTTTACTCCTACACTCTAATTTCTAGAAATGTTACCTTGATGAGAGAATTTTTAATTTTTTTCTAATTTCCCTGAGCATATCATAACATCTCAGTTACCTGCAGAACATAAAGTGGCCATAAAATATTCAGCAAAGTTAACAGTGCAGGAAAGGCAGTACATAAGAAATAGGTTGCAGAGCTTTAGACATTGTAACTCACTTCCAGTAACCCAAAGCTGCAATGACTTGCCTCAGCTAAGGTCCTGACTTATAACCTACAACAAAAATTGGGCCACAGACTAAGATGACCTACCCGTTTCACTGTGAATCTTTGAGTAAAACTATGTCATTTCTCAGGGAAAGCAGAGAACCTGCAGACTCTTCTATTGAAGCTAGCTATCATTACCTATGCCAATCACAACCTGCTCCAGAGATAATTACCAGAGTGTGAGAACGTACCTGTAATCATAAAGTAAATTAAACATATAAATAAGTTTCATGCAGGTAATTGCAAGCAAAATGAAAAGAAATAAAAAAATAAAGAAAGCACATGAGAGAGAAACAGAAAGGCAAAATGAAAAAGGAGATTTAAAGTAATAATTCCATGAAAGACTTTCAAGACCTGCTTTAACTGATGACTTATATTCATATCTATGCAATTCATGAAGAAAGTATTGAAAAGAAAATTAAAGAATAAATTTAAGATCCATATAAAAATTATTCTGCCTGACTGCCTTTGCTGTTGCTTTGTAATTACCCAGCTGGCTGGTTCAGCTGACCAGAATGACAAGATTCTTTCCCAAGTTTCATTCCCATTTGGCACCTCCTTCCTTTCTGTAAACCCCTTTGCCAATGTATTAAAGGCCCGACACTGCTGTGGCAAATAATGTGACTCCACAGTTTTTAGCTAATACTCTGGACATGAAATCTGCCAGGTGCCTTTTTTATAGTCCCCAGGAGTGTGACTATGCACTTTGATTATCCAAGGCCATAAGCCCCTGAAAATTACATTAAATAATTATTTTCCTTTTTTTTTTTTTTTTAATGAGCTCTGTTTCAAAGTTTCATTCTTTTTTTGAGGTGCCCTGGACAGCACTGTCAGACTCTACCAATCACCCACATTTAACTCTGTGGAGTTATTAGTGTTCAGTTAGCAGGTGGTGCATAGTTTGTACTCAGATAAAATTTCTGGGGCATTTTGGGAAGGGAAATGACAGAAAAGAAAAAGTAAGAAAAGATATGACAATAGAACAAGCTTAACTTAACAGCCTATCAATAATTCAATGCAAGTTTATTTTTCATAGCTCCTTTCATGTGAGCTCTTCTCCTAAAATGCTTTACAAAATAAATAATACAAGACCACAGGTATTACACTGTATAAATTCCAGACCTATAGGGGTAGAAAGATGCTGCCTGTAGAACATAGTAAAGAGAGACAAAGGCCTATAACAGAGAGAAGACAGTAGAAGAAATTAAGAGGTGCAGGCAGGGGAATAAGAGAGGTTTGCAGATGAGATCTGAAAAAGGATGGAGAGTTGATGAGACAGAGAGATACTGGAAGGCTGTTGCAGATGGAAAGAGAATATGCAGAGGGTCAGAGGAAGCCAGAGTTAAACCAGTGGAGGAAGGAGAAGGAGTGACAAACGCAAGGCCTGGAAGTGCACTAACGAGGCAGGCATTTTGAAGCAGATTCCTGAGATGAATGGGATGCTCAGGGATTTCTGTGGAAACACAGGGGTTATGAACTGGTGGATTTGGTATGACAAGTACAAGGTAATGGACAGTATTTTGCTTGTTGCCAAAATGAAGAAAAGCCTGGGACAGGCTATGTCATCAAGACAAAAAAACTTGGAATTTTACAGGGGGAAAAATAATTAAAATAGTCTATCTTCAGATATAACTTATTTATTAAGTCCAGGTGCAGTTTGCATAGGGATGGGCTCAAATGATAATAAATTCCCCTCAGATCTTGAAGCCCACCCATCTGATGTAGCTTTTCAAATTCCTTTGCTACACCAGCTGTGCTTCTGACCTACCCCTGCCAGTGGTTCCTCTATGAGAGCATCCTTTCTAGCCAACAGTAAATTGATATTCTGGAAATGTTTTTGAAATGTCTCCATTTTAGCATCTGCACTTTCAAAAGAAAACATGTTGAACATATAAAATTAGCTGTGCACATGAGACTTGTACTCACAAATATGATTTGGATCCTCAGACTGACTTGTTCAATGCCAGATTCTGCCTGTGTAAAATCAGGGAATATCAGAAGTTTTGAGGTTTCATTTTCCAACCCTGACTACTCATAACACCTGAAACCACTTTTTGTCTTCTAACACTGTTAAACATTCAATTTGACCTTGGTTCTAAAGGTCATGATGGGATTATATCTAAAAACTGGAGGATATTTTAGTCCTGTGATCACAGGGTGTACCTTTGAGCCTGAGGCCTTACGAGATTTTCTTTTTTCCAGAAGCAGTGAAGGGCAAATATTCCTATACCACTTCCTTCATGCCAGACTTACTCCCAAAATACCACATGAAGTAATTTCTGTGCAAAAGAATAGCTTGAGAAGAATTTAAAACTATTTATCTAACCAAATACTTCCAGAAATAGAATGATTTCTCCAAGATCTAATTTGTGATCCAGTTTGGTGCTCTATAAAAGTCATTAGTATTAAACCAACTGCCTTTAAATTAAGCCTCTGATTTTGATCAAAAGTGAAAAAAATCTATTACAGACTTAGGAAATTGTTAACAAATACTCCCTTGATCTTCCCAAAATTTCAGACAGCAAAACAAAACAAGACTAATTAATCAACATATCTGTTTGTCTCCAGAGGTTTCAGAGATCACTCATGTGTCCTTCTCAGACCAAAATAAACGCAAGATAAGGAATCATGCCAAATGTGCTGAAAGCAGATGTGAGTAAATAAAAGGAACTGAATTCCAACCCATCTGCAGAAGCCCCTATGATATTAGGTAGAGATAATCTGCATCAAAATACTTCTTTGTTTTGTAAGAGAATTTACTTCTAATGAGATTTTAGCTAAAATGGTAAAACAGTAACTGCTGGGCCATCTATTTGTCAAGTAATTTTGCTAAGAAGTGTAGTCATACTCCAGTAAATAATTTGTGAAATGATGGCCAAAGTTTCTTCAAGATCTTATTTTCCACCTTCCTCTGTTTATGTTGCTATTGTCCATATTTTGGACAATTAATTTTGTTTCCCAACAATATCTAAAAGTTACATGAAGTGAGTAACTGACACACTGCATATAGTGATATCAGTTGACTTTATCTAAGAAAGAAATGAAAAAGTATCAGAAAAAACACCTAATACCTTAGGTGGTTATTTTTCAATTTTTTAAGCCAACTTGATAAAGTGGCCATCTGATGTAGAATTCCTGCATGCACGGGGAAATGTTTCAGGTAATATAAAAGTGCAAATGTATCCACCAAGCAGATGTCAGGGAATGTTTGTATTACAAAATTACAACTGCATTTCAGTTGTTGTTTCTTTTAAATGACCTGAATGTGCATCTCAGGATATACATATTTTTCAGCTACACTGCTCATATGAAATAATTGGACACAGATCACAGAATTAACTAGTTTGGGAAATACATTTGAGATCATCGAGTCCAACTGATGACCTAACACCACCTTGTCAACCAGACCATGGCACTGAGTGTCACATCCTGTCTTTACTGAAACACTTCCCAGAGATGGTGACGCCAAATAACAAGCTCAAATTTTCATACCTTCTGACAGTAACCTGGCAAGAGTTATGAGTTTTGCAGGGTTCTTCAAATACTTGGTTGTGACTTGGTTTGTCACAACCAAAGGAAAAAAAATGGAAGAAAGTAAAGTGATCCCCAGAAGACTACCAGCTCTCAAGTCTTCAATCAACAAGATTTCTGATCAAGATGTAGAAGGTTTTCAAGTATTGTTTCATGCAGAGAAGTACCCAGCCTTTGAACAGCTGGTTTCCACTAATTAGTGGAATTAGGGCTAATGTGCCAACCAAGCCCAGACAGAATTGCTCTTATTTTTCTTGTCTGAGCACAATAAGTTTAAGAAGAATAAAAATCCACCTTCTTGTGAGTGACAGTCTAGAAAATATCAATGAATGGCTCTTACAGTAGGATACAAACCTAAGAGGTGGTGTATATGCTATTTCTTAGAGATTACTCCAGTCCCTGGATTGTTCTGCCTCTCTCCCCCTTTTCTCACTTTAAGGAAGCTTGGCACTTATTGGACAGCTGTGTGAGTGGTCAACTCATTAGCTGAAGGAAAAAAAAAACAATTGCAAACTAACTAGAAAGAGAAACCCTTGAGCCTGGAGAGTTTTCTGCAGGATTAGTGGATTGAATTAGATCAGAAAAGGTATACCAAATACGCAAAAGCAGAATTGTAGCCATCTATTCAAGAGTATATGAGGGAGGAAGACATAAGAGTTTTCCATTTGTATGGAGGTTGAATTTTAGTTTAGTTCTTTATCATGCAACTTCTCTCATTCACACACCACACTGAAAAAAACCACTATCCTTAGTAGTCATGTAGCTGCAACCTTGAAAATCCTTCAAGGACAGAAGCAGAAGCGTTGTTGCTAGCAGACCCAAAGATCTTCTTGGATCTGCAACAAAGTTCTTATGGCCATATATCAGCTCTGTAAGTAATTTTTTCGTGCAAAGTCAATCCTGTTTCGGTCATTCAGAGCAGAACATATCAATCTGAAAATAAAGAGCAGGAAGATGAAAGTTCATCTATGTCATCTATAGTCTCCACATGATTGGGCTGACTCAGAAGTGACACATTTTTGACTCAAGAATGGAACAGTTACATTGTTTATGGTGAGGATATTACAAACATCAAAAGAGAGTTAAACCAAGCCAGTCTGTGTTACCAGCCCTACCTGAACAGGATTCAGCTCTGAGGAACCTGTCTGACTGGATCATCTTCAGCAACAGAAGCTCTGACAGTGTTTCAGTGCAGTGATGAGTCTGTGAGGAGAACAGCTTGAAGGGGCAGAATGAATTCCAGCTCCAGTCCTGCATTCCAGTCCATTAAAAGCAAATATTCAACTTTAAAAATGCAAATTAAGTTATGAAAGGAGACCAAACAAAAGCAGTAGCATTAACAAAGCAGTAGCATTAACAGCTTCTCATAGCCCTTTATGGCTCTCTGGAGTGATTACATCCTATTTACTTCTTGAAGTTCTGATACTGTAATCTGGCCACAGGAAAAAAAAAAAAAAAAAGCCTCTTTAATCATTCTGCAACGCTTTTTGCCAGCCAGGCCCTGTGTCCTCGATTGAAATCAATGTTAATGGCTTGTGAGACTCCAGTATAGATATATTTTTTAATTGATGTCTCCCTTTCCTCCTGCTGACCCAATTCTCATTTTCATTATATTCAAAACACATTGATGATCCATTCAAATCTGATAAATTATTTTAGCTCCTTTCTGCAATAACTAAATTTAACAGTGGTTTGCTGGCACAATTTAATTACTGGCATAAACATTTGAAATTTGTGAACTACGGTGTAGTTCACCAGGTGGGCTGGTGACTGTTAGCATCCAAGTAGCAAGCAAACTAAGAAAATGCAGGCTACTGAGTGGACTCCTTACTACAATTTTTGTTTGAACCTCTACCTTCTCCATCAGTTTTAATCTTTATTTCATCTGACAGGGCAGTTGCCATTACAGACTTCCTCTGTGGGACTGTTTACTGTTATAGAGAAGGCACACACTTAAGAATTTGCCATGCTAGGAAAGAAGGAATGGAAAAAAAGCAGAAGAGGTGTTTGGAATGACAATAAAATTATTAGGGATGCTGGAGGTAAAGTGTGGAATTTTTAAACTTGTGGGCCTCACTGATTCAGCAGAGGAAGAGAATTCTAAAGCTCAAAGAGAAGAGTAGGCAGTTAAAGTTGGCAGACGGAAGGAAATAAAGTTCATTAGATGTCATACTGTGGTATTTCATATGGTTTTGCTTCTTGCCAGAGGTGAATTTGCTGGGCTGGTACCCACTGTGTTAACACTGAATCCTGTGGTGGGAAATGGGATGTCTGTAGACTTCTGTGAGCACTGTGCCTGCATGTAGCTGTGCTCACAGCTAATTTAGCAGCCACAAGTCTGGGATTTTTGGTGTGCCAGGTGGGAGGACAAACTGTTTGAGGAAATACAGTTGAGCTCACCTGTTGCCCCTGTGCTCTGGGCCCAAGAAGCAAGAACATTCATAATTGTCCACCTGCTTTTTCCCAGACAATATTGTTATGAATCACATCTCTCAAGGTCAGAAATATTCACACACAAGTCCTGCAGGAATCTTCTGAAACACCTAACTTGTCATCAATGCCAGACAGAAGCAGGAGCACTCCATCTCTCAGAGTCCTTCCCATGAAGTTTGCTACTTACTGTAACAGTGTGCTTCATTGGGGGAGAAAACAAGCTCAGTAAAATAATTCCTTTTTTTCTGAAGTACATTTTAGAGAAATTTTCATTGTACTACTATCGTTAGATGTATAGCTGTGGTTGTCTTGGTTTGAAAGACAGGTGTCTGTTAAGGAAGGCAGGAGCCTCCCTTGGAATGGGAAACTGTAACCCCTCTCCCTCTGAATTATTATAAATTTGAAATCAAGAGGCTCTCAGGCAAAGATATGGGAATAGGAGTAACAGTTCTTTACTACTATCTAAAATAAGGATAACAAATAACAACAACTATATAACGTTGACCAACAAACAGAACCAGAAACCCAGTGCAGCCTGCTCGCTTCAGGCACCTTTTCCCTTCGGTGCAGTTCAGTCACAGCCTGCAGGGGCGCTCTGGGTGTGGTGATTCCCCGGTGGCTGCAGGGGGCGCTCCGGCGTGAGCTCAGGTAGCACACGGCAATGGCGGCTGCCCGAGGCAGGGAGGGATGGAGGAGAGCCTTTGTTCCACAGACCCTCGTGGGGCGGCTGGTGTCAGTGCCGCAGCAGGATCCTGGGACACAGGGAGCTGGGATGGCAAGAGGTCCCGGTGTGCAGGGGGAGCACAGTTACAATGTAGCAAAAAACTCAGAGCAGCGTGGAGGAGCAGGGGAGAGGCAGGCTGGTAGCAGGCAGCTTGACTCCCGATGGGGCAGAGGGCAGAGACTCACAGCCGACAGACCGGCAGCTCCGTGCTGGCTTCTCAGGGGGCCGTGGGTTCAGCAAACAGCAGCTCCAACTGTCTGGCTCCGAGGGTCCCGAGCAACAGATCGACCTCCCCCCACCCTTGCTTTTTCAGTCTCCAAAATCTTGAGTTGTCAGGCCCTGCTTCCATGAGAGGGATTCTGCCCCACCCTGCCAAGGAGAAAGGCTCTAGCCTTGTGCTTTGTTCTCTTAAGTGCCCAGCCATTAGCCCAGTCATTAGTCCCTTAGCAACCCATGGGAGAAAAATTCCTGAGGGGAAAAAACAAACAAAAAAACTAGATCCAAACTCCAGCAGTGGTCTAGCATGAATTGTTAATGGATGTTTTCTAAACATAGGGCAAACCCTCCTAATCTCTGCTTCAAGTAGTTTTGTAGCCTGCAGAAAGAGACAAAAGTGAATTTAAAACGACAAGGAAGTACAAAGGAAAACTGCGATAGTCTTATGTCAGTGGGAAAAACTGACCAATATGCCAGTGATGCCTGAAGGATTTTTTCTGCTTTTCTCCTGAATATTTCTTACACTGTTCCCTACATTCACAAGTATTAGCATGCATACTTGTGATGCTTTAGGTGATAGTTTAGCCTGGTTTCATGGTGTTTAGCAGGCTAGTAGACTAAACACCCCTGAAGCCACGTAGAGTTAGAAGACCAAACACCCTGTTTTCGTGACCCCTCAAGGTCTCCTAGTAGGACAGATTCTGTAAACGAGAAGTTAGGCCACCCAGGCCCCTTATTGGGCCCTCCTGGTAGATATGCTAATGTGTAGAGTCTTTAATCGTATACTCGACTGGGGGGACGGGGCTTTTGCGGCGTGTTCTACCTGGACGGCAGAAGCCATTGAATGGGATCCTATTAAAATACCAAGGTAAACGACTCCCAACCCTTTCACCGTGTCTGAGCCTTTATTTCCTAAGACCAGAAAAAGGCATCACCAGTCAGTCTGTTTTTTCCTGTTGCTCACTTGAAAATGAATAGGCAATCATAGGGTAGTTTGCAGATATTTCTGGGTAGGTCTGAAGAAGCAGAGATGATCATAAGGAAGGAGATTTTTGTCTGAAGGTTCAATGAAGAGGTCCTGTGGTTTACAGATAAGTTTCTGCTCCCTTTAGTGTTTACTATTTAAGATGGTTGTCCTGGATCTGGATCACACAGGCGTACCATGATGACTAGTGGATGGAATGGAATAATTATCAGAATAAAAGATTCTTGATATTCTTAAAAATAAAAGTCTTCTCACAAACTCTCTGCACCTGAAAAAGTTGATAGGCTATTTCCAGTTGCTTGTGTACCATTCAGAATTGTTGTTGAAGGGGAAATGTCCTTGCTTGAGGAGGTCTTATACATCAAAATCGTGATTCAAAACAGTGAAGATGAAGAGGTAATCAAGGGTACTAATGGTCACAGTGAGGTGTGATAAATCTGGACAAATGTGGTGATTGCGGGCAATAAATCCAACAACCTGCTGGGCCTGGCACAGAGGCACCTGAGACAGGCTGATTGCCAGTAGTTTTGAAGGTGAGCATAAAATGAAGCATCCTCTAAGTTAATAAAACTTGCATCATGAATATTAACTTTTATTATAGCACTAGGTCTATGACCAATACAAAATTAGTCTGCCTGAGTACATAAGCATGTGTGTTCAGAAGGAGACCTTGAGAGGCAAATAGTATGATGAACACACCTGCAGGCTGCTATTTTGCCTTCCCTTTGGCTTCTCCAGTCCTTGTTCAGCAGCTGTATTCTCAGAAGGCTTTTTAGTCCTGAAACTGTGGTGTCTCATCATAAAATTACGCAGTTCGACTGTGTTGGAAGTGGGTGGAATCTGGCCATATTAGGATCAAATATTAAGGCAGATGAGGTTCTGGGTCCTGCACTGTGACCACAACAGGCTTGGACTAGGAAGACTGGAAAGCTGCCTGGTGAAAAAGGCAGCTGCACTACAGGCTTGGACTAGGAAGACTGGAAAGCTGCCTGGTGAAAAAGGCACTGGGGGTGCTGGCTGACAGCAGCTGAACATGAGCCAGTGTGTGCCCAGGTGGGCAAGAAGGCCAAGGGTGTCCTGGCCTGTACCAGCAATAGTGTGGCCAGCAGGACCAGGGCAGGGATTGTCCCCTGACCTTGACATTGGTGAGACCACACCTGGCATCCAGTTTTGGGCCCCTACAGGAAAGATGTGGAGGTGCTGGAATGTGTCCAGAGACGGGCAGTGGAACTGGGGAAGGATCTGGAGCACAAGGAGTGACTGAAGGAGCTGCAGCTGTTCAAGCTGGGGGAGACTGACCTTTTACTGCTCTCTGAAACTACTTGTGGTGAGTGAGATTGGGATCAGACTCTTCCCCCATGTAACAAGTGATAGGACAAGAGGAAACATACTCAAGTTGTGCCAAGGATATTAGGAAAAATTTCTTCACTGAAGGGGTTGTTGATCATTAGAACAGGCTCCCCAGGGAAGTGCTAGATTCACCATCCCTGGAGATATTTAAAAGAAATATGGGAGTTATGGTGCTTAGGAATATGGTTTAGTGGTGCATTTAGCACTGCTGGGTTAATGGCTGGATTTCAGGATCTTAAAGGTTTTTCAACCTAAGCAATAGTATGGTTCTACAAGTAGTAGCTGGAGACTTTTCTATTATTTTTCTTCTTAGGGAAGCACACTGGCAGGAAGGGAAATCCCAGAAATTCTGACTGGGGAGCAGGTTGTCCTTTCTCAGTCCTGCCCCACATTGAATTCTCTGCTGGTGATGAGAGATGAGGAATAGCTTCAGGGTTGAACAGCTTTGAAGTGAGAGAATCAAGCAATTCCCTTTGAAACTATATTTTAGGATCTCTGAAGGTAGACAGACATTGCTTTAATGTATATGGAGGTGGAGGATAGCGAAAGCTTTTTCAAAGAGGAGTCAGAAAATTACACCTGTGTCTGTGGAATAATAACACAAGACCAACACATGGTGCTCTTATGTGATGCTCTGTGGCATCTAAATCTTACCTTCTTTCTGAATAAGACAACATACACCTTACTGAAAGAAAGAAAGAAATTTCCCGCAATTGGTTGTCAAGAAGTGGCAATAACAACGCTGGTTTTTTTTCTTCCACCAACCACACAGTTTGACTCTTACAAGAACCAGCACACAGAAAGGTGTACTAGATAACAGATGAAGTAGACCCCTTGGGAAACTGTATTTTGACAAGTCATCTTAGAAGGTTGTTAAGGTAGTCCTATGTTTCATTTTTCTTCTTTTTTTTTTTTCTTTCTTATTTACAGAACAGGTTTCCTTTTTTTTTTCTAACATCCCCAGTTGGAACTAGGAGGGCTGCATCAGGAGCCTCAGCAGCATTCCCTTTAGCAGCATACAATAGGATCTTGCAGCTGCCCTCTCTCTGCAAAACTGAGGTAAGTGCAGGAGTTACCAGAATGCCATCAAAGCAGAGAGTTTCCACATCTAGCAGACTGAAAACTAACTTTCAAGCCTGTGATGACTCTTTCAAGTCTCAATGTTTTCAAATTAACATCATTGTTCCCTACTGTGCTTGTGCATTTTGCTTTGTTTGATGTGGCATTTATATGCTTGCATTCATTTAAACCAGTCACTCTCTGTCTAATGCTATTTAGGTTTCTATTTTTTCAGCTCAGTTGAACAGATTACCTCTTGCTCAGAATATGAACAGGTCTGACTGAACAAGTAAGATACTTCACTATGCAGAAAACACAGTAGACACATTAGGTAGTGCCAGTTCTGCAACAGAAATAATGGGTAAAACTTATTCAGTATTTTTAATGAATCTTTCTTTTTCTCACTGGACAAAAGCCCTGTATATCAAAACAGGACTTTTTCTTGGGGAAGGAACTACTTGTTCTGGTAGAACTTTTATCATAAAGATTTTGTGGATCTAGGGCATATTGCAGATCAGTCCAAGTTCAGGTCCAAGTGCTGGTTCAACAAGCTGTGGAGCACAACATTTCGCAGTCTTCTTTATCTGAGGAGGATGCTTTGGCTGAGTACTGCACTGTGGGAGAGACCTTGAGAGCAATGGTGCCAGAGGGAAGGATGTTCAATATGCTCGCCAAAAGGTTGCAGAGATGTGAGCTGCAGTCTTCTCTCTGTTGCAGAGTAGGGCTCTTTTACAGTGTCTTTCTCTCAGTCTGCTTAGTAGTTTTCTTTCCTTTTCAAGAAAAAAAAAACAAAGTAGACATCATATTCTTAGTTTTTTTCTAGGTAAGAGGAACGTCAAAATATGTATTGGTGAAAATTCATTTTCTATTCAGTTTTGGGTGGCAACAGTCATCACTTAGATGACTTCAGATTGAAGGACAGCTTCCTTTTTCTGCAGTTTATCAGCTGTGCTTATAAGTCAGAAGCTGTTTCAAGGGCTGCAAACATATAAAATTTAAACCTATAGGGGTAGGATTTCCCTTTTTTTTATGTACACAGAGTAGAACAGAACTGAAGCCTATGGGCACTATGACAGCAGACACAAAAAATATTTAAATGAGGGAAAGGAGATGTTTCAGCCAGAAAAAAATTATCTTGGTGTAGCTATCACATAAATGCAAGTACAAAGATAAGGACCACAGCTTTCCTTATAAGATTTAGCAGCCAAAATCCTACCTTTAAAATTTCACAAAAATAAAGCTACAGAACACCTTCATGGGAGTGAAAAGGAATCGGGAGATAGAACTCATCCTCCTGGGAAGAGAACAAGGGTTCCCCTTTCTACTTCCTCCCCTTCCCTCCTGCCCTGTGCTGAAGCCTGAGTTTTGCAAGCTGGTAGCTCAAACTTCAACCACTGCTTCATGTGTGGAGGCCACAGTGGGCAATGTACAGGGATGTACTCTCAGCAGCTCTTGTAGTGCATCACTTAGAGCTCATCATAGTTGGTATTAATGTCAAATAGTCAATTGTGCATCAAAACTTCCAACATTTAGTTCCAGTGCAATTTCTACATTTGGCTTTTTCTTATTGCCAAGGAATTCTTTCCTGTACGATCCATGTGCAGTCTCAGATCAGTTAAGATGTCTGGGATGAATATTTCAGAGATGGTGTTTTGAAAAACTATGGAAAGGTCAAGGCTGAGCAATAAGTGATGTCCTTTTTGCAGGTACGACAGTTCAAGTGCTTGACAATGTTTGAAGAAGTTTTACTGAAGGCAGTGGAATCACAGAAAAGGTGGAAAAAGGGTAAAGAATTAGTTGCCTAATGAAAATAATCTGCACACCTAGATGTAAATGCTCTTTCCTGGTACATTCATGTTTTGTTTACTGGGCCGTCTTCCAAGATTCCTGTTGGTACCAGGAGTAAATGAAGTGACATTTCAATAGCATTAAGTCATATGTGAACTACAAATTTCAAAAGGTGCTTCAGCTTTTTTTACCTTGTCAAAAAAGATTCTGGTCTGCCATCACAATTGATGTTTACTTTGGAAAAATTAGTTTTTAAAAAAATTCTAAATTTTTAGTTTCATATTTGAGAGCTGAGTCTCCTTTGGGAAGAATTTTTTAGAATTTAGATATTTATATGTTTTAAGAAAGGATTACCTGTCTAAAATTTTTTTTTCATAGGAAACAGAACGTGTTTCAAGTGCTTTCTTCATGCTATATGGATGAATCCATCCATTACTGTCCTTGCAAACAAAGTGACAGTGGAAAGACAAAGATGTGGCTTCCATTATAATGTCCAAAACACAATGACCTGCAAGAAATTTTTCTGCTGTGGGTGATTAGGAATAAGCATCACACTCATGACAACATAATTATTCATATGTGTACACAAAAACCAAGGATAAATCTGAATAGTCTGCACAGAAAAAAACACACACTAACTTCATATCACATGAGGGGTGGACTAAATTAATAGTAGCTAAATGGTGTTGGAGACCAAACTCTTCTAAAGACAGATGAGCTGATTAGACCCATCCTCTAAAGCATATCTGAAAGATCTTCCTCTTTGGTCCTTTGGATATAATTCTATAGCTTATCATGCCAATTAAATAATCTTGAATTGAATTGAATTGAATTGAATTGAGGAATGAATTGTTGGTTGCAAGCCAGCTCCCAGTGTGCAGGTGTCCACTTCAAATAAAACCTCACTTCAATGTTTTAGCATTTCATGTTTCTCTTGTGCGAGTATAACCTGCCAACAGAAACCAGCTTATTTCCTCAAGGATGGTTTTTTTTTTTTTTTCAGTTGAAGGAGATTAAAGCAAACACTAAAAAATCTGGTTCATGCCACAAAGGTTTTATTGTTTTCAATCTGATCTAACTCACATCCACTGAAATCAGTTGAGCTTTCTATTGTCTTCAGTGTGGTTTGCAGTGTTCATCCTTACACAGAGCCTCTAACATTCTAACGATGCTTGCTTTTCAGAGAGCTACTCACTTGCACATCCAGACAGGCAGAGTAAAAAGAACATCTGAAATAGCTACAGAAGGTCAGTTCTTATAAAATAATTACTGGAAACAATACCTTTAGAAAAGCAGAATTCCCAAAGTCCTCCAAGATATGGTCTGACCTTCCGACATGGATGACTGCAATGTTAGACAAAAATGAAAAGCTTATGGAGTGATTGCTGACAATGTTTCATGGGACTTTATAGATAATCAGCATATTTACTATTCAGAGCTATCAACCACCATTTCTATTAGTGACTATATCAGTTACAGAGTGAAAGAAAGTAGGGCTTTCTATTAAAAAATTATAGAAGTGTCTTTAGATGCTCTGCTCCAGAAGGAAAGTCAACCACTCTAAAATGGGAATTTACCTAATAATCTTTAATTTTCTTCTGCAATCAAAATAATTCTAAAATTAACACTAAATCAAAGTGACATGAAAGAACAGATTAAAGTTCTAATTCACAATTCAACGGTAAACAAAAACAAAATTAAAAGCTCAAAATGTTTATAACATGCTTTAAAGGCTCTAATGAGATGTAACAATGGGCTGTATGAATTTACAGAAGCAGTAATGGGAAGTTTCCTTACATTAACATAATTTGGAAAATTCTGTACGGAGACTTCTGAGGATTTCTAGAACCTGTAGCAAATATACTTGGAAGCAAACAAGCGGCCATCAATAGGAGTCACAAAGGTTAGCACCAAATTCACCAATTACCACTAAACTACAAATAGCCCTGCTTGAGGCAAATCCTCTTCTACTCACTCTTTGTTCACTGTGGAACATTTCCATTGCCTTCAGAGACAATTTAGTAGTTATTCTGGTGTGAGCACAGTGTTTGAATTGGGCTGGTTTTGAAGAGAAGCTCCAATTCCACCATCCCTAGACATAATTCAGCTGTAGTTATCCCATGGGAAGACTTTATTGCTCTATGGAAACAGCAAGGAGCAGCCTCACTGTGACAACCATAGCTGACAACCATGTACATTCTGCCATCAGTCTTTCAGTTCTGACACACCCAGACATTTTCTCTTTAAGATAACATCATAGACTTTGGCTATCTACACTCAAAATAAAATAAATATCAAGTAGCAACCTTGCTGTGTTTGCTAAGTCATTTTCAAGCATCTAATAAATATTGGTTATTTACATTTGCTACATCCAGTGTTTCAGGTGTCTGAATTGATTTCAAATAGTCAGTGAGAGGAAGCCAATCATTGGAGGACAGCCAAAGAACAAACTTTACTGGAAGTACCCAGGGAGAGGCAGTGAGGGGAGGCAGGACTGGAGGCCAATGGCACTGTGAAACATTTGTCTTTCCATCATTACTGATGAGACCCTGCTTATTGGTGATAAGGCCCTTCTTATTTTAAAGAAAACTTTTGCTTTTGGAAGTGTTAATGCTTCTCAGTATTTGCATAGCTACAGGTAGACTACTTTTCACCTACCTGCTACCAATCATAATCCAAATCTGTGGTTTCTTTACTTCTCAAGCAGTTATCTGACTGCTTATAAACCAAAACCCAGGTCTTGGGGGAAGGCTAAGAAATATTGTGGCAGTCTCAGGGTATCTGAAAAACAACTGTCATGGTTTAAGCCTAACTTGAAATTAAGCACCATTCAGCTGCTCACTGAATCCCCCCCACAGCGAAGAAGCCTGTCACAACCAAGAGATGAGATTTCTTGAGTTAGGCTTGAAATAAATAGGTTTAGGACAGCCCATCCAAAGACATTACTTTACATGTAGTATGAAGTAGCACTTGCCTGGAGGGGCTGGCAGGAATCATGGCAGAGTTTGCATAAGTTTGAATTTAGGGTTTTCATCAGTGGAAACAAGAAGTAGCTTGACTGAATGTTCAGAGTATTGGAAATACAATTTCTTGATGCTATTTGGGGCATGACTAGAGCATACAGATATTTGTAAGCATTATAAGCAGCATGGAAAAAAAGATCCAGGAAAACATCAAAGCATCCAAGACCATGTAAAGAAGGAACTTGCTTATTCCAGACAAAGAAGGCAAGCACCACACATTTTATAGAAGGAATAAATGAGACAAAGAGAAACCATGAACATTACTTAATTTAACAAATAAATAGAAGTAATTTCCTGTTGGGTTGTGCTGTATTAGCAAGCCAACAAATAGATATTCTTCCCTACTCATACACCTTCTCCTATCCAGGATAAGAACTGCAGAAGATATTTGCAATCTGAGCATGAGGCAAGCTGTAGGCAAAGCCTGAACAGGCAAAGTATCTACTCATCACCCCCGAGGCAAAGCAATGTGAAACAGGAAATGTGCAACACACCAGACAGAAGAGGGTAAGGGCAAAGCTTGTATTCTTTATTAAGAAAAGTTGGTAAAATTATCAATATACAGAGATTTTCTTCATATATTCATATCTTTTATTCCAATAGCAAAAAATATTTTACAATAAATAAATAATAGCTGATTTTGGAGTCGCTTTTTAGTACACTGTGAGGCATTGTTTGAGGGTAGGTGAGTGAAAGCCTGTGGGCTGGGGACAGAGTCACACAGGATACATAAGTACCTACCATAGATACTGTTCTGTTAATTAGTATCTTAATTGCCAAAAATAATTTTCTGGTCTTTGGACAAGCAAAATGCTTGCATTGACGAAATGGTACATTAGGTGACCGAAAGTTTCAGATGTGTTGGTGATGTGGTGAGCTGATGAGAAAGGGTTTACTGTACCTGTTCACTCCCAGGCCAGACAAGAGAATGGCTCAGTTGCCTTGTTGCAATAAATCTGGCTGCCTCAACTCCCCTGGGAAGCCAGCTGGCAGCAAGGTGCTTCCCAGAGCTAGGCAGGTGAGGAGTGGGGATGCTGCTCTGGGAATATTTCCAGAAGGAAGGATGGGGGAATATAAATAAGAGGGAAAAATGAATTAAAAAAAGAGGCAAATCTGATTTGTCTTCTTTCTAATGAGAAGAGCAAAGCATGAGGCTGAATTCCCTGAAATTGATGACTGTGTGGGTACTCCTAACTCTGTTATTTTAATGGCTTGGATCCTAAGCAGGCTGCACTAATGCATTGATACTTCAGAGAAAAAGGGAAACAGACATTTACTTACTGGCTCATGGATTAATTGAGCTCCAGACAGACCTGGACAGTGGTCAGCAAACCTCCAGTACATCACCTACCAGCAGTATTTTTCCCTCAAGACCTTTCGAAATGGCAGTGTGGAGTTGAAATCAGTTTTGCCTTCTCTGGGAACTGCAGGGATGCATGGGAATTCATACCATGGGGGGAACGGCAGGAAGTAATGAGCAAGAGAGAAAAAATGGTAATTTATATAAAGATAATGTGTCATACTGACTCACAGATGATTTAAAATACTTGGATTCTATTTAGAGACAACTTTTCTCTTCTCTAAATCACTTCCTTTATCATATTTCTTTATGACTTTTTCTCCATTTTTTTTCTCCTCAGAGAAACAGGTCACTTTAGCCGTAAGTTAAAGGAGTAATGAATTCAGTAGCAGCCAAATAATCAGGAAACTACCTCTGACACCTAAGTTTTCTGGTGTATCAAAAGAAATTATAAGATTTTTAGGCTAAGCCTGGAAATTATTTTCTATTTTTCCTTACTTTACCAGATGTATTTGTCCAGCTGTAGTCATATCCCTGTCTAGCCTATGATCTTGGAGAAAGATAATGAGACAATTATTTAGGACATGTTTTAGCTTTAGCTACTAACACCACCTGTACCAATATCAGATTTCTCTCCCTTACCTAGCAATCCTCAAGGAAATTGCAGGCACAAAGTTATAAATTGCTGTGAATTAATTTCCACCTTGACTGCATGGTGTATTGTTACCCTGAAACAGCAGCTGGTATTAAAAAGCCCATGTTGCATGGGAATATGAAAGGATAAGTAATACATTTATTGTGCAAATATATTTACTGTGATCTATAGGGTTCTGCCTGCACAATTAACATACCTGTGTTAATTACCCCACTCAACAGCAGAAACTAAGGAGTTTGTCAGTGTGTTAAAATACAGGTGGTCAAATAGCTGTGGAAGAAGAAAAAAAATTAAAGTGGAAAGGGAAACTAGTCAGAGATTGCTCCATCTTTGTCACTTCTTAAAGGTCACAGAGACTGAGGTTATAAACCCATACTCTGGAGACACGAGAAGGAATTCTAGCACTGGGCATTCCCAGCTGTCCCTGCCTTCAGGTCACTGTTGTACCAATACAATTGTTTGTGTGTTTACATGCAAAGCAGATCACAGAATGGATTTGTATTTAAAACAACACCCAGAAATCCCCAAACAAAAAAAGGCCAAACATATATATGTATATATAGGTGTATCCTATAAAGACTCCTGTTGGTTAAGAGCAGGTCTACCCTATATGAACAGACTTCATGCCCACTTAAGTCTTCCCACAGATGACATAGGAGCAGAAAGTCAGGTTCTGCTTTTGTCAGTGCTTGGGTAGTCGGGCACAAACCTGACTGTGTGTTCTGATTCTGACCAAATCCATGCCACAGCCTGATCTGGTGTTGTGACTGGAAATGTGGCTTAAGCTTAGAATGGAGGAAAATTTGAGAGGGGAACATTGACAAGGGAGATAGTCAGTGATGACCAATGTGTTCTTGGGGGCATCATTTAGATTTTCTAAGCCCTCATTATCTTGCCCAGGAGAGCTGGTTGCACTGGAGCAATTTGGACTGTGTGGAGTGTAATAATACATCACACAGGAAAGTCAACTGCTGATGGGCTAGAGACTTTTAACGTTAGCAGCCTTTCCTTTAAGAAGGTATTTCCCACAGATGAATCCTGAACTGAGGAAAATATTTTAAATTCAGCCCAAAGAGTTGAGTTTCTGAGTGTATTTGCCAGTTCATCATGACTTTTAACACATAAACAACAGTAACTTCCACACTTAGAAATTACAGAGGGGATTTTTATTCTTGTGTTAGAGACAGATGGAAGAGACAAGCCAATTCCTAATCACAAACACACTCTCTGCTTATCCGTAATAATTCTTCTTAGCAATGCAAAGATCCCTTTGCCAGGGACAGGTGCTGTGCTAAAATGCACAACTGTTCTTTTTATTTACATGTGCAGCTGCTAATGCCTTTGGTGCCAGGTTTGAATGTACAAAGGCAAAATCCAGAGGTTTTAATTATGTCTCCAAGTTTGAAAAGCAGGTTTTTCATGTGGTTATATATTCTGGATATAAACCATGAACAGGTACCTGAGGAAGGGACTGGGAAGATGCTCAAAAGACATGTTGCTCTGGGAAGACCCTCTGGAGATATGGAAGAGCATCTGTATCCAGAGGAGATATGCACTGGAGAGCTGCTGTTTTTCTATTCTCCTCAGGACTGGAATGAACCAGCTCAAAAATGCCCACTCCTACTCTATCCAAAATGCACTCATTTAATAAGTAGCAAACAGAAATGAGGGAATTCACGTGTTCTCTGCCGGGGTCTCGGGGATTGTGCAGGAATAGTTCACATCTGTAGGGAATCAAGTCGCTTTAATTATGCTTTTATCTTACTGATTTTAATGGTCTCAAGTCATTGTCTGCCACTGGAGTCAGAGATGTCTCTGATTTTGCAGAAACTCAGATTCATCATCTTCATGTCTCACTCAAACTTTCTGTCCTCTTATCCTCTCATATTTTGCCTGGAATAATAAAGCTTCAGTAATCCTGTTTGTCTCACACTTGGAGGGACAAGATGGCAGATGGTGGAAGGACAAAAATTAAAAAGAAGAAATATTTGAAATCCTCTTTATTCCTCTCTGAAGGAAGCTCAGGACTGCCCTAACTGAAGAATGAGAACAGAGGTTTTCTAAAACATGAAGAAACAGCATGATATAGAACTTCTAAACTCTGGAGAATTGTTTTCCTCATAGGGCTTCTTTGCAAAGGAGCAAGAAGAAAATTTCATATTGTCAACTCCATCTCCAACTAAAAGGTTTTCAAAATCTTCTTGTTTTGAAAAAAGCCTTTCTAAGCCACTGAGGAACTAAAGGAAGCTCACAAAAATTAAGGGCTTAAACTTTTTTAGTCTAAAATTTTATGAAGAGGGTGGAAAGATGGGCAGCAATGCTTAACCCTTTCTTCTAAATCCTTGACCTGCCTCATCCCTCTGCATATTCTTTTTTGTTTTGTAATCTAATGAAGAGTATCTCCTTCAGAAGTATTGAGGCTGCAAACAGGATAAGTATTTTTTTAATGTCTGTTGACATAGATTGTTGGTGTTATGTGACTGTCAACATTTTAAATTTTTTTAACATCTGGTTAGGATGGGTCATATTAATTTGATACCAGCCTCTTCCTTGTTTTCAGGGTAAGAGGGTAAAATAACCTCCCAGATAAACTCAACAATAAGAGAAATGTAGGAAGATGAATCCAGCAGTTCTGCTGGCTTATTTAGAGATGTGATTAAATAAAGGTGAGAACAACTAAGGACTTCAAGTTTTAGCCTAGCAAATTTTTCTGCTGCATCATTTTGCATTTGGACTCAGCAAGAGCAAAATTGCCTATTGATTAGTAGATATCCACTATAGAGGATTCAATAGCTGCTTTTGCATATGCTGAGCCCTAAATGCAGAAATCTGACCTAACAAAAAATAAATTAGCACTGCCTTTCCCTACATAGCCTTTTACAGCTTTCTCTGGAGAAATTGCTCTCTGCACATGGAATAGCTCTGAATTCCATCTGGGAAAAAAAAAGTACCCAAGAAAGGTACATTATAATTTATATGGAATTATTAGCAAAAGCTGTGAGATTGTGGGTTCTTTGCTTGCAACACCTTTTTGTGACACAAACTGGTATCAGGTATCAGGCATGTCTGGACTAAACAATATTTGGGAGAGAAAAAGTGAATTCTGGCCCTCAATTACTTTAAACTAAAATAGACAAGGCAGGAAAAGAGATGGCTAAAAGAAATCTTCTTACCACCATGTAAAGCCAGGGTGCTGTAGTGAAGGGCTAGAGAGTAACTTGGTTTAGATTACAGGGAGAAATGGAAAAGACTAAAATAAACAAAAACTTTGGTCCTGTATTTCAAAGGAATTATTTTTTTCACTCCCATTGCAAAATAAATATCAAGAAATACAGGGAAGAAAATATAAAGCCAATCCCTTAAGGGTATAGAATAGCATTAATAAATTTAAATGAAATTAAATAAATGTAAATGAGTATAATTTATATTGGTTGTGTTTAGTGAACATCACCACTTTTCAGTCCACAAATATTCTATATTTGAGAGTTGCATAATAATGTGTTTTTCAAAAACTTGCCATGAATATCTGTTGATCAACAATCATTTTGTGAAAAAGACCCAGAGGATATGAAATTTGAGAAATGAATTCATTAATTTTGTTCAAACCTGTAGCTTAGGGTAGTTTTTCTTTCCTTTGACTGTGACATCAGCCATACTCAGATATTGCGATTTGTGTCTAAAACTATGTCAGCACCTGCTGTTGGAAATACCAACCATGATCCAAATCCTTTGTAGTTCATTAGAGAAACACAAAGCTATGTGTGCTTAAGTAATTCCTGACCTAAGCAAGTAAGACACAACTTCAGCAGGACATCCCTTTTCATGTAATTGCTCTTTGGTTTGGTGTTTTACCTTTATTTCATAGTTTTCATTCAAATGTTTTATCACATCAGAAAACAGTAGTTTTGCATTTTGTTCTCATACAACAATTAAACTAAACATTTCCAGTGTAGTCACCTGCTTGACTAGGTAAAATACAAAAAGAAAACTCTGGCCACATTCACAAGCTCCTTTTACAGGCATCAGAGATTCCTCATTTATAAATAACAAAGGCATTCAGTTTGATGGTGGTGATGGTCTAGGATACCACACATAGGGATCCTTGAAAACTATGAACAAAAATTAATCTCAGGAAAACAAGGTGAGATGCATACTTTATGCAAAACAAAATGAAAGAGAAAGGGCATGAGGTGAGCATGAGATGGGAAATGAGCAGGGGAAAAAAGAGGAAGGTGGATGAGTGAGAAGTGAGGGAAGCAAACCAATAGCTTATCCCTGACAACGAAGAAAAGCAGATAGAGAAGTTGTGTTTTGACTGTCCACTTCTCTGTGGGAAGACTACTGGAATGGGTTGGCAAAACCATAACCATAAACTAATCAGTTTCACTTAATGAAGAATCTCACTCAATTACGCCAATTTCTTTTCCCAGCACTGTACTCCTGTAACTTCAATGTATGGATATCTGTCTCTCTTGCAGACAATAAAATGTTTATAAAAGAGAGGGTATTTTATCCTTAATCCCTTAATAGAGATAGATGCTTTATTTTAATACTTCAGAAGGTCTACAGACCTCATGAGTGTCTTAGAATTAAAAGAAAGCACGTGAAGCATTTCATGACTTCTCTCTGTATTGATAGAAATGAAGGCTTTGGGAGAGCTCTTAGTGTCTCCAACACAAAACTGCAGTCTTCGCACAGGGAAAAGGAAGATACTATAGCTCAAGTCTCCAGACAGTAAATTGTTTTACAGCACACCTGAAAGCACACGATAATTTCATTTTATTCTGCTAATTACACGTGGATACTTACATTGTTTTATTTTTAGGATCTTAAATAAAACTTCTCCCTTCATGAAGTGGACCCTTTCAAAGGCAGGATTCTTTAGTCTTGAAAATAGTTGCAATCTACACAGATTTCATGGAAATCATCAACTTCCTCATTTATTTCCTACTCTTTTAAGGAGCCCTTTTTCATAGCCCATGACTTTTCATTGCTTGCATAACTTACCTGCAACGTAGACAGGAACTGGTAACATCTAGAACACAAGGGCTCAATCAACATGGCAGGACCTTGATTGTTTTCAAAAATACAAAAATGCAATCAGTGCAAGTCTCTTAATATTTGCTGGGCAAAAGGGATGGAAGCTTCAAGTGTTTGATGGCACTTTCATCTAGTAAAGTCATCTGCCCTGTGCAGCCCATGGTGGCAACCCCCTGTGCATTCAGGTAAGAAACAAAATAAAGTGTGGAGAGACAACAACTACTGATGGTTACACACTATAAAGGCACAGGGAATTTGTAAATTTGTAGAACATTGTCTGGGAATTACACTCCCTCTACAGGGCTGCTAAATTTCAGCCTTAATGCTTCCTTGCAAGACGTGACAAGAGTGCAGAGAGCAAATATTTCATTTAGTAATAGCAGAAGTCATAAAAAACTTCAGGGAGACTGAAATGGTAATGGTGACCTGACTCCACAGGGAGGAGACAAGAAAAGAAGAACACAGTGTGCATTAGGCAGAAGAAATTCTCTCATGAAAAACCCAGGGAACTGGAAACAGAAGGAGATAAAGTGTATTTCTGAACTCAGAATTGCATGTGTGCCGGTGCTTTTAGTCAGTCTGCCTTGTTCTCCATACTGCCAGACTCAATATTCTTTCTCAGAAAACCACAGTAGTGAATACCCCAGTCGCACATGCACACAAAATGTGAACATTTAGTGCGCAGCCCATACTGAAAAAAAATGAGAAAGAGGAAATATTGATCAGTAAGTGGCATTTCCATCTTTATTACTGTTCTGAGGAAAGATTCTGTGCCTCTTAGATAACAAGGAAGTTTCAAATTAGGAAGTGTATATTCTTCTTTGAGGGAATATTACCTTCAGTTGGTGGCTAAAATTACATGGGGTACCTAAATTGTATCAGACGCTATCTATGCATTGTTCCAGATAGCTTCTGCAGAATAAAAAACACCCCTTTGATGCATTAACTACTGACAAGCACAGGTAAATGTGAAACACTCTGCATAATCACAACTTATGCAGCTCTGTATTACAAATAATACAGAAACAAATAATTGTTTCTGACTTCCAAATATGGCAAGAATCTTTATATTTTGCACTTGAGCAGCCATAACAACGTTGATGTCCAGGTACCTATGGCCCCTGTAGTACATCAGATCTGGTAGCTCTCACATATAATATAGTCAGTTTTCATCTGTGAAAGTCCATTATAAATGTTTAGAGAGAGTGTTATCCCCGTAACCTAGAGAATACATACTATGATATTATTCTTTGTAGTTGTCTTGACAGCTTTACCCTTCTATTCACTATTGAGTACTTAAAAGTAAGCAGAGTTTTGGATTTGGGTATTTCCTCTAAGGATCTGTTTGCTAAATAAAATCCTGACAAAATGACAATCAGAGTGTAAAGTCTCAAATCCTGTCATCAGTTTCCCATTTGTGTTTTTCTTATGCACCTCTCCTTTAATACAGAATAATCATTACTGTGAATATCTTAAGGATGTGAAGACAACAATAGGAATCTACCCCAGCACATATGAGCTCATTTTGACATCCAAATTCTTACATAACATTACATTATTTGTTATTTGTGTCTAGATGCCTGTCTCCTTTCCTTTAGAGTCCAGCAGAATAAAAAATGCAAGTTTTTTTACAGTGAAGCTCTTCAAGTACTTTGCCTTCAGTGGGGATGTATGAATACTGAGATGTTAATTTACCAACCTGTGATGTACTACAGGATATTTTCCTTGCCTAACCAAGTAGTGTGAACTAACATTTGAATGCCTCTAAGATATTATAAAGATAGAGGTAAGATTTTCTAATGGGATGAATTGAGAGATCATTAAAGATATAGATGGAAATACGGAGAAAATAAAGAGAAAAGGAAGGGATGAGATAGAAAAGCAACATGGCAAGAGCAACCAGTTTGATGACAGAGTGGGGATTCCTGCAGAAGTTATGCTCAGAGAACTGCAAGTGGAGATGAAACAAATGAATTTGATGCTAAATTCAGAAGGATGCAGTAGTGGGGAGATACTGCGATATAGCCTAGGAAGGATTTCCGAAAGATTAGCAGCCACCACTTTGGTGATAGACTAGAAGGTATTTAGAAAGAAAGGTTGCTCCATATACTTTAATCTCTCAAAACACCATTCCCCTGAATAGCAGGACATGTCTATCTTTCCCAGACTACTGGTGATGATTTCAATAACCTCCCTAGAGCTTCAGTGTAAAAGCCCTTCTAATAATAATAGGTCACCATCTCCATAGACCCTGCCCTACCCTCGTAAAGCTCCTGAAAGGCTTTCCTTTCCCTTTTAAACATGGCACATAGACCTTGCTGGGTTGTAAAATTCACATATTTGGTTCCAGGCTTTTCTCTGTCAAGATTCTAAATTGCTTTTGGAGCTGAGTTAGGTATAAACTGATACAAACAGAAAGCACTTTATGGGATTTGCTATAACTCTTGTCTACTGTGGGGATTAGGAGGACTAGACAGAAGTAAATGTGATGAAAGATGTATGAGAGATTGTTTTAGTGGGAGCTGATGAGGGATGTGCTTTCAGGTTTGTTGCAGGAAAGAACTAGCTGAATTTAGTGACTTGATTTATGAGCTGTAGCTAAAGCAAGACTCATAGAGAAGAAAAAGATTTTTCAGTCCAGGTGGCAAGGATATGAATGTTGATACAGACAGCTAAGTGTGAAAAGTTTTAACAAAAATAAGCTCAGTGTATGGCCTTTGCGTCTTTGTGGACCTGGACCATGCTCAGATGGTTAGTGAGCCTTGCAGTCTTTACTTTATGTTTAGAATGAATTAATCTGTGCAGTATGATGGAAACTTCTTCAAGGTTCCTTCAAACAGAAGCATCTTGAAAGTAATGATTGTATTAAGCCCTCAAGTGCTTTCTTTCCCTCTTGCTGTCATTCCATTCAGTGAAGAGGCCACAAGACATCTCTGTACTTGATGTCTCTGTGGAGGCTGTAAACATTCTGTTAGAGCCAAATCAGTACTTCTCATCTGCAAATTAAGAGCACTCTGAAAGTTTCTTAGCTAAGATGCTATTATTCATACTCAAAGCAACTATTTCTTCAAAATCTGTATTCCTCAGGAAAAAAAAAAGGGAATGTTTGAAATATAGAAATAATTTTGGAGAAGTTTGACCTGGATTTTTTTAAATATTGAGGCTAAAGGCTCACAGACAACACTATGTTCAAGACTCCAGAGAATATTTCTGCTATTAGCAGAGAGATTTGCAGTATGGTTACAATAATAGATTCCTATTAAAGAATGTAACTCCATTGCTTAGCAAAAGATGAATGTATCACCTGAGCAAAGTGAGTGAGGCAGTAGTCCCTTTTAAAACAGAAGAAATGAAGTCAATGGCAGATTTTGAGTTTTTAAAGGGATCTAAGAGGATGTAGATGTCCCACTCGCAGATGATTTCTGATGATTTGGGTGCAGAACCTGTCCCTCCCGTAGCTTGATCTGTGCCTGCAATTAGAGCCTATCATGCCTTTTCTATTGCCCCCAATGATCAGAGTGTTGCAAGAGCATGTGAACATGCTGACAGTCATCTATCTGGATCAACCTTTGACTTCAGCATGACAGAAATCATCAATAAAACACTGAGGTTAAGACTAGAAAGTGTATGAGAGAAGAAAATAAATATCTAGAGTCCCCAGCTTTTGGATGGTGGACTGTAGGGGATCTTAAGTGTGATGTTTTGTTTTAATATTTTTCCAGTGAAATCCTAACTCAGTGAGGGTTATATAAGCCTGTGTCTTCTGACCTTAATTATAAGACACATTCATTTGTCAGCTAATGAAGTTTTTCACCTTTTTTAGCAAGATTTCTTAATACAACAGATAATATCATCATTTTGACATGAATGCTAAACTACTAATGTCTTACTGAAGTATACCATGAAGATCACAGGCTAACCTGGACAACAATGATGGGAAACTTTTAATGCAGCTGTTGGCCATTTATGCTCCTTGCAACATTGTGAGGAATCTTTGGATCTAAACTCACTTTGTGTAATCTGGTTAGTCATCTAGAGCATGTTGGTTGTCCAAAGGCTGGCATAAAAGACAGTGGAGAGATATTTACCGCATTGTGGGAGTCCCACCCTAGTTAAAAATTACTTGGCAGTTTTAAAATGTTAGGGTCTGTACCATCACTGTATAAATCTTTTAAAAGTGGAAAGATGGCATTACGTGCTTTTTGTTAATAGCCAGAAATAGCTTCTACTTCAACCGAGCTACACAAAATATGCTGAAAATATGCATATGACTTGTGTTACACAATGGACTTTGGAGACCATATTTCTAGTGGTCAGATTCCAGGGTTTTGAGGGGTAATTAAAATCTTCATGTCTTTCTTCTAGTGGCAAAAGCCACTTCACCTTCTTCATTGAATTAATAATTTTTTATTGTGCTTCCCTGAGTAGTTAATCTACACATTGGCTGAAATGGGTCAAGTTTCAGAACCACGGACTCATGTTAAGAGAGAGAGAAGATAAAAAGTCTGGATCCACAGCATTATTAGAAAAAGTTGTGAGGACAGAGAGAATTGGTTCTGTACTAGAACACCTTATCCTGTGGAAATAAGTAAAAGAAAGGAGAGACACATTTTATAGTTTGAAAAACTCTCTGATGGATGCTTTTAATTCCTTTGTATTTAGGATCTTTCTACTTGCCCCCTATACCAGAAACTGTATTTTTCCTCCAAGAAAGCTATGTTGCAATGTCAGGAATACTAAGAACTAATGTTCTTTGATGTAATTTTTGTTTGTTTTTTTCCTATTCAAACTCTGGATGAACTTTAGCAACACTCTCCATCTCCTCAGTTCTTGGATTTTACATCTGCAGAGTAACCTTAACTTCCTGCATCAAGTGCTTTGAGATCTGTGCAAGAAAAGCACTGTTCAGGAGCTGGTTGTCAAGATTGCAGAAATCCAAGCAGAATAACCTTCAGGCACTGTGAGCTATAATTAAGTAAAAAGAGCTCAAGGGTGCTCCTTTATGGGTACTAATCCAACTTCTAGATAGAATGGCCAATAAAGCCAAATTCTTTGTGTCCAAGGGAAAAAAAAAAAACCCAGGTCACTGCCCTCTCAAACACAAGAACATAATTATTTGTTCTGCAATACAATTGTCTTTGACACTGTGGTTTGCCTGCATTGTATAAGACAAACAATAGAAGAAGTGCATTGAGGCAAAAGCTGGCAAGATCTACTGTCCTATAAGAACCATGAGGTAATGCCAGTCTTTGCAGAGTAGTAACTTATGTGGGGATGAAGAGTGGAGAAAAGTGAGAAGTGAGAAGAGAGTAGTTAGTAAGGGAAAGATCTCAGCCTACCAAATGCCAATAGAAATGGAAAAGTTGCAGTAAGCACCTTGAATTGCAAAATTACTTTTGCCAGGATGTTTACTGATATTTTTCCTGTAGAATAATGCAGCCATACTGTTTACAGGGTCCAGGGGTCAGGTGAGTGAAAAAGTGACCTCTCTGACTTTTATTTTTCACTCAACATTAGCAAAGTATAGTATGCAAAGAGCAGGTTGTCCAGCAGTGGTGTATTTTGTGCACTTTTTTTCTCTTCTAAGATTTTTTAAGTATGCCAGTCTGCTGCCTTTGGCCATGACAAGAATAACCAATACTTTAAAAGATAGAATTTTTTTTACAAGGGTATTGAATTGGCACTGTACACAGACTTATTTCTAGGTGATAAATGAAGAAGATGGCATTGTTGGTAGAACTGAAGAAGTAGATGATCAGGCTTTAGTTTTGGGGATGGAGGAGGAACAGGAATTCCTCCACTTCCAGTTTAGTATTTGTGCTAGAGATGAAGACATGTTCTTTTAACATGACCCCCTACAAAAGGTGAGGATTATGACAGAACCCTTCCTGAGGGATAACATTGAAATTATGTTTTTAAAAATTGAAGAGGATTTCCTCAAGAAGGGTTATTCTTCCTCTGTGTTCAATTACAGCCATTTCCCAGGGTCCACACGATTCTATCCTCTTTGAGCAAAGCCAGCGTGAGCTTTGAGTGTGGCTGTGTCTTAAATAGCCTTTAATATCAAGGCATCCTAAGAGCCTTGGGACAACTGGTCAAGGGATCTGAAACAAAAGTTGTGTTCTTTTCTGTCCTGACAGTTGCAGGAAATAATGGGCAAGAAACAGGAAAATCATGCAGATGAACATCTGTTTTCAAGACTGGTGTTGAATTTTTGGAGTTTTTTGGTCATGGGACAGTTTATACAACATAAACTCTCATTTCAGTTGAAAAACACCATGTTAGAGAAGATAAAAGGTCAACAAGGACTAATCTGAACTAACTTCAGGCTGTGCCTATCTTCACATGACCTGGTCCCCTTCCCATTTGTGAAGTTTTATGTTTTATGGAATACAGGGTCTACAGTGAAGATTGAAAGCTTATGGCAGAATTTCCCTGTGGGATTTCTGCAAAATACCTCTTTACAGGACTGAATCATATCAGTGTGGGGCTGAGAAAAGATAAATTTAGGAAAACTTTGAGGGCTGCTCTTCATCCAACCTTATTTGTCAGAAAGTCACCATGGGGAAAAAAGAAACCTCCTTAAGGGAACAAATGAGAAAGAAGTAGGGTCCATTAGCAATACCAGAATATGTACACACACTTCTGTTCATTGAGATAAGACATTTTAGAACAGCCTGCTTTAAGAAGTATATTCATAATGAACAGACAGCAGGGACTTAGAGCCACAGAATTTCATCTGAAGATGGAAGAGGCCATGAGCTACTGTATAAAAGGCATAGTGTAAAACTTGTGAAAGGATTGGCCTAGGGAGGTAAGAACATATTCCTGCCCTATTAGGTTCTCTTGTCAGTGTTTTCTCTTGCTGTACAGTTAGATATATACAGCTGAATTCCTAGTCCTGCTTAGGACCTTCTGATATCACTGTAAAAAACATCAAAATAGGCTTATGCTGAGTCAAACTCTACTGCATAAATAATGTACAGGCATGTACAGGCCATCCAGCAGAACTCAGTGTTATTCAGAGAAAACAATGACCCCAGATTCAAGCTCAAGGTTGCAGTGAGGATGAAGAGTGTAAAAAAAGATCATCCAACGAGAAAAGGGGACCTTGCTGAACTTAATTGATCAGATCCATTAGCATCCCAGATTGAAAGACAAAAAGGTTGCTCTCTAAGGAGAAGCAGAGTCCACTAATGAAGAAAAGCAGTTGACTGGAAACAGGTAGGAAGCAAAATGCTATTGGTTTCATTATTTTTGTCAAATATTAACCCTACAGAAACTTCATCTAAAACTTCAGATGAAAAGGGGGAGACAGAAGTGACAACAGGCTTAAAGTTCAATAAATGTAAAGATCTATTAAAATATAAGGAATGTTTCTTCTGTTGGCAGCCCTGTTTCTACTTTTGGCATACAGTTGAATAGTGCTGTTTGTTGCCTATCACTCATGTCATCATATGGTTATGTCCAGCAGAAAACTGTAAGCAGAGCACTCAAAACTGAGCAGTGGGACTAAAGACTCCAGAGGTCCACAGTGCAGTGCAAAAAGGCAAAGACAAAGCTTACTGGTCTGCATGCACAAATGAAGACTCTCTAGATGCCAGTACAGTACTGACTTTAGTTCAGCTAATACACTTCAGTGGCTCATCACTTCTTGATGAACTGGAAGCTACTGCACACGTGGGACTGAGAGACACTGGGACAACCAACAAGCATGGCAGGTTTGCTGTTTTGTTTTCCTTTTTCTCCTCAGCACTGCATCATTGGAAGCAGTGAATGTGTACAAACAAGTGAAGCTGGGCAGAAAACAGATGTTTTCCACACAATCAGTTCACAAATAATGAGACTGCTTCCATGCGTGCTGTTAGCACTCCCCCTCTGCTATTGTCTGTGGAGAACAATGGGAGAGAGACAATGGAAAAAAGACAAATGTAAACGATTCTCTTTCTGCAAAAGTGCAAAAAATTTCACTCCAAGCAAGGAAGTCTTTCTACAAATTCAGAAAATTTCACCACCCAAAGGGGCAGGATGGGTCAAAGGAGTATAGCAGCTTGTGAAATATTTTACTCATACCTGCTAAGCAGTTACCACAGCTAAAAAGGATCAATAGTTTCTTCATTTTTGTGAAGAACAGTTGGTAAACAGAAGATATTGAGCAAATATTGAGCAAATATATGCATCCAAACTATTCTCTTTCTCTGCAGGTTGAGTTTTAGAACAGATTCTCACTAATCTCTCTAGCATGACACACATCAGCAGTGCTACAAGCTGAAGAGGCATAGAAGTGAGTAACATCTGTTACAAGTCCTGACAACCTCTCCTATTTACTTAATAGTTAATTACAATGTTAATTCCAAAGGAGGCCTTTCTCTTTTACTTTTTTAAAAGCGATTTAATATTTTTAATGAGATATTACTTATTATCCTCAAGATATACAAAGATAAACAGATTTTTTAAAAATCCGTATTGTCTCATCTCATCAGTGGGAAGCTATAAACAAACAAAAAGTTCCTTGACTGGTGTAATTTCCTGCTGCAGCCTGATGTGTTTCTCCAGTGCAGCTCAACAATTTACAGCAGGCTACAGTCTGTCTTTTCAGACTGAATACAAGAAAGAAGTGATGCCAGTACAAAGTTATTATACAAATTCCAGGCCCAGACTGGTTTTCTTCTCATAGAAATCAAAATAGTTGAAAACCTCCTGCCACCAAAGACATTTTCATTTACATTCTTCTGGCCATTAGGAAGGTGAAAATAGCAATGCTTACACACATGAATGACATATTCATTAGAAGACAGCAGAAGAATTATTTGTCTGCAGGACAGAACTTGGATAAGTGTGAAGGTTGAGGTCTTAGCAGACTCTTGGTAATTGGATCACTACTGGTGAATTGGCAGATAATTTAACAGGAAGCAGGACAAATAAACTAAGGTTGTGTTGGTAAAGAATTATCCTATTGGAATAGAAGGTGTTAGTGATATAGACTATCTTGAAAGAGACTGAAATTTTTGTACCAATGGAGTAATCTTTCTCTTTCAGAAAGTATGGTAACACGTGGTTCTCAGGAAATGTTTTATCTAGGGCTCCCTTTCTGTGCTGGTGGAGACTGTGAAGCCTACAGTTCTGGAGGCTTCAATTTTAGAAAAGCAAAATGTAGGAGGCAAATACTACCTTCTTTGAAGCTTAAAAGAAAGTCAGTGTATTAATCAATGTGTCAGGCTGGCAATTGTTCTGCAACTTTAAAGCCTGAGAAAGAAAAATATCACTTACCTTTGCAGTTAGATACTTCCTTTGGGCGTATTGAAGTAAGAAGAGCACAAGGCGATATCGCTTTTTGTGCAAATTGACTGTCTTTAGAATGTAAATTCATGCCAAAAGTGGGTGCCTTTGCTTTTCCTCAAAGATGAAGCAGAGGAAACATGAGTAAAATGAGAATCAAGCTATGTAGATACATGTGTCAGCCAAATGCTTCACAATCCTTTCAGGAATTCCATTTACTAAGAATCAGAATCAAAAAAATAAATAAATCGGCTTTTGTGTCACAGAAATTTTAAAACCTAGGGTTTGATAATAGTCAAACTTACGGCAGTTTTGAATGCAGCAATTCTGCAAGGCTTTTGGATTACTCCCACAAGCAGGTGCCTTGTCTTCACCGTGACTTCTCTATAGTTCTTCCTTCCCTAAGATTTGTTTAGCCAACATTGAGTGTAGTTTGCAGCAGGACTTAGGCATGGTTCCAGCCTGCATATTTGCTGCTGACCCACAGTTAAAGGCACCATGGAGAGCAGCAAGTGTCAGACCCCAAACATCACTAAAGGACAGACCAAGGCCTTGGAAGAGATGCTGTATTTATGAGGCTGAAAAGCAACAATCTATGCTTGTAAGCAGACCAAACACAAGCACAAATTGCTAAATTGCTACTAGAATGAAGCAGTAATGAGGCTATGGTTTCAGCTGTGGGACAGGGAGCCATACTCTCCCACGTGCTAGTCTCTCACCATGCTTGCATCAGGCCTGTAACTGGTTTGGGGAGCAAAACCAATCTTCATTCTTTTACGCTGGATGAACACAACTGACACTGACTTGTCTCTGGCACCAAATTAAAATGCTCTGATTTCATTGCGGAAAGGTGTCTTGGGGTAACCTTAATTGAAGTACCCGGTACAGAAGGAAACAGGTTGAGATGGAAAAGATGTATCTAATAGGAGGTATTACAATTTCCGCCTCCAGAACTCATAAAACCAGGAGAGAATCTGAGGAAGGTCTCTTTTAGACTTCCAGCGTACTGAACGAAGACGTCACTCTCCCCGCTCTGCGCCACATGGTGAGGTCCAGCCAGCCCATGCGGCTTGGCTGCCGGCTGGGATGGTGCGGAGGGGGAGTGGGGGAGCCTGGACAGGCCTTCAATCCATCACGGCAACTGTGGGCGAGGAGTCAGGTAGGGCTCCGCTCCGCTCCAGCCTAGCTGAGAAAGCCTTGCTCTGTTGCCCCAGACCAAGCTGACTCAGCCCCGCCAGCCCCACTGGGCCAGGCCGGCTCTGCAGCTCGCCCAGCCCGGTGTGGGAGAGGGCTTGGGCTGTGCTCCCTGCGACTCAGACGCGGCTTGGATGGAGAGCGGTGCAGACAAACTCCTCTCCCTCAGCTCAAACGCTGAGAATGCTACACTTGAACAACATGGGCAGAGGCCATGTGACCATCGCCCAGGCGAGAGACAAATTAACCTTTTCAATGTCAGGATGGGACTCGAAAATATCTGTTTTCCCCTGCACAGAAAGAGTGAGGACTCCTGCAAAAAGTACAACATAAAGACTCCAAGTTAATGAACAAAGCAAAACCTATATCCAGAGAGGGAGGAGATGAGGAGTGCCCCAACTTTAAGGCTGAAACTTCTCTTGTAAAGACATGTTGATAAATTCAGCTATAATATACCCTGTAATATATGAGCAATGGTCTAAAGGAGTGAAAAGGGGGGGATGTAATGTTCTAGCTGCAGCCAGTGGACTAAGGCTCCTGTGTAAAAATTCCTTGCCCTGGGAATAATAGAAGAAGACATATGTTGCCAATAATGAGAAAAGGGGATTTTGTTGCCACTGTAGTAGAACTGCTCATCCTCAAAAGAGTACCTCAGCAACTGTCATATACCCACTGTAGTACTCCTGCGAAAGCTACTAAAGTGGGAGGGATTTCCAGAACAAGCAGATTTTTCCTTCCAAGCAGCTGCTTTTTATGAGGCTGAAAACCATAGGAACTGTATTTCCTAGGGGGAATCAACATGGCAAAGCAAGAGAAAACTTCTCTCCCCTACATGAACTGAGAAAAGAACTGTTCCAGAGGCGGTAAACTAACTAAAAGTCTAAGTGTTGTCCTTTTGTATGGTCAGTGGGAAAGAAATAGAGGGGTGGCGTGGGGGAAGAAGGGTACTCCAAAGGTTTTTTTCTGGTTCCTGATTTTTATTATTCTTTTTTTTTTAAAGTCTGTTAATAAATTCTCTTTATATTCCTTAAAGTCTGAACCTGCTTTACTTACTTCTAATCCTTATCACACAATGAAATTGAGTAATTTTAGTAAGTGTGCTGGTGTTTAACCAAAAACTCAAATTGACGAACTCAAACCACTACACAATTGGTGTTTCTGCCTGGTTTCCCAAACCTCTAACCACAACAAAAGGGCACAGTGTTTGCCCAAAGAGGGAATATGCTTTATATATACAACACCAAAGTTGTAGCCTGATTCTTTGCCATCAAAACCAATCCATTTGAAGAGGCTCAAATCAGGATTGCATGGAAGACTATACTGAAAATATTTTTGTCAGAAATATTTTTTGTCAGTTTAAACAAATTCCTGCTTGCAAAATAATATAATTTTAGTTGAATATTTTCACCAGAAGAAGATAAGAAATCATTCTGTTTCCAGTTTCTGACAGGGTTGCATCACGAACAAATCACAGTGTGTGAAGGAGCAAGAAAAGGGGCACAAGAGTCTTGAGACAAACTTGGCTGAAGGGCTGCAGCTTTTCTGCTGGACTAATATCAGTCTGCAAGTAAATTCAACCCCTTCTCTGTTTGAATGCTTTCGTGCACATTTTTTTTTTGGACTTTTGCTGTGATTTGGAGAAGGGGAAAAAAAAGTCAATGCCAACATGCTGGAATATTCTTTGCACAGATTCCTGGGACAAAATAAATAACATTACATGCTTTTGCCCCAGGCTGCCTCAAAATGTACTTTCTCCACCAGATCTCATTTTACCAGGCACAGACATCTAAAGGTGGTGTAGTGGACAAAGAAATGACATCATGATATCCCTTTACTTTTTTCATGTCCCAGCAGAGAATGTACATAAACTTGTCTCCTTAACAAAGAGTACATCATTCTCTTGCTCACTGCAAGAGAATGTCACTGCATTTCCTTTCTTTCTCCAGGAGCCCTTTTTGTGAGTTTCAGTTATTTCTACTGGATTTATGAGGAGTGTCAGAGCTATGCAGTGACCACAAAGGTTAATATAGCAATGTCTCTGTGGCATGAACCTCTGAGATCCTCCTAAGCACTGACTTATTTCAGAGGCCTGTTTGCTTTAGTTGTAGAGGTAATGAGGGGTGAACAGGTCAGTCAATCCCACCATGTCCAGCCTGAAGGAGAACAGACAGGGCATGGCTGCGGGCAAACAGCACTAAATTTCCCTGCTTCTCCCATGTGTCAGAGGAGGAGCAGAGTTTATGCTACAGAGTAATCTCACTGTAAAGTTCTGATCCAGATGCAGAGAAACAGATTGCTGGCTGCCCTGCAGACCCGTAGTCCCCTCTCTACTTAATTTTACAGATTAGATTTCCAGCCTCTGTGCCATCAAGGCTATTTGTTTAGATGACCACATCATCTGTTTACTGGTCAATTTACAAAATCTAAGAAGAAACAGAAATTAATACTTTTCATAACTAGCTAAGAGTTGGCTCTGTGTAGAAGGCAGAAAAATTTTAAAAATTTCCCCTTTATATTATTCTTAATGTCCTGAAAAATTCAATAACCTATTAGTATCTATTAGTATGCAGATAAGTGACAACACTCTTCTTCTCTCTGAGCCTTGCAATCTTGCAGAAGTACACAATTTACTTCCATGTATATTCTTAGAGGTTATGTAGTGAATACATTAGGAAACAATCACTGCTGTAAATGATGTTAAACATTACTAGAGTGTATGCAATCTTATAGATCGGGTAGACATAATAATTTGGAGCTAAATTACACTTATTGTTTTTCATTAGTGATTCAAAGAGCAAGAGTGGAACTGTACTTTCATGAAATTTGCTGGCAGTGCCACACTGGGAGGTGCTAAAGTCTGGCACACTGCAAAAACCAGTGCTTGACCTTTTTAATAGAAATGAAGTGAAATGCAACATTCAAGGCCAGATGCAGAAGGGTTTATACCAAGAATTTCTGCTAAGTTGGATCTCACCATTAAGTTGCGTCTCAACCCAAAAGAAGAGAGGAACCTTGGATTTTGGTTTGATGAAGGCCTGACTACCCCAGAGTGATGTGGAACTGAAGAGAGCAAATGCAGCCTGCAAATACTGAAGGCTGAGTGTTTAGCAAGGAAGCTTCACTGGGAAAGTGCACTATATGGAATGAGTTTGGTCACCTACCCAGAAAGGTTCAGTATGAGCTTGAGTGAATGAAGTTTGTGGGATTAGCAGAAGAAAAGTTTTATTCTATCAGAATAAACTTGGAGAGTTCAGACTTTAACCTTATCAGACTGGAAGGTGACAAAGGATATGACTGCTCATTTTAAGCATAGTGTGTGCTAAAAGCAAAGGAGAAAGGGATGGCAAATTGAACTAAAGGGATATGCTAGCACAAAACCAGATCAGGATAAATCACCCATGAGTACATCCAGGTTCCTTTTAAGGGGTTAAGTACAAGAGGTATGAGCTTCAGGAACAATATTCTTACTTGAGGAGGGCATGTCGTGCATGAGGACACTTCATTCTTTCAGAACTAGAGAGAATAACTGTGGCTCCAGCTGCCTGGCCAGGAGGGACTGGAATTCTAGACTCAATCCAAAATGGATAACTGAGGTTTCACTTTGGCTCTATGCCTTTCCACAGCAAGCACTAAACACAGTCTCTGGCAGCAATGGTATGTCGGGACTCACAGTCCTAAATATCTGATCAGTAACTGCAGATTTTTTTCCAATATAAACTTAACCCAAATAAATGCGTGCATACTTTCTCTCCTGTGCAGGAAGACAAAATAAAGTTTATACAAATTCTTTGCTTTGATGTCAGCTGTGGAAGAAGCTGCTGTACATGGTATAGTACAACATTAGAATGTTGTAGAGTAAAACATCATAATCACAGGTACGAATAACCAAGCAAATTTCAACGACTGGTGCTAATTTACAGCAGTCGAATACAATGTCCCGTTGTTATCTTTGATTCAACAACACAAGGAGCCCTAAACAAACATTTGCTGCACTGGTGAATTTTGATCTCTGACTTTCCATCTGGAAACAGCCTGGTCACTGCTGCAAGCTAAACAAACAATACACAGGTGAATATTCAGCTGTGTTTACCTTTACACTTTCTGATGCCCATGATTCTAATTTAGACCATCTGATGGCATTTGTGCCTGGGAAGTTCTTAATTAGAAGAGCTTTATTTAATGATTGGTGTAAATAAAGAAGAATAACAATGAAGGGCAAATCGTGCTTGACAAATTTGGTGGCTTTCTATGATGGGGTTACAACACTGATGGACAAGGGAAGAGCAATTGACAGACTATCTGGACTCAGGGTACATAGGATCTTATGTACCCAAAGTGTCTTTCCATTGACAATCTGGTTTTTGGGGTAACAGGATAAACCAAAATTAATTGTCATGGTAAGGATAAAAGGAAGTTGTTCAACAGTAAATAATTGCAAGTTGACAACTTGAGGACAAGGTTTTCATGGTAGCTTCATCCCGAAGTAGTACCCTTTCTTTAGCAAGGAAATATAGCCATGTATGAAACATTTCCATTTGAAGCAAAATCACAAGATAATGTACATCTAAAAAGGCTGCATCAAAAACATTTATTTCTGATAATGAATAACATCTTTGTACCATTTAAATCAGTATCAGGAGTTCTGATTTGCCTGTATAGCACAATTGCTGTTTTAAAAGTTTTGTACTTGGATGACATCCAAGTTGTTAATTCACAGTATGACACTTACTTAGGCAAAGAATTGGACAAAAAGTAGCACTGCCTTGTGTATTCCTCTTGGACTGCCAGATCCTCTTTTTTAAAATTATCTGGAAATTATATTCTAATCCTTTAAACACTGTGCTTTGTAATGCAAAACTCTGAATTCAGACGGTGTTCTACTATGTCTTCAATGACAAACAGCCATTGACATTCACACAGACCTGCTTTACAGATAAATTCAAAGACAGGAAATAATAAAAGAATGATCCCATAAGGTTTTCCTTCCAAAGTCAGTCCTAAACACATCACTGTAAGAAGAAATGGGAAAATATACTGTATTGTATAATATTTTGTGGCAGCTGTTCTTCAAGGAATGTAGCTCTGTTCTCTTACATGTTCTGATGCAAAAATCTCAAACCTCTGAGCCATTTACCAGTACTATAGAGACCTCATACCCATTAAAAGAATTTTGTCTTTTTACATATAGCTTCACCATTTCTATATGACTAACTGCTTTCCAAAGATTAGGATCATATATTTGGATGCTTTCTCTCATTTCTAAACATGTTAAATTCTTGTTCCAGTCTTTGATTCTGACTAGTTGATGTTTAGTTATTACAGAGAGATATTTTGCTTTCTTCCAAACTTATTATAAACATAACTTCAGTCTCTAAGGAAGTCAGCATCACAAAATTATATTTCTATATAAATACAACAACAATTAAGCATACACAAAAATTGTTACTTAAAATGTGATTATAGCAAGCAGAGGCTTTGTAGAAACCAGCATCATCATATTCAATATATCGGCTCTCTCTGTGGTTCTTTGAATTTCATTTGGAGATTTTTTTTAGTGACAACTGTAATGATGATTTTACTACTGTTATCATTGCAGAGCAAACACAGCCATGGAACGCTGAGCTGGATTTAGTTTTGCTTCACACATCATTAATGAACCTGACAGCTCAGATCTGATTGCAGGACTTCTATTTCTGATGATGCAGAAAGGATGCAGTTCAATTTTCCACTGTGGTTTGGATTTTCAACACCAGCATTTAGAAACATTAGGGTCTCATGTATGAGATCAGCAATGTTTTAATTTCTTTTGTCCCCATTAATTAATAAAAAGGTGTTTTAATAAAGTCTTTATATAGGTCGGATCACTATTTTTTGGGTTGGAGTTGTGACAGAACCGATTGGGTATGTCAATGCAGGAAGATGGAGAGACTCCAGCTGACAAGTTATGTATGAATTTCTGGCTTGTTGTGTGGAATCCATGGCAAGCACAGAGTTTTGGCATTTACAAGCCACTGTTACATCTCTCAGACACATTACTAGTGCTCTTTTATTATTAGGTGCATGAAAAGATACCTTGAATCAAGCAAAAAGGCTCATGTTGTATCTTGCATTAGCTAACGGACAGGAGGGGCATGGCAGGGAAAAATGAAGGGCAAGTTTCTGCAGAAGGTGGAAGAGTTTACAGAAATATAGATTTGTGACTACAGTGGAAGATACAAAGGGTTGAGGAATCACCACATAAGTGACCCTCTCCATTTGACATGAATTCTTACATAGATGAAAGAGTATTCCCACAGCAGTCTCCTGACACTAAACAGCACCACCTGACATAATGATCATTACATACAGAGCTCCCAAATATTTCAAGGAAAGGGAGTTATTCAGCCATGTTTTGAATCTTTCAGGCAGTAAACACTCTTCAGACATACCCCCTTTGAGACACCATTCACATTCCCTGATGTCTCTAATGAAACAAGAGTCCAAACAATGAGCTAGAGGTAAAGAAAAGGAGAGTAAGGACACTGTCCTGGTATAGTTAAGGTTTGCTGGGATATACCTGTAGCCTAAGGGAGCAATCCTTACCTTTCAACTAAGAGTACAGTGAAGCTATAGACAACATGTTCTATGGTTTTATCTCTTCATAATCCAGTAATTGCTGTAAATAGGTGCTTAACTTTCACCTGAACTAATGATATCGTTTATACCCTGTCAGGTCATAATATCGAACTGGGTGAGAACGTGACTTAGACAAACCTGATTTGGTGGACAATGTGTCTGCCCAGGCCAGATTGATGTCTTGGGGATTTGGGCTTCAGGTGCCTCAGGGAATGAGAGCAGAATTAGGATATTCTTGCCCTTTGCTTTACAGGAGCCAGGAAAGACATGTCAGTGCTACAGATCATTCTGCACACCACTTACCCTGGCAGGCAAGAGTCAGCCCCTCTTTGACAAGCTGGTGTGGAGCTGGAAACAGCCAATGGTATGGGGAGAACACGAGTTATAATAACCACAAGGCAGAGAGAGATTATGGGAAGCATTTTCCTGGGGAATTAACCACCCATCTTCCAAGCCACCTCACTAATTAATTACTCCCATAACTCCAAAATGCTTTAATCCTTTCTCTTATACCCCCAGACTCCAATCCTTTCTGTCAGTCATTTTCCCAAAGCAACCTTGGCAATGCCATTAATTGGTAACCAATTAAAGCAGCTACAGCACAGAGAAAACCTGAGGACAATACAAAGTACATTCAGCTGAATTTTAAACCAGGCAGCAGGACAAATGCTGTACTTCCGTATGCTTGTACAACAGAAAGCAGTACAAACTTCAAATAAGAAGTTTAAAAGAAGCTGTTGCAAGATTTGCAATTTGTGGTGCTATAATGACAAAGAACACAGATTACAAGTGAGGTACTGATATTGTGCTTGTCACAGAAAGACTGAATTTCTGGAATAGCTTAAGTAGATAAAAATATTTGACTAAACTGAAGATAAATCAGGATTCAGCCACTGCTGCTTAGGTATGCATTTCAGTGCACTGAAACTCACAAATCTCAAATCATCATGTTAAGGAAAGTTAGGAATGTACTGGTGGATACAGCTGTATTTCAAGCTCTAGTGTAATGAACAGAGATAAGCCACAACATTCCAGGTCAACTTTTTGGGTTACTGATGTAGTTCCCAGTAGCCTGGGTCTGAATGAAGAAATGCAAAGCAATGTGGGCAGAAAACCATTGGCTCACAGCATGGAAAATTCTGGGTATACCACTACAATTTCACAGAAAAAGGTTTGCTTAGTTTCTGAATTAGTTATTTTAGTGAGTTAAACTTGTCTGTTTTCATCTCGAGTTCAGTAACATCTGCAGTTATTGTTGGTATTTCTAAAGGAAAAGCTTATTTGTCTCCAGCCCTTAGGGGCTGAAAAAGTGCAGACTCACCAATTAAAGGCTTTTAACAGCTGGATGCTTTCTAACTGCTTAGCAGAAACATTAACTACGTAAAAAAAAAAATCTTCACCAGGGTGAAGAGGGCTATGTCTCTCCAAAGCAAAGGATGAGAAACCTGTTGAAAGCAGAAGGAAAGAAACCATTTAAATTATACATTACTCTTCCTTCAGACAGCCAGAGCAATTAACTTTTTCTAGCAAAATGCATGGCCCCATTTTCCTCAGTGCTGATTATTCCCAGGAGGAGATGGTGAGACTGTTCATAGTGCGTCTTCTTACATTGCTCCACTGCACCAGATGCTCTCCAGCACACAGAAGGCCTTAGCTGTGGCCTGGAGTGGTGCTCACACTGACTGTCAAGGGCTGCTGTGTGACAGAGATGTCCATCCTGACAAGGCCCGCTCATGGCTGGCACCTGCTTTGCTCCTGCTGCTCCCAGCAGATGTTCCTGCAGCAATCCCCAGCCAGCTGAGCTGGTGGCGCTTTGCTAGCTGCCCAAAAATCTGTCCTTCACATGTTCTTAATTGCTGAGTTCTATCCAGAAATACTATAGGGCAACCAGTCCCACCACTGTGCCTGGCAAGATTATGGAGCAGATCCTCCTGGAAACTATCCTAAGGCACACGTAAAACAAGGAGGCAATTTATGATAGCCAACATGGCTTCACTAAGGAGAAATCATGCCTGACAAATTTGGTGGCTTTCTTTGATGGGATTACAACCCTAATGGATAAGGGAAGAGCAGTTGACAGACTACTTGGACTTGGGAAAAGTATCTGTGTCTCTAAATTGGAGAGACAAGGTTTGGATGGATGGACCACTGGATGGATAAAGAATGGATGGTCATGCTCAAAGATTTGTGTTCGAGGGCTCCATGTCCAAGTGGAGAGCAGTGGTGGTAAGTGGTGTTGTCCTTTCTGAACAGGTACCAGAAATATTGGTTAGCAGAGAAACAAATGCATTTGCAGTCTGATTTACACTGGGAAATATAGTCTGTCTAATCTCTGCTTAACTATTCTGTCTGCATCGTTTCTGGTCTGATAATAATGATAAGCTATTCCATGATTAATATTCTAACATTTTAAATATGTAAAAGCTACCTGTTTTTTGACTGCTGCATACCTAAGCCAATTACCATGTGTTAATTAAAGGGTTTGTCATCAACTAGCATTTCTAATATTTTCCCCCAATAACATGCTTGCAAGTACATGTCATAGGACGGCTTTTTTTCCGAGTTCCATTTTAAATAAATATTTTAAACTCTTCCCTCTTTGCTTTTCCAGTGGAACACTCTGATCTCTGTGATCAAAGTTAATTCATTATATGAAAACTCCATGGTTCCCCTTAAGTTGACTTATTTTTCCAGTCATCTGTGCTCTGATCTCTACAAGAGTATTTCCATTTTGCTGTAAGCATAAATATCATCATAGGGCCAGGTTGTATGAATGTGAATAAATGTCTGAAGTTATGCACCACTGCCTCTAATAAAGTGAATTATGCAGAGAATGCAACTCACATTTTTTTCTGATGCTATCAACACTTGCTGTTCATTACACAAAACAAAATAAAGTTGTCCTTAGTTTGTATCTTGCAATAGACTTAATGTTAAAGAATTTTGACTATTTAGACCTTATTTCACCATTGATTCTTAATTTTAGAAGGATGAGACTAAAAAATGAGCAATCTTCCAATAACCCTTGTAGAAGCTTCTGTTACATACAGGAGCAACAAAAGTATCAAAAAGGACATTGGTATAGAGTCCAAGTAACCATTTGCAAGAAGCAATGTTAAAAATATGAAAATATGTTACTTTGCAGCTGCATATGCAAAATCAGTGCTCTCTGGTTTCTGGGCTTCACGAAAAGGCTCATAAGCTGCAAGAAGGACCATGCATGCTCTGCCTCTTGGTTCTGTATTTGGTCTCATGTCTGCAGAGAAGGACAAAGGAAAAAGGTACACGTGTGGTATCATTAAACATTTTGGTTAGAGAACGCCATAGGTAGCCACTGCCACGAGGAGACCACCCAGACTGCCCTCTGTGCCAACATTGGTACAGGAAGAAGAGTGACTCTTGCTAAAACTACAGTGTAGAAATGATTTTTCTATGCTCTTGAACACATTTCAAAGGCATTTCCTTGCTCTGTTTTATATTACTTAAGATAGGATATCCAGATGCCTCCTACTAAATATTTCATATTTCAAGTAAAAATAAAATATGCTCCATGCAAAATCAAACACATAAGACACCTGAAATGAGTCTTTCCCCTTTCAGACCATGAACTGTGTACCAAGATAATTGGCTTTTTAATCTTCACCTTTCATATGATAGGCTTCTTGAATGGACATTTTTTACGAGCAAACTTCCTGGAAAAAGCTGAAGAACTAATCCATTTCCACTGGAGACATCAGTATTTGCTGAGAAACTGCTGTCCAGAGAGGTTGGATTTTTATTTGAATTCAGGAATATAAAAAGATTTTTGAATTCAAATAGCTATAAAACATAGCACAAAGTACTTTGAAGGGACTTTATAGTATACACACTCTCTGTATAAAAGGGAACTTTTGATAAAAAAAAAATAGAGAAAGAGAAATAAATCTTAGACCTAACACTGCAGAGTCGAGAAATAAAATTAAACCATGACATGACACTAGACACTTTGGACTGTTGGCATCATGCAACACACCACTATGTCCAAGATCTGTATAGCAGCAGAGGAAGCAGACTCTGCTGACAACAGAGTAACTACCTCAGAGTTGTGCTGTGTCTTGACAAATATCCTGTCTTTCTTCCTTCCTTCTAAATTTGAGTAAATTAATGTTTCAATACTACTTTTTGTATTTAGTCTAAGTTCTCAGCCACCTGTGTTCATTAAGGAGAATAACAAGAATAATCATACATGACCTTTCTGAAGGGCAATAAAAATAACTTTTTTAAACAACCAAATAGCTGTGTGATGATAAATTACAGCATAACATGAACCACATGTTAAGGGGAAAATACTCTCCTAGCAACAGAATGGGAGAGGTGCCTATTAGGGAATCACTCAGCAACAAAAGGCGTCTGGATCTTAATACCATGGATATAAATGGGAAGTGGAAGTATTTTGTGGGCTTCACTTCAGATGAGGAAAGGGAATGGAAAAATAAAGAACAGCAAAAAAAAGAGCCACTGAATTTTAAGTTTTGCTTTCAGTCATGAACCCTAAATAAGAAAATTTATGATTTCTTTTTTATTTCCCTTTGCTTCAGACGCTGTACTTTCAGGACACTTGGGTCCTTTGAGGTCATGAGAATCCTAGAGATGCCCACATCTATCTGATGAGTAAAGCAATCTCTAGGAACTGACAGTGTGGTTAACAAACATAGCAGCAGCTCAGGAAACAGAAATCAGATTTTTGATACCAGGATGTTTTGGAGAATTGAACATAACTTAGGAGACTTTTATTACAGTTTTTTTGTTTTGTTTTTGTTTAGTCTTCAAATGTACCTCTATTAAAAAAAGAAAAGAAATATCAACCTAAGTTTTACTTCTTTTCTCTCCTTGTAACTCTCATAGGAATTTGGCTAGTTGGAGGGAAAAATAAAGAGATTTTTCCAACGGTCAGCTCTACAAACAACCTGGGGTTTAAAAGTCCAGCTACTTTTTGTCTAGCTTGTTCATTATCACAGGTAATATTCTGTGTGCCATAAAACTTGTACAATCTCAAACTGTTTGTCATTGACAGCAGACTCTACCCTCATGACTCAAAATTAGTTAAAAATTTTCTTGAAAACAGGTTTATTAGGAGAAAAATTCAGCTCCTTTCCTCATATTTGGGCTGTGTTTTCAATGTTAACTTTTGGCTCTAAAACACAGCTTAGAATGCACAAAAGGAATATATTTGTAAATCAAGAAACCATAGCTGTAATTTTGCAGAGCTGAACCATGGCCTTAAGCTAAGTACAAAGATATATTGCAGTGAGACGATCTTCTCTTTTGTACTAGCATTATACTGCTTTCATTTTCCTTAGAAAATGAATAACATGTCCTGTGAAGTTGTTTTCTAACACAAATCTGTTATTATTCCATTCATAACTAATGACAGATGCCAGAAATAGAAGCCTGGTTCATTCATCATGGATATTTTCTTTCTTGCTCTGCACCTGCACATGGGTTACTGTCAGGGCACTCAAGAACCCCTACTGTGCTTTTTCATGCTAAATTACATGTCTCAGCAACGATTCCAGTTCTCAGGGTTCATGGATGTAAAATATCTCTTAATCCAAAAGGAAAATAGATGGCTGGAAAGTGCTTCTCTGCTGCACATAGACTAGAACTCTCAGGAGGGTAGGCATCACAAACAAGGGACTATCTCTGCAGCAGCATGGGGTAAATATTATGCCAGAAAAGTCCACTAAGAGGTTCATAGGAGCAACAGTAAGGCTGCACACATACATTAATTAAGGAAAAGTTGTAATTAAAAAAAAACAAAAAAAAAACAGAAAGAAGCAAAAGCCCAGAATCTTCAAAATTAAACTCGATGCATCTCTGTTAGAGTTTTCCCTTCAGTATATCATGCCTACCTTAACTCCAGACTAATTAATTACTTTTTAGAGAAGAAGCAGGAAAGGAATTTATATCGCAGGTGATTATTTTAGGACTTCTCTAGCAGTTACATGTAAAGCCTTAAGTGCTTGAAGCAAACCACCAGGAATTCTCCAGCACACAAGCCAGTCATGTTAGGATGGAAAAGTTCATTTTAAGCCTTTATAGCAAGGACAAGAGTTCTGATTCTGGTTCATCTGCAAGTGGGTATTTTTTTTTAGTACCTAATATTTAAGAACAGCAGAGAGAGTCAAGCCAAAAGTCTACTTAGCCCCCTAAAATATCTCCAGCTATGTCTAGCCATGGATAGTAAAGGAAAATCCTAAGAGCAGAGCAAACATATAATGTTTCTTCTTTATCTACTGGCCCAGAACCAATGACATGCACTTCAAAACTCTACTAAGGCAGAAGTGCTACCTCTGGGTTTAATGGCACTTTGTGAATTGAAAGGTGAGAAAAAAAATCTTATAATTAAGATGGAACTTGCCATCTGATAATTTCAACTGATGTCCCCTCATCTGTGTGTTATCAAAACCAGTGAATGATGGTTCCCTACTTATAATCTCCTTGCCACTGATAATTTCATAGCCCCATATTCTGCCCTTTTAAATTATCTCTTCTTCTTATGCAGATGAGCCCTAGTTTATTTCATATCCCTCAAATGGAACACATTAATAACTTTGATCATTCTTATCACTACTCTGCACCTTTTCTAGTTCTGCTGCATCAATTCTTCAAGATGCTACAACCAAAAATTCTTCTGGTCTTCATGATTTGGACAAACTGTAGATTAATATTGTTACACAAAAGTTTTCTGCTTTGTTTTCCTGGGTTTTTTGGTAATGACTTTTCTCTATTCATGTCTGAGTGAACAGCTGACATGTTCATAAAATTATCAGCTAAGGCACTGGGAAGAATTTTTTTATAGACATTTTGGCACCAGTCAGCACACACTTAGTATTTACGACAGACTTTCCCTATCTGCATTATTCTACATCCATCAACACCAATCTTTTCCCTGCCATTTCTTTGTCCAACCATTTAGCACTCTGAGGTGATTCTGCTACTCCATATAGCAATTTTATCAGCTCACTTAATTTTATGCCATCAGAATTTGCCACCTCACTCTGTACTTGTTTAGCCAAGTAACTACAAGTGAGGAGCAGCACTCATTGTTGAGGTAACTTTGCTCCCCTTAGTACCACAGACCTCAGTCAGGACAGAATTAGACTGTCACAGGAACTCTTCCAGAGCATTTGAAGTGCAAGTGACATTTTTCTCAGCAGAAAGTGAAGGATGGGATAGATATGCCTAATCTGCAGATCTCCTCAATTAGCTAACTGGAGCTACTAGCTGTAGCTGATTATCATGTTTTATATTTGCATCATATTTTTTGTAAATAGTGCTAATTTGCTGCCTAATGAGTCTGTAAGATTTCTACTGGATGATGTTGATGATGTGAGGTTCAGTGCTTTTGTTTCCTTCCTACTGTGCTGCTGGTGTTAAATGTAGTAATGATCAGAGGGGACTGAGTAGTTACTGCCAATAATTTCTGCAGAGAATTTGCAGAACAATGCTGAGATGTCCTTTAACAATTCCTTGCATGTGTTCAGTACTGCAATACTGAACTGAGTGATGTAATTTTACTCAAAGAGCTGGGCATAAATATTATTTATGTCACAATCAGAATTTGACAGAGTAACTCAACTAGTTGAGGCTGGCCTTCCATGTGATTGTCACTTCTGCACTGTTTGTTTCCACTGTGAACACTTATCCTGCAGGGCTACGTTCAGAGGAGTGCTTGAAGAACTTGATTCTATCAGTATTGTATTTAAAGGAGCTACTGCAGACCATGGGAGAGCCAAGAGCAGGTTGAAGACAGCAGGACCACAGCTGGTACCTGCTTTCCAATTTAGGAACCACCATCTTTCAGTGTCTCTAAAGTTAAAAGGTAGTTCTTCTTTCTTAGAAGCAGCAGCTCACAAAAAATATCTTGATTTTATTTATTTGGTCTTGATAGAAAGAAGGCATTAATTTTCATCCAGCAGGTGAAATTTCCTGTCTTTTCTAATTCTAACATCAAATATATATAGCTACTTAGCAGGAAATGTGAGATAATTTTTGGATAATTTCAAATGTTTTGAATATTTAATTCTTTAGGTCAAAAGATCTTGACAGGTCCATCATTTTTGGAAGAAAGTCTGATTTTGCATTCCATTTTTGTTTGCCATAATCTGTATTAAGCCAGACCGTAAGGCAGTGAACATCAAGGACCTGTCCCTATTGTTTGACTGCTTTTGTGTCCTACCAAGTATCAACATAATAGTGCAAAAACCAAGTACACAAACATACTCTGGCCTCCTCTTTGCACTGCTGTGAGGACTAAAACACAACCGTGTCTGACAAATGCAGTTCTTCCTTTTACCTCAAAACCTCAAACCTCTCTTCAGCTACAATTGGATTATATATCATTTTTCAGGCTAAATAATCTCCTTTTTGTTGTATCCAGTGACAGAGACTGGGGACAGTTGCAGAGAATGAAACAATCTTATTATTTGTTCTTGGTAGGATTTTGCTGTCATAAAACAATGTTGATGCTTCTAATAATTGCCTCTGTTTTTTTCACACCTAATTGGCTTAAGTTTTGTTGGGTCAAAATAGAAAATTCAGTTTCTGAAGAATTTACAATTAAAAAAAAGAGGAAAAACCAAAGACAGGGGAAAAAAGGCAAGATGGAAAGATTAACAACATGTGCTTACTATTGCTTCTTTTTACACACCTATGTATTCATATAGAGACGGGTCTATGCAGATTACTTAGAGAGACAGAATGGAGCTCTATTTCCCGAACATTTTAGTTTGGTTGTTCAGTTTGAAACCACTGCTCCTCAACCCCCTCACCCCAATCAAAACCAAACAAAAACTAAACCAACCAGTATGAGGTTGCATGGGAATCAACCCTATTCTGAACAGGAGAAGGCTGAAGGAAGATGTAAAATTAAGTTTCTGCTTAGGAAAAGGTTACCAAGAAGAGAGATTTGTGTCCTACCCTCCCCTAATGTGTAGAAAGATAGGAGAAGCAGGGCTCCTAAATTGAACCAGGACAGACTGCCACTGTCTATAGTCAAGGTTTCATTATGCAGATAATTGACCATTCTAAAATGTTGAACAGAGATTGCAGAATCTTCATCCTTGAAAGTTTGAGATGTAAGTAATCAAGCCCTGAACATGTTGCTCTGACCACTAAGCTCAACTAGAGACCACCCTTCATCCCTTCCCTGTTGCAGTAGAGATGGACACATGACACAGGAGTAGTCCAAGTATGAAGAAGAAGAAGAAGTGCTTTATTAGTCTATACTAACATCATTATACCCTTTTTTCCCAGCTACTGTAACATGCTACTATCGGCTGCATGGAAAATAACACCAAAGCTATCTTCATAACAAGAACTTTCCCAGCACATTAACAAGCCACACAAGCAGTCAACTACACACTATAAATCCTCCACCACATTCTTGATGCTCCTTCACAAGGCCATCTCTTGGTCGGGTGCAAAACATCTTCCCTGGTTATCTTCTTGGTTGTCCTTCACTGTGGCTGCAGGTGTTCATACCATTGCTTTCTCACAGGGCTTTCTCATGGGTGAATTCTGATCACTTTCAAGTCCATGTCCAAGAGGCTTTCAGGCCTGCTGTCAGCCTCATCCATCCCCACACTTCCCATCTGAATTGTCCTATGGAAAGCTACACAAGAAATTATAAGTTGCAGTTGCACAGATTTGCCATCTGACTTAAGTTCTCATGACCAAAATTTTGGAAACATTAAGAGTCTTTTCTGTCCTGCATGGTTAAGAGTCCCATCCTTAAGACACGAAAAACCCAACAAATAAACCCTCATAAAAAAACCCAAAGAAACAAACCAAATGCTAAACCCCTATTCTCAGGTCTGGCCAGAAATTTAGAGTCATCTTTATAATTTGCAAATATTTAGCCTAGTGAAATGATAAATCGTTGTAGTTGCACATTAAAGGCTTTTTCCAGTTGTATCACAGAGATTATAATGGAAAAGGATACAGTCATAAGTAGATATCAGTTACTGCTTTGGAAATGCTTCCTGTTTTTTTACCAACATTAAAATATTTCCAGACTGATGAAGAGGGCAGGAGTAGCTATTTGTTTTATGTAGTTATCTTCTGTGAAAATAAGCCCCACCTTTTCATTGTCTAAAAATATGGTAAGCCTTTTAGTCTCTTGAAAGACAAGGAACAACAGCACTTGGCCTTCTTCTTTTATATTAGATCTGTCTCGCATATGTCATCATCCCCAAAATATATCCCTATTTAAATAAACAATAGCTTGAAATTTTGCTAAATTGCTTACATGGGAAATACCCTTACTTCCTGAGGAGCAGTGAAAAAAGCTTGTCAACAGTAGAAACTCCTTAAAATTATCTCCTCCCAAATTTACTTATGCAAACCATTCAAGGTAATAGCCTCGGCAGCTCTGTCCAACAAAACCAGCTGACTGTTGATGCCTTCTCTGTCCAAAGCATAAGTCATTTATAGGCCATTTAAAATAGGAAACAGCAAGGAGAAACCTACCAGACATGAAAAGCAGCAGCCCAGATCACCAGAGGGTATCCACCACAATTGACTAAAGCCATTGCTTTTTCCTGATTTGTACCAGTTGCAAGTATAGTTCAGTCCCTGTGACCAGCTGTTTCTAACCTGCTTTAATACCATCCACATTGAACTGCTTATTGTTATTGTTTTTAGGGCAATACAAAGAAAGAGAGGATTTGGATTTAGTCATGGCTCTTGTTTACTGCCTGGTTATTAAATTGTGCTGATTTTGGCTGGGGTTACTTAGTTACCAGCTGGGGTTAGACCACAACAGAAGTTTATAGGATTTTTCAATGGATTTTTGAGAAGTGGGTGTACATTATTGTAGCAATGATCTTTTAACTAGGAACATTCACCAAATGATAAACCAAAGCGTATTAAATTTTTAAATCACAGGGAGCAGTAAAGAACAGCAGCTATTGTTCTGAAAGGACATCAAAATTTTATTAGGGCTTCCAAACTATCAGTAAGGTTAGCCACTGGCAGAAACCCAGATGTATTGCACACACATATTACTTCGGGATAGAGGGCATGGGTATGAAATTTTTCTCATGTTTTAGGAGAACACTCTGGGGTTTACAATACCTAATGTTATGATGTTACTGTAGACACAAAAATGGCTATATGATCAGCTTCTCTACACAGGAAGGAGACTCAAGACTGCTTTTTGAGAAACCTGGATGAGATATCTTTTGAAAGGGAAGGTGGGAGGGAAATAAATGACTGTGTGGCCAAAAATTCAAGTAGTAGTATCTTTTCTTCTACCACAGTTGAAGACATACAACCCAGAAGCCCAAGTCCCTGATCAAGCTCTTTGACATGTTTTTCAGATGATGGTAGGGGTAAGCAGGTGGACTCAGTAATGTTTTAAAAGTGTTTAGCACTGCTTAGAAACTGTGGCTACAAATCCCAGGACCACTCACCTTCAGCAAAGACTTTCCTCTTTGCAGTCATGTATGAAAGTACATCTGAAGTTTTATCCCTCTCTTCCTTAATCCTGGGCCAAATTTTCCTTGTAAATATAGCTTGTTCTGGGAGTGTGCATTTATTACAGATTATAAACTGCTGGCTTTGCCTGAGTGTTTTGCCCATGATATTGAATGACAATTAGAATTTTCTTCCTCTTTGCAAATAAAAAAAAAAAAAGCCCGGGGTTTATGGTAGAAGAACTGCTGCTCTTTCAGCACATTTGTAGAGGAAAGTACTTCTAGAGGCCCACAGGATGGAAATCCGCTGACTTCATAGCCCATCAGACAGGACTCACTGCAGTAACTCCATCACCACACACCTTGGCGTGTCTCCCATGCAGCTCCTCAGCAGCAGCTGCTGCAGACTCAGCCAGACAGCAGAGAGTTATCCATATCTGAATGAGCAGGAGCTCTAAAAAGTAAAGACTACAAATTGGGTTTAAATTTCTGAGCTGAAGTTTTCATCATTGTATGGCACCACAAACTGCAAGTAAAAACATAAGGCCAGATCTGTCCAGATCTGCTTGAGCAAAGCCTGAGAAGGGAGCAAGATTTGCATGAATTTAAACTAAATAGCAGAGATTTTTCTGCTGATGTTAGGTCCCTTTCAAAATTGTGAATTGCCAGTTTAAAGGGAGCTACAACTTTATTACAGCTTCTCTTTTGCAAACAAACACCATCTGCAGAGAAGAAGATGGACTGAAAGGGCAGATGAGGCATGTATGAATAATATTGCAAGGAGGGAAGATCTAGACAATTCAGAGTCATCCTGTGAAGTACATTCCCAAGTGTAAGAACTTTTCACTACACTTAAAGAGTACATTTTAATATTACATACAATTTTTCCATTTATGGCATTAGGGCATTTTCTTTTTTTATCCATTGCTCTGAACCATTGCTACAAAATAGATGCAAAATCCTTAGAATTCAATTACTACATGTGCTGGAAAGTTTACAAAGAAAAAGAGGTTGCATATCTAGTCGCCATAAATTTACGGTGACAGCTAAAAAAGCAGTTGAGAAGTGGTCTGAGTCAGTAAAAATTGCCATCATCTAAGTAAAACAGATGCATTCACTTGTGTCCACACTCAGGAAACATTACCCATATTTTTTTGCTGTAAATATCAAAGCAACATATTTTTGTTCTGTTGTTCAAACAGCTTTGATCATCTCTTTTCCACTATTGAAATAGGCAGAGGTCCTTGTGTGCTGGTAGGAATGCCTAGAGAGAAGCAGACAGAGAAGAATTCACCTGAAACTTATATCTATCCAGGTTCCACCTGCAGCCAAGCTAGGAGTGTACGTATATCCTGAAGACAGTGAACTGTCAGCCCATGACTCTTATCTCTGTCCATTGGTTGTAGACAGAATTAAGCCCCTTACATAACTTTCAAACGTCTAAAAGCAAGATGAATCCCCATCTCAGATATGCCTTGGGTTTATTAGCTCATTTATGATATTCAGATGCTTTCTGGTATGCACAAAAGCCTCATTTTTTCTTGTTTTCCCCTCTTCCTGTTATCCTGAAAAAGTATTTTTCCTTATAGAAGAGCCTTTCTACATGTAAGGAATAATTGGAATAGCCCTTAGCTTAAAATAACAAGTTGGATTTTCTGGAGAAAGCTTGAGAAAACCATTCAAAACAGTTTCATTTCCCTACTCACATACACACACAAAAGCCTTCAGGAAGAAAAATTGCTCCTTTTGAAAAGTTTAGGGCAATTTTTCATTCCATCAATCTTTTTTTCATAACCTTTACCTGCAGATTTTCTCAGCGAACATTATTAAGAAATCAAGTCTAATCGTTATGGATATTTTCCCTCCTGCTAATCACTTTCAATAATCATTTTAAGAATCTTAATTTTTAATGGAGTAACACTTTCCATAAGGCTTGAAAAATAATAGGAATACATTCAACTTTTTTGCTATTAATTGGAAAAATCAGCACGCCTTTCAAGATAAAGGCTTTTTGTTCCAAAGATCCAACCATCTGTAGCAAATTATTTTTCTTAAGTTTTATGCCTGTAACACTCAGAATAAATGTCTTACAGCTTTTTTAATAAAGGAGATGGAATTATTCCTACTAATTTACTGATTTTATTAAGAAGCAGATGAACTTTTATAACTGGAGAGAAAATGGGCTTGCAGGAAAGCTAAGAGATAAATACACTCCTGGGTATGTAGTGATACTTTTACTCTATCACTCCCCACTTCACCATACCAACTGAATTACATCACTGTTGCTCCTGCAGCCATTTTATATGTAAAAAATGTAGTTGATCAGCAAATGTCATTTCTTCTGAACACAGCTTGCACTGTAAGGGGACCTTAAAAACTGTAGAGTTAGATTAAGTCTTACCTTTAGGCTTCTTCAGCGGAAGGACTAAGTGACCTTTCTTTTAAAAAACAAATTCTCAATTGTTTAAGCAGCCCAAGTACTTTGGGCCAAGTTTACAGAGGCTTTGTTGGTTCTTTTTTTTTTTTTTTTTTTTTTTTTATATATATGTCTAAAGGCTAAACCTGCCATTTAGACTTGCATACAAATACCATTGTGTGTTTATTAGGGCAATGGTCCTGAGATGTGTTTGTTGAGGTTGCAATAAGATTGTTCTGTCACCGTTTTATTAAAGAGTCTGCAGAATTGTGGGGATAATATTTTCCATTCTATCTAGATGCTACAGCCTGCCTGGAGCAGGGATGGTCTCTTCCAGCAGAGGATGAGATGCAGTGGCCATGCACTGTCTTCTGCTGTCATGGGCAATAATAGCAACTGAAATTAATAGCAGCAATAACAATAACACATCGCTGCTGTGTAGAAAGTGCAGGCAGGCTAGGTTTTCTTGTGCTGCTGTTAATATAAAAATATTTAGATAGATTTGTTTTAGAAACATGGATTTTAATTTTTCAGTCCAAAGTTGTTTGGAACTTGTGTGGGAAGAACACGATGTACTGACCCTCTTTAGAAGCAAGCAAACAAGAAGCCTCTTGCTGGGATGCCACAAGACATATTTATTATTTATCCTATTTCTTCACTCAGTTTATTTTTCAACACCAAATAAAAGCTTATTCCTGCCTCCAAGTCCAAAATACGTTGGGCTGCAGCCATCCTGGGTATTCATTGTGTTTTGTCTGCCTTTTTGCTCTGCAAAAAGTACTATCAGCCCAGACTGTTCACTGCAAATATTGAATCAAGACATCATCAGGTTATTTATTTTTCCCAATTGTTTCCTTTTTCTGAGAAGGGGAACAAAAGCAACCAGCACTGTAAACATGGAGGCCTTTTTGCCTAATAAAATAAGTCTCTATATATAAAGAAAAAATGAAGACAGAACATTATCAATTCTCTGATTCACTAGGTTGCTCCAACAATTTTTTGTAAACATACTGTCCTATAATTGCATTTTAGATGCTGGAAATTTGTGACTGGATTTCTTATTCCAGCCACTGTTACTTCTGCTTGGCACTGATGGTTTTATCTTCATCTGGGTATCAGTCTGCTTATCTCTAGAAAAGAGGTATTGAGACCTGCACTTGATATTTCAGTAGTCAATAAAATGTTCATGTCCCCCCAGGTCATAGCTAAACCTGTCAATGAGTCAAGTCAACAAGGCACTAAGCTCAGCACAGTCCTTGTTAAGCCATGAAGGTGCCACTGCAGGGACAGCATGTGGCACCATGTGCAAAACAGTGTGCTCTGTCTGGGACACCTAGGAAAAAATGCCAAAGAGATTAAATTGCCTAATTTTGATGCACCTCTTCTACCATGAAGGCAACCTTCATGGAACAGACTGAAATGGCTGCAGGGACTTCCCTACAGAGCTCTGCCTGAGAAGTGCTTGCAATATTTCTTAACATGCTGGGACACAGAGAGGGCCCATCTGGAAATGAGCGAGCACTGAGGTCCATGGGTAGTTTCAGGGCTCATCCTCTTGCAGCTGGCAATAACCTAGAGGTTTGGGAGAAACAAGGTCCAATCTCTTCTTTGCAATGAATTTTCTCTGTGACTTTATCAAGCAGGTACTCACTGTCATGGGGGAGCACCTGAATTGGTCATAGCTCCCCATGCTGTTGTGCAAGTCCTAGATATTGCAGACTGTTTGTCCCACTGCCACCTTCCTTCTGCCTGTCACATTCCCCAGGAAAACCTGCTGACCTCTGCTGGACTTTTGAAGCGAAACAGTGGGTACTCCTGTGTGGCTGTGGATTAGGGACACAGTCCTACTGCCTGAGGGACTTCACCATGGCAGACATCAAGTGGAAATGGATACAGGATGGAAGAAGGGCCATCAAAAGGTCCATTGATATGTCATGTCACATTATGTGGGCATTCTTACCTCCTGACATGACATAACAACCACTAGGCTCTCTTCTAGAACAAATTCTACAACTTTGTCCTATAACTCCATATACCATCACCATCACTGGAGTCAAGACTGCAAGGTACTTCTCTGTAGAAATAACAGGAACTATTGACATGCTTTAACACATATAGAAAACAAAAGAAAAAAACCGAAATCTAGATCAAGACTGACTATCTTCCTAAGGAGCAAAACTCAGCCCACAGGCTAGATAGTGAAGGATAGAGTTCCTCAGCTGGATTGTCAGAGGGCTAAAAGCTTGGCACGGTATCCTGCAGAAGCATAACAGCTCCCATATTCATTATACAATACAATTACTGATTAATACTCATCTGAGACCCAGATGCTTCTTCTTCCACAACTGCTATAGGAGTACTCTCTCTGGAGATAGCACCCTTTTGATGCCAAGGGGAGTTTCCTGTATAAATAAAACAGAAAGCAAAGATTCATGCTGGGAGAGGAACAAGGAAACTTGAGAAAGGATTTTCTCTCCATCAACTACAGAATGCAAAAAGCTATTTTTTTCTCTGGCTGCAGTTGATTGACAATGCTGGCAGAAGATACCAAATGAACCTGTGCAAGAGCAGAAAGGGATCTACCTGTGCCACTGGAAGGCTTTCTGTTCCTTTCTAGGGGAGCTATTCTGGATCTGAGCTACGACATCAGACTCTCTCTCTCCAGGGTCAAGACAGAAATTTGCTTTTGGCCATTAACCTCAACAGCTCACTACAGCTTCCCAGCTTGCAAAGCCCCAGGTGCTCCAGAATATAATCTTGGGTTTGCTCATATCCTTCTGCAAGGGAACACGTCCTCTTCTGCAGGGAAAGCCAAGCCAGAGACAGCTGACACAGAGTAACAGGTACGTAGTCCAAATCTCTTTCCTTTGCTGAATTCTTGTTCTGACTTTTAACTTTCAGTTTTATACTTGAATAGTGGAAGCCCATCATTTATATGGAATTTCTCTATTCCACTTTAACTTGAGGATAATGGAGCGGAAATTACTTTGAAAGCAGCAGGGATTTCAAGACTGCAAACATTTACCAACTCTGCTGAAGAAGACAAGACAGGAAAATAAAAAAGAGGGAAGGGGTACATATGGACATGACTGTAAAATTAAGATTCTATTTGATTTCCTAGCATTTCTAGAAGAAAGGGACATTGAATGCCATTTGGTTTAAATCCTGTTGTCTATGAGGGCCTATGGAATGGAACAATGTGTTCTTCCCGCTCTCAATTTTCTGCCTAACAGATATGTAGCACACATCTGTATGTAGCCTTTCCTGCATCTCCTTTACTTTGAAATAATTGTGTACCTATGAGACTGGCAGATCAGTACAGCGAAAAGGATAAGAGGATATAGAAAATGGCAAATGGAACTTTGCAGTTAGAGTTGCTTTGTAAACCATTACCTTTTGATACCTCTCCTGATTTCAGGGCAGATCTTTGTTAATAAGTTCTTCTTAACAAGGGTTGCAGTTAGTTATAGATTTGCAAGCTGGCTGCCATGGAAGCAAACTCATTAAGCACCCCTAGCAAGCCCCTGTCCCCTTTTACACTGTGGGTGCTGAGTATGACAGTCTGTATATCTTGACTTGTTTTCTTCAGTCAGGTTTGAGTCTCTCAGTGTGTCAGGACTGTTCACCATTGGAGATTGCAAAGAACCATCTTTTCCTTCCTCACTCCCTTTCAGTCAACATTTGGGCAGCACAAATAAAGTTCCCAGGAGTCCCTGAAATACTGAGAGCACAGGGGACCAAGAAATTTGTAAGTTGGTGTGACAAGATCCCAGGTAAAATCTGAGATAAATTAAAGAGACATGAAGGCTTTTGAAGGAAAAAAAAATAAAGCAAACAAACACTGTGATTACCTACACTTGACTGTAAAAATCTGTAACATTGTCATTCCTAAGTCTGCAAGACTTCATTGGTTTGTGTATTTTCAGCAAGAAGATAATTTTTTCCTCACACAGAGAAGTGGTATGGGAAAGACTATTTATAAATTCCTGTGACGCTTAAAGAAACTTACTCTCAGTCACAGTGGGGGTCCTGTCAACACTCGGACTCTCTTTCAGAATCTCTAAACAGGACACACAGAGGCTTTTGTCATAGTCTCTTTAATTTGCTGCTCTGTGAAGCCTGGGCTTGCCTACCCCCATTCCCAGCAGAGTCCTCTTGTAGGCACATCAACACAAGGCCATCACAAGACCTCATTGCTGCCCTCAGGAAGAACAGGAAGTCTTATTTTACCACAAAATCTGACTTCTCTTACAGGTGTGCTGGCACAGAAGCGAACTGTCATTGCAATAGTAGGCTCTACTCTTTCTTTCTGCTGGAAGAAGTTACTCAGCCAACATCAGTATGTCTGAGAGTGTCTCCTGTTAAAATGTTCTGCTCTGTAATTTTTGTGACATCCTTGCATGGCACTAGTATCACACAGAGCAGTTGGAATCCATAAGACAGCAAAGACACCAGACACAGGTCAGGAACTCAGTTTGCCACTTGGGAGTTTCTTCACAGATTTTTGTTTGCTACTGTCTTAAGATAAATCTCTTTGTAAGCTCTTCAGTGTCAAAGCAAACTGGACAAAAGGTCAAGAAGAGCTTTGATTCTACTACTCTCTGCATTCTAGTTTGCTTACCTCACAATTCTGATTAGCCTGTTGTTATCTATCTATCTATCTATCTATCTATCTATCTATCTATCTATCTTTCTCCATATCCTTCTTTCCCTTGAAAAAGTCCTTCTTAAGTGTCCCCAGACAAGGTGCTTTTACAACTGGTCTCTGTATTAGAGATTCACACACTATTTCCAAGTAGGCTAGTGCATTCGTACAGAGGACAAAGCTCAGTTCTGGACTTAGCTTAGGTGGTTTAAGTCCAGGGTTTGGTGCACTCCATCATTCCAAAATTTTCTCCAAACAGAAATGTTTCTTAAGCTCATGAAGGACTGTCAAGCTTTTGGGATCACTTGCTCTACTGTTCCTGTCATCTTCCTCATACAGGTGAAATCCAGTAATCCCGGTTCATGGAAGGAATAAGGAATCGGATGTTGGCTGTTTATGGGTCAGTGCCTGAGCAACGTCAAAAATATCCTCCGCAAAATTTCTAGGAAGTGAGAGTATTCACCTGTGATAAACCTGTAAGTGGTTTGACAAATTAAAATCTCAGTATAATGACTAAAAATTTTTCTCTGGCCATATGGCAAAGAGGGATACCAAGGACAATAATCCACCAGTCCTAAGGTATTAGTTGCCACAGTCAGCATTCTGAACTCTGGCAAACAAATGGGAAGAAATCACCTAAAACACCTGACCAGGATTCCATCATGATCTGCTGTTAATGGTCTGGCCCCTTCACTCACTCTCCAACATTGCTTAGGTTTCAGGAACTTTCCCTCGTCCATTGCCTCTTTCCCTCTATGGGAAAGAGTGGGGCCATTTTTTCCCATGCAGACATCATGGTAAAAATGAAGGTGCCTGGACTCTCCACTGCTTTGTGTTGACATCCCATAGATTTCAGATAAGCTTAAATTATTTTTATGGGCCCAAGTAATTTAAACCATTAAAGAATCATAGCTGCCACTAAAAAACATGATTTAATACCAAAACCAGCTTTTGCTGGAATTCATTAGTTACTGGAGCAAATAATTTGAATTTAAAGCCAAAAAAGATAATAGAGGAATAGGTCAGCAACAGGAACATAGAAATAGTAACAAAAAGAGACCATTGATGCAGTTAATGTCATCAGGATGAGTCAAGCATCAGCTGTCTGTGCATGAAGATAATCAGGGTTTATAGTGCAGAAGTGAGTCTGTGTGGGATTAGGTTTGGACTATTTAATCAATAACATAGCCCTATAAAAATAATAACATAAAAAATAATAACACTTTGCACTTGCACAGTGCTTTCATCATCAGATCTCATCTAGAAGTCCTTATAAACATTAATTAAGCTACCTGCCCCAGTGAAGTACATATTAGATTATTATTATTATTATTATTATATCAGTTTTTAAAATGAAAAAGAAGTTAAGTGACTCACCCCAGGTCACCTCCATCATGTTTACGAGGTCTGTCAGCTGACAATCAACGGAGATGCAGTTTCCAGGTTGAAATAAAAGATAGGGTGATCTGGGGATGATAAAATGATACTGCTTGTCTCATGTTTGTACTGTGATTCCATAATTTTAAGACTGGTGTATCCATACCATGATGTAGATTCATTAGTGCCTCATTTGAGCTGTCTCCAATAATTTTTATTCATTCACAAATCCTACAGAAACGGAATATCTGTGAGGGCTTTACCCTCTTGTTAAATTTATTTTGAAACTGGTCAATGTACTCAAACCTCATAGGAAGGAGCAGAAAAAATCATAACGCAACCTCAAGTTTGTTTTCCTATGTCTTTCACTTTTGTGCATATCAGGTGAATACTACTGGACTATAAAAAGCTTATGTTCTAGGGAAAACATAGTGTTTTCCCTAGTGTTTTTTTTTTTTCTTAAGTGAACTTCAAGGACTAAGGTTATAGAGTAAACTGATTGCTGTTTGACAAATCTTGAATTCCCTAAATTCTCTCTCTCTCCTTTCAAGACAGCTTTCCTTAGAGGTCAAGGATACTTGATTTTATAGAAATCAAAACACCTAAGGGACACAGGTTACAAGAGACTTCACTGCCACAGGGAATAACTGAGAGCAGCATTGTGTCACAATGGGGTCACCACTGAGATCCTTGTCAAATCCAATTATTTTAAAGCATTTTTTACCAGGAGATCTCAAAATGACATGAAAGACGAGTAAGATTGGCTCTCTTGTCCAATCTTGGGTGTCTTGGTTTGAAAGACAGGTGTCTTTAAGGAAGGCAGGAGCCTCCCTTGGAATGGGAAACTTCTCCCTCCGAATTATTATAAATTTGAAATCAAGAGGCTCTCAGGCAAAGATATGGGAATAGGAGGGGCGCTCTGGCGTGAGCTCAGGTAGCACACGGCAATGGCGGCTGCCCGAGGCAGGGAGGGATGGGGGAGAGCCTTTGTTCCACAGACCCTCGGGGGGCGGCTGGTGTCGGTGCCACAGCAGGATCCTCAGACACAGGGAGCTGGAATGACAAGAGGTCCCGGTGTGCAGGGGGAGCACAGTTACAATGTAGCAAAAAACCCCAAATTCGGAGCAGTGTGAAGGAGCGGGGGAGAGGCAGGCTGGTAGCAGGCAGCTCCCGATGGGGCAGAGAGAAAAGACTCACAGCAGACAGACCGGCAGCTCTGTGCTGACTTCTCAATGGCCATGGGTTCAGCAGACAGCAGCTCCAACCGTCTGGCTCCCAGGATCCCGGAGCCAGAGAGCCACCTCCCCCCGGCTCGTGTTTTTTCAGTCCCCAAAATCTGGAGTAGTCAGGCCCTGCTTCCATGAGAGGGATTCTGCCCCACCCTGCCAAGGAGAAATGCTCTAGCCTTGTGCTTTGTTCTCTTAAGTACTCAGCCATTAGCTCAGTTATTAGTCTCTTAGCAACTCATGGGAGAAAAAATTCCTGAGGAAAAAAAACTACATCCAAACTCCAACAGTGGGAAAGCCAAGACAGAGAGCAGTGAGGTGACCTGCCTTTCACTGCTCAGAAGTGGGGTCTCATCAAGGTACCATGATATTGCCTATTTTCCCATAAAAACAAATATCATTCACTGTGCTTGTGAGCTCACTAGAACCTCTGAAAGTGCCTTTCAAAAAACTGATTTGGAGGAGCTCTTGTAGCAGAATTAAAGCAAATGAAAATGATATGACATTTGTAAAACCCATATCCTATTGTATTTATCTGTTGTCTCTGTCATGCTTAAATCCAAGAACACCTTCAGCTCCCCTTTTTTGGGGACACAATACTCTGTGACATAAGGCTCTCCCTTCTGGAGGGTTCCTCTATGGATTGCACTTGCAGAAGATTTGAAAACCCACAGAACTTTTGGGGCTCATAATCTCACTGCTGTCTTTGAAGGAGGGATGGAATCAATATGTTTTCAAAACAGCAGCAGCTTGCTAAGTGGGTATGGCAGACATTGCAGTATTGGATATAGGTAAAAATGACACTCTGCATCTCTCCACCCCTTTGAGTTGAGTCAGATAAAGCTGCCTGCATTAGGACTGTACATAGTTACTTCTTGTCACTCTGGGAATTTGGAAATTGAAGATAAGGCCTAGCATAAGTGAAAACAGATCTAAATATTTTATGGTTCCTGATGTGTTCTTAAGGATGCTGGACACCTGCTCCACAGCACAAAGTGACCTAGTATTTGCATAAAGTGCTGAAGAACAGAGATACCTTCTCTCACTCCTTCAGGAGAATGGCAAATATCATTAAACAGCGCAAAAGCAGTGAAATACTGCCTTGGCCAGTGCAGCCAACCCAGATTTGGAGCCTGGGTTGACTCCAGACCAGAAGTACATTCACTTTCCTTATCATATGGCCTGGTTTAGAGCTCATTTGCTTAAGATTCATTACGCTGAACTGTGAAACTATTTTCTCCTTTGCCCCTCTCTCTTGTTTCTCTCTTGTGACAAACAGTGAGGAAAAAAAGCCCACACAACCTAAGTCTTTGCAGGAGGCATCAACTCCAGGCAGACTCTGTCCATCTCCTCTGGCCACAGATCTATTCACTCTCAGTTTCCAGTCCTGCTGCAGGGGAAAAAATGATTGTCTAATTAGTTTCCTCAGTAGCATTAAAGCTGGTAGTTCACACAGGAGCATAACAGGAAGGTACAAACAAGCTCTCAGTCACAAACTGATTGATGGGAGACTTTTAGTGGCCCACAATGAAGAGATTTAAGGCCTCATTTAAAGGCCTTTGAATGCCGTTTAAAGTCTTCCATCAGTGCCACTGGGGGGTTTGTATTAGCTCTCTGACAAGAGAGATATATGTAGGGTTTTACAGGAAAAGTGTTGGGGTTTTCCCCTCAAATTGAGAAAGTTCATGTTTCCATGTTGACCATGGAAAATATCTGCTAGCTGCTTGTTTGTGTGTGCCCAGACAGCTTCTTTTTTTTATCTCTGTCATTTCTGTTTATACCGGTGTGCCTGATGCAAAGCAAAATTTTTAAATTTTTTTTCTTCAAATTTCATGAATTTATAACTATAATGAGTATGTGCTTAAATAAAAGAAAGATTAAATATATTTGTTAAATGTGGTGAATACCCTTGGATGTAAAAATTAATTATGTGTTGAAAATGTAGCTGTATGTTTGAAATTGCACGAATAATACATATGAGGCATTCCTAATAAACTAAAACCCCTCGGGCTTTGAACTCTCCACCTCTGCAACAAAAGACAGAGAATTTAGCTACAAAGCTACACAGTCAAAAGCCTATTCAGAAAGAGCACTTTAGATTAAATAGTGACAGACTTTTGTGATTCCCTGGATATAGTGAAAAATACTATACATGCATGTGTTTTTACAGATTTTTGAAATGCAGGATTGAGTCCAAGGGGGTTTGGATTAGACCTCTCTGACAGGCACATCATGACTACTCAGTACCCCTTGCCCCTCTCTGGCTCCCCACTGTTCTGCAACTGGGTCAATCCATTTCAGTGATAAAGTAACTCCTGAACATAAAGCACTTGGGAACCAGAAGATGAAATAGCCTTTGATATAATCTTTTAAAATTTTCTTCTTACTGCACAAGGTCACTTCTATTCATTTTAATGGATAATAGCTACTACACAACAGAACATAATAGAATAGCAAAAAATTATCTATAAAATGGCAGGAACAGTTATTTAATTTCATGAAATTCCATCCTCACCTAATTGTATTACAAAAACACTCTGGTTTGTACTAAAAAATACAAAGAAGAAACTGTTTCATAAATATTTTTTTCTCACTGTTAAGGTATTAGATAATTATTATATAATATGTCATCTAGGGGAATATAACCACTAAAATACATTAGATAAGATGAGTTGTCTTGCTTTGTTCCCTTCATATTCCTTCAGATTTTATCCTGGAAAGCAGAAACTTGACTTTTTAAATTTTCCATGTAAATGTAAGCAATTCATATGAGATTCAACCAGCACAGTCTCTGCAAGGAAATATTCTGCATAGGAAATGCCTCTGGCATAATTTCTTGCAATAGGAAAGGGGGTGAAAGGGAACATGTGGTGGCAAAAGAAATGTTTTGGACTCTCCTGTACCTGTGGTGGTGGGCTGCATTTTGTCTACTGAAAGTGGAGCTTCTGAATGTGGCTCATTCAAACCAGGCAGTTTGCTTCAAACCTACTCTGCTACTCCAAAGAAGAACAGTAATAGATGAAGCTGTGGTGGATTTTCTGAAAATGAGGAGAGAGAAATGATTCTGGATACAGCAGCTTAAATCCTCCTAAGATACAAGGGTATCACACTGATATGCACTTAAATGTCATTTTGGTGTTAAAGAACATCTTCCAATCAGTTACCTTTACCTCAGCTCCCAATCTGTTGTACTTCCCTTCTTTATCCCTCTTGGATCAAAATCTGGGGTTTAAATGAAACAGGGTCAGGGGCTACTGAATTGCTGTGGAATGTGGAAGCTATCTCTTTTCAGAAATTCCAGGTACGACTGAAAGCATCTTGGTGAAGGTATTCTTTCTCATCATGTGTTTGCACAGTGCCTGACGTGCAGAGGACAGCCACCCCCCGAACTTTGTACAGGTTGTTGGGAATAACTAGCTCCGTCTGCGCGGACACAAGTGAGCAATCCAGGCTCTTTAGATGAGAAATAGGCCTCTGTGCAAAGTCACCTGAAAAGGCATCTGTGAGAAAGGGAGATACAAAGACTGCAAATATTCCCCAGGTGTCTGAGGAGAAACTTGGCAGATGAAACTGTTATTGTAGCCTTCTGATACTAACTTAGTGCTCTAATTAGAGTAGAGAAAATACTATGTGAAAGCTTTGTGCAAGAAAACACTGTGTGAACTACAGAAGAAAAACTTACCATGTAGCTTTATTTTTAGTGCACTGTAGGATATAAGTATGCTTGCTGCCTGAAATAAGACGGCTTCACTTTGATCACATTGATTTGGCGTGATGTCCTATCATTTTCCCCTCAATAGGTAAAGAAAATTGCTGCAAAAATAGGGAAAATAACTCAAAACAATATTACAGAATATTCAAAAATAGCTTTTTCTACAATCTAGTACTTCAAATTCAGCATTGTTTTTCTATCCCAAATCTACCTGCTTGCTTGTTCTGTAAAAAAAGCTGACATTTTCAGCTGCAGAAAAATGAATTCTGAGGAGTTTCAATTCTATGGTTTTCTACAAATTAAAACAGCATAAGAATAATTTACAAGGAATAGTCTGTCTGCAGGTTGTTGTTATTCTGTAGTCTTCCTTAGACAGGCAAGCTGTCAGTTATTAAACAGTGACCTAATATTTTGCTCTCACTTTTGCTGCAAAACTTGAATTGTCTGTGCTATTTTACCAGGAAGTAATAATAATAATATTAAATAATAATAATGACAATAACAATACTAATAATAACAACAAGAACAACATAACTCACAATTCATGCTGTTATTGTTATCAATTCTCGCTGTCTTTTAGAAATGGAAGTATTTTCACTTTTTCCTGCAGAAATAAGCCCATTCCCTAAGTGTTTATCTGCCATAAAGCACTTGCATCCACTATTCCTAGTGATTGCATGAGTTAGTGAGTGTGTGAATATGTTCATGTGTTTGCATGCACATTGTACATATCCATCTGCCTTCTCATGCATGCATAGGTGAATACATATATGAGAGCTCTGTTCAGGAAATTATAGTTTCTGGGCAGTTATGATTATTAAAAAGGAATAATTAAGGATCCCTTGAAAGAGTTTTCACATCTTATTATGGTGAGAGAGCTGTCTCTAAATACTAAATCCAAAAGAGTCCTGCAATATCAGGCAGTGTTATAAAAACCCTAGGTGATTTGAAAAGAGAGATGGCTGATAATTCTTACCACTAAAAATTCTTACTACTGAGTTACTTTTTCAAGTCTCACTAATTGGTATGAAAGGAAGTCACACAAGCACAGCAAATTCTTATTTATAGGTATGAAATGCTTTCATATGAAGACAAAACTAATCTGAATTTCTTTAAACTTATCTTATTATCGAGTTCTCAGATAAAGCTGACATGAAATTCACAGATTCTGAGCCTGTCCTCACGAGCTTAAATCCAGGGTAATACCTTCAGCTTTCATGTAGTTGTTGCAAAAAACCTCAAAGCGGCTCCCTCCTTTCTATCAAAAAAGCTGTTATCTCTGGAATTAATCTCACGGCCTGTATAGAATTAATCCTATCTAGTTTCAGTAAGCCTTTGTATGTGTATTTATATGATCATACCTGCTTTTTTTGGACATCAGTGGGTTGCTTGTGGAATTAATTCCCTGGCAGACTTTAAAATGTAAAATTGTTTACTAAGCTACAGTGTGATATTCATTCACTGGAGGCTCAAACAAAACAATGCTGTGTTACAGAAATGCAGCACTGCTATGCTAGAAAAATTCTATTGATCCTACCCATACTCTGTATTCTGCTCCCAAATCTTGCAAGCTCCCAAATAAGCTAGTAAGTGAAAATAGTGGCTTTATGGTATAATGGAAAATTACATTGGAAAAAAAAAAAAAAAAAAAAAAGAAAAACCAAACCAAAATGTCTCTCAGAAGAAATGGAATAACATATTGAGGACATTCATTGGTAGTTCTTGAGCCAGAATATACTCAAGCATATTAGGTTGCTTGCCCAGAATGTAGCTGTTAACAAACACGTTTGGGAGACAATAAAAACAAATTTACCATTGTGCATATGCTGTGTGATCATCTCATACCTTTTGGGAGAATATTTATTTAAGGAATTACACTGATGGTGGGCACTCAATTTTAGTAGGCTTTGTCATGCACAGTATTTGCCATTTACATACGTAAGAGCGAATAGAAATAGTTCCAGAGGGTAAAAATTGCAGCCAAAAATATATATACATATAAACAGGAAAAATAAATCAACCACTGAATTGCACATGAGCTCAGTGCTTTGTTGAGTATCATCAAATGTTAAAAACCAAATCAAATCAAAAGACACACAGACAAAGAGAAGTATCCTCTTTCGTTAGGAAAGTGAATGCCATGGTTTTATAGGTCATATTTCTACTTCCCTGTGATTCATTATCTCTGGTGAAGGATAAGGACTCCAGCAGCTTTGCTAACCATTTGTCATTTAGGGAGTCCTGTGTATTATATACAAGAGAACCAAAATCAGACAGAGTTATTTAATCTTGTGGGGTTGAATATGTTTAGACAAGATATTTTGTGCTTTGTAACCTCTTTGTGATGTGTCACATAGCCTCTCATTTTGAAATAACTTTTCATGGGTTTTTATTTAGCAGAATCATTTTATCGTTGACTTTGCCACAAAGGAAGGCCCATCCTACAAACCTTCATTCTTAGTAGCTGGGGGAAAAAAAAGAAAGAAAGAAAAGTATTGAGCTCTGAAAACAGCTTTTCCAGTCCCCAGATTAAAATAATTTTCAAGAGAGATGTGACTTTAGCCCCACTCAGTCCAGGTAAAATCTAAGCATTTATGACATGGACAACCATAAAAAAACCCACAATGAAATACAGATAAAAGTGAATGACATCTCATGGGGAGATGACAAGCACATAATTATTGTGCACAGATATTAAGGAAGTAGTTGTAGTTTGGCATTTACTGGAATAATTTTCATTGATAAAAAGAAAAAAATAGATAAAAGAAGTAGGAACGAAATGCTACAGAATGGAGGTGTGTCAGAAAGAAAGCTGAAACAGTAGTTATGACATAAGAAGAGACAGAACTCAACTGAGTCAGAGTTGCAAAGAGCTTTTTCGGGTAGCAGGAACTGTGAAGGAATAGTTCCCCATAGCATTAACTGTGATTTCTGTGTGCTGGATGACAGTGGGACAAGAAGGAAGAGGAGAGCATCACATCAGAGGCCATAAATCTGACAAGGTGTTTGTGAATCCTGGACTGTAGCAGCAGTGCAAGTCTGGCTGATGGTCTGCCCTGGCTGGTCCAAACTTGTGCCAGGTGCTGGTATGGGAAAAGTACATGGCCTGGGGTATTGGGCAGTGCTGGCAGCTGCCTGAGTGCATTACAAGAGATGCAAGTTGCTGGGCTTGTGCACATTTCACTATTCACCCCCAGACCTGAGAGCATCACAGGGCTCCAGCAGAAACCTCTGGGGTTAGGTTCATTCACAGCCTGGGCCACTGAGGCCCAAAACATTTCCTTTTCACTGAGCTACAACCTAAGTTCCGCCCAGTTGATAATGTTCACTGGGAAAGATCCAAAACAGGAGGCTGGAGCACATCACCAGGCAGGACTGAAATGCCTCGGAGGTGCTTGGTGGTGAACTTGGAAAAGAAATTACTGCAATATTTAATTCTGCTTGAAGTCAATGCCATTCAGGTGAGGACTTAAAACTCTCTGTGTGCTAAATCTTTTAGAGTCAGACTTTACATAACTGTATTTCTGAGAGTTTTTTCCTTGTCCCTTCCCTCTTGCAGAAATATGTGGAATGTACCTTTCACTCAATTTTTCTGTCTGTCCAAAAATGCCTCATCCACATAACTCTTCTTTGGTTCTGGAGTATGCTCCTACTGAAATCTCTCCAGGAATTAGATATACCCGGACAGAACCATCTGCTGAGGACAAAGCATGATGTGTTTAGAACAAAAATTGCACTTTACACGTACCTTCCTACTCTGCTGTAAAGTCTTGAACTACAAGACTAACTCTCTGTAGCTTCAAAGAAAGATAGTGTTTTTAGTATAATTAAATAAGCATCCCAAATGTATAAATCTGCTCTGTAAAGCCTGATCTGAAATCTCACCAATCTGCCTGAAGCTGCCTGATGTTTCTGGTTTTGATCCCAGTTGGAAATACCAAGAGAATTGATTTTATCATTGTGAGAAGATGACAAGACTGTGAGTGTACTTTTATAAATGAGTATACATATTTATGCACGCATATACAAAATTCGGATTTTTTTAAAAAAAGAGTTAGTTGCGTGTTGCACTAGCGGTGCATAAAAGGCTTAGGAAAAATCCAACTTTATCCAAAAAAGTTCACTAGTGCTACATTCAAACCCCTTTTAAACTTGAAATTTTCAGCTCTTTACCATGGAGATATGCATGGGTAATAGCCTCTCAGATAATCACATTCAAACTATTGTATTAAATTAACCAAAAATTAATAACCCCAGAAGGCCCCAGAAGTGAATTAAAGAGAGTAATGTGTTAAGAGCACTGAAATGAAGGAGAGACTGAACAGAATCAAGGAATAAAGAGGAGTAAAAGAAATAACAATTTGGTGCTTTTTATGCAAAGCTCACAGCAATCTCTACCTTGTACTTTAAGGCTAGAATCAATTTATCTATATTTGGCCATGCCTTGCAGTGCCAAGGGGAGCCAGGAGCACAGGGAATCTATAAACATTCACACAATAATTAAAGCCAGCCTTGCTAGCACGGCCCAGGCAGCCCTGGTTCAGCATGCATTCTGCCCATTAGCAAGCCCTGGGAAAGTTTCGAGTCATCAGAGAGAGCACACTGTGTGATGTGGGAGTCTGCTCTGTGCAGAGCTACAGCTTTTTCCTTCTGGGTTGTGTAGAGTCCCTAGCAAAATTGGTGTGCTGCTGCAGAAACTTAAAGGAGTCACACCCAAGTGCCTGGCAGTGGCCAAAGAAAGACTTGTGAATGAGAAAATAAAGAAATTGTATACCTAAATGTATGCATTTTTAAATCTGTATTGCTGCCATGAGCTGGATAACCAAGAGGTTTGAAATGGGAAAATTGTGTGGATTTCTGTCTACATGTTTTAAAGCTCTGGCTAAGCATCACTAAGGCTCATTGAAAGACAAAAAAACTTCTATATGAGTCTCAGATGGGATATATTCCCTGGTTCCCAGCAGGACAAGGGAAGTGGTAATTCCTCTGTTCACAGCACTGGTGAGGCCACACCTCTGCGGTAAGTTTTGGGGCCCTTATTGCAAGAAAGAAATTGAGGTGTTGGAGCAGGTCTAGAGAAGAGCAACAGAGCTGGTGAAGGGCCCGGAGAACAAACTTAGGAGAGTGGATGAGGGAGCTCACCTTCTTTAGCCTGGAGAAAAGGAGACTCAGGGGACACATCACTCCCTACAACCACCTGAAGGAAGGGTTTACTGAGGTGGGGGTCAGTCTCTTCTCCTAAGTAACGAGACAGTAAGGACCAAGAAAACCTCCAAAAAGGAGATTTTTCTCATGTTAGAAAAAACATTTATGACAACAAAGTTAGCTGAGATAAAACCCTCACTCAGGAAAGCATCTGGTGACATACTCTTTTCCTATTGACAGCAGTAAGGCTTAATCTATTGAAAAATAAGTATATGTTTAAATGTTGAAAAAAAGAGATGCTTAAATAGTAAAAAAAAATGCATTTCTGGATTATGGACTGATGATTGAATGGATACTAGTTTAAGTAGCAAAAGGACAACAGCTTTCTTAGCCTAGTTGCATGATAGAAAAATCTTACATTGATCACTTTATGCCGTGGAAATTTAACAGCCCATAGTAAAACACCAGAATTCAAGCAGGAGGTAAGGTGAATCCCACTCTCCCAAGGCGGGGGGGCAGGGGGGGTGGGGAATCAAACCACAGCTTTCTACTTGTGAGGGACACAAGTTACTATGTTTTCAAACAGCATTTGACTGTCACTCCCTTACAAGTTACAAACAACACAAGCTAAACTAACACACATCACCCCTATGACTGAGCATATGCACTAAATGTGGATATGTCAAGACAGCTGTTCTTTGGTTACTTAGTCATTTCTTTTGGCACCCAGAGCATAAACATACATCTCTGTATGGGAGGTAATAATTTGTCTCAAAATAAGTTTCAAATGTTTATCTGATGGAAAACCTCTTTTCTACTGTTTTTGCTATTTGAATAATCCCTGTTTTCAGAAAGAAAATTTGAAATTTGCAGCAGACGAAATTCCAATTAGTATATTAATTTGAAAGCTCCATCATTGCTTTTCTTGTACTGGAGGAGATGTCTGTGATGGATTCTGTCATGTTTGAGGTTTTTTATTTGTTTATTTTTTTAAGCAATTGATTTGAAAAATCCTAACGTGTAGTTTGTTTAATAACATCTTTACAAGTTTTGAATGCATTTTCAAAGAAAATTTCCAAGTGTATCTTCTCATATGATAAAGAGCAGTGTAAAGAGGGGAGTATTTTACATTTATCACAAATAAAGCACTTCTAAAAAGTGCATAGTCTCACTAACCTCAAGTACTTTCCTATTAACACAAAGGTATAGAACCATATTTTCCAGGGAATTAGGATTTTAATGTAAAATTATTATAATCAGAATATTTTCAGTAAATTTAAAAATTCATATATTACTGCTATTAAAAAATAACAGCCAGAAAAGATCAAAATGTTGCAAGGAAAACCAGCTGCCTCCAGTACCATTCAAATGGTGAGTCAAATACGGAATAGAGGTGTTAACCCCAGTGAGAATATCTATCCCACTGGTCTGTTAAATATATTTCCTGGAAATGCATGTACTTATTTCATGCTTGGAAAGGTACATAAAATCTCATAAAAGTGCTATGGAGGGATAAATAACCAAAAAGGTGTTGTGACAGGAAGTCTGTAGATAAATGATTAACCAAGCAAGATTTTTGCTTGTGTTGCAAGGGGAAGAATAGGAAGGCTTTTTCTGTTCAAGGAGTGTTTTGAGAAAGCAAGGGTGGAAAAGGAGCTTATGAAGAGGAAAAAAATCACTGACAAGCAAAAAAGGGAAAGTAGGGGAACAAGGACAGATATTCCCAGCACTGCTCCTCTGAAATGCGCTTTAGGAAATATTACTCTTGTCCATGGCCAATTCCAGATGTTCAAAACAGAGAGAGAAAGAAAAAGCAAGCTAGCTAGGCAAAAACTTAAGCTCTGGTGGTCTTTTACATTAGCTTTTTTAGCACAAAGATGTTCCATGGTTCAGTTATGTAAATTAGGTTTATGTAGAAAGGATGTATAATATAATCGTTTTGGAACTGTAAGCATCCAACTTAATTCCACTACAGAAAATCAGTGCCTGGTGCTGCCAGTCCCTCCTCTGCTTGCCATGATCATCACAGATGTGGATGATCTACTCAGCATCACTTCAAAAATAGGGTAGTTAGAAAAGTTGTGGGTTGTTTCCCTCAATAGTGAAACCCACACTGTTTTCCTTTCAAGCACAGACACCCATCTGTCAGTGTCCTTAGTGGGAAGCAGGGGTGGGCATTGCTTGACAATGAGATATCAGAAACAGCTTTACGGGGTCTACCAGACATTCTTCTTCCAAATACCAATTTTAGGTTGGATTTTCAATCCCAGACCTCTAGGGACAAATGGGGTCTGAAGAAAGGACAAATTCCATTTCTTACCTGTCTTCTTCAGTACCAAAAGTTACTGCTGTGGCAGTAGGAAAAGATTTTATTACATTATAGTTTCTGAGGGGATCCACAGTCAAGGAACATTACCTTAGCCCTTGCGAAGCTCATATAACTCATTTGATTGATAAAGAGCTTTACAAACATAACTCACCGTAACCAGAAGTTGGCAATGAACTACAATCCCTTCTGCACTACCTACAAGAAACTGATGCCGCGAGTTTAGTGATAATATCCAAATCTTCTCTGTAAATCTGTGTTAGAAGTGAGACAAGGATCAGAGACCTCATATGCCACCTAAAGTTGCACCAAGCTAGTGATAGGTCAGTTACCTCTAATTTCCACTGTATTTAAAACAGGGATAGAAAACCTCAAAACTCAGGTTTCAAACACATCTTCCTGTTTCTAGAAGACCCTAGAATCAAGTTAATTTTGATCGCTGGATAGTTGTACTTTAGGCATAATTTGGTCAAAGAAGCAAAGCTACTTCAATATATGTAATAGAAATGAACAATTAACAACTTAAATTTAATAGTACTAGCAAAAAACCCTCTATGGAACTCCTAGATTATACCCTGGGGGCACATAAGACTGATTTTTAGGAGAGGATTTGATTATGCCATCTTCACTTTATTTGTCCCCTGCCTCTCTGGGTAATGGTGCTACTGCTCTCTAATAATTAAACAATTAAAAAACTTGTTATATCTGGGGCAAAGTGATTTCTTCCTTTGAGGTTTTAGGTTCTTTCTGTGGTAGAATAATGAAAGATATCTGAAGTACATTTGGGACACTTGAGGTATCCATGATCCAAATAATTCAGAAAAGACCACGAGGGTGCACCTGCCTACAGAATCAACAAAGCTCCATTCAGTAAACATTGGTCCAACTTTGCGGAAATACTTTCAAATTGCAGGAGATTCAACAACAGTAACTTCCAACTATTTGATGCAAATCTATCTCATGATGGAACTTTATGACACAAAGCAGCTGGCTCAATGAAATTGAGAATGCTGTCACGGGGCTGTAAGGTAGAAAGGGAGATCCAGTCAACTGAAGAGCACAGTAGGATCAAAAGTCATACCTCCCATTCACACACCCTGGGATATTGGGTATTTTATTATTTCTCTGCACTAGAAGATTGCCATATATTGATTGCATATTTTTTGTATGTCTAGTCTCTCCCTTTGTTAAACAAAATCCTGTGGAGGAAAATCCCTGTACATTGCAAAGATACACCTTTACTTAGATTCCTAGACTTTACAAATGGGGGAAGCTTTCTCAAAGTTACTCTTTGAAATAAATATTCAGTCTCTTCATCACTTCTATGGTCAGACCAAGTTTGTGGATCTGAGCTCTGCTTTCAGAAGGCAGGAAGGAATAGAGGTGGCATCCCTTTCATCCTTCCTTAAGTTTATTATGTCCATGATATTTTCCTACAGCGCATCAGTATCTATTTTTATTCTGACTTGTCTTTACCTTCTTTTGTACTTTATGTTGATCATATCATTAAGCCAGCAGATCTTCTACGAGTATATTCCACTAAAAGCAAAAGTAGAACATCTGCTTACTATAATTGTGCAGATTCTCTCCTTATACACCAGACCCTCACTGCCTTTTCTAAATGATTGCATTATTTCCCTTCATTTTGTTCTGACGCTGTGGGACATGGCTGCCATCGTATTACATGGTGGGGATTTTACACTGAGAGTGACTGCTGGGATTCAGTACCAGAAAAGACGTGACGATGAGAATATAAATATACAATCCAGAGTAATTTTTCCCAAGGTGACTGTAAATCTGGGCCAGGGAACATAGTTTTGGAAGTTACTACACACATTTATAGAACAGTAGCTGTAAATTATCAGTCTCTTTCACTTCAAAAAAGCTATGATAATTCATACCAGCTCTAGGATTTTCCCTGAAAATCATGAAGAAAATTTAATACTCATACTTCAACACATTTCATGAAACAAAGAGAGTTAGCACATTTATATAAAAGTGTAATTCAGAAACCCATCTTAAAAGATAAATGCCTGTCTTTAAAAAGGCACGACTGTATATATTTGAATATAAATCTTCCCCCTAGGATTTAATGAGCAAATACAAGGTACAAGGCATTTAAATTTGCTGTTTAAACTTTCATGAATGGGGTAACCTGAACTGTACACATCCTGGCTTTTCTTGGGTAAAAATAGAGAAAGCTTTAAAACTGGGCGCAGGTTTTGTTAGATCTGGCATACTCTGCTTCGATCTATTTAATTGCACCAGCTTTTATAAACATTGCTCAGTTCATAGCAGCAGCATGGACAAATTGGCAGATTAGCCTTGAATTGATATGGTAAACCAAATAAGTCTGCCAGACTTTTTTCTCCTTCCCTTTAGCCGCTGAGTGTGCTGCTCAGGCCTGAGGCAGGCACACACATGCAGTGCAGACTGTGGTGTGCTGCACGATGCAGGGCTGTGAAGCATGAAAAGGTTAATTGGAGTGAAAGCTCTGTAATCACGCTCTCATCTAAGCACCCTAGCACGGTTTGAGAGGAAGGAGAGCTTTGTGCAGGAGGTCAAGAGTGGTTAATGTTAGGACAGGCTAAATGACATCTCTTAGACAACTGCTGTTGTGTTTCAGAGAGTGATGCTCCAGACATGACAATGGTGGGAGAGACACAAAGCATATATTGGAAATCAGGGTTTTAGCACTGTAACAAGACAGATGGGCAGCCAACAGAGCCAAACTTTGAAAGCCATACTCCGTCTCAAAAATCTGCTTTGGTTTTTCAGGAAAATCATCTAGTAGGGATTATAAGACAAATCCTCAATTCATTTAAGTCAACAAAATTTGTTCTCTGTAAAAATGGAAATGTCATGCTTATGACTTGAAAGAAAAACTGAAACTGGTTGAATTCTGGATTAAGTTTAGACGACATTTAGCATGAGAGTTTTCCAATCACTAGAAGCTTTGTTTCAGTTTTCTTCAGATTTTCACAAGACACCTTATCCTGATGATGTCCACTTAAGACAGAATATGTTAACATACAGAATATTTTGAGTTAGCTATGGATAAAAATATTATTTGAATATGTGATAATCAGCCAGATGGGTTTTATTTGCTTGTTAACCCCAAAGCAACAAATACAACAAACATCTTTTAATAACTATAGAAGGAAAAAGAGTGAAAACAATCAGCATCTTTTGTTTGACAGAAACAAAGGAAATGTCAGGTCAAAGAATTAGTCTTTTCCAGAAATTTATAAGCATCTGAAAATAAGTTTATAATGAATGTGCTTCTTCAACCAGAACAAGCACACTGTGACTGTGAAGCTATCATAATGCAACACAGTGTACCAGTGGGAAATAAACACACATCAAGAAATCTTATTATTTCTGTGAGTGTGCTTCAACGTGAGCAATTCTAATGAGTACAACAGCAACTGCCTCCCTGCAGTTACTCTGAAGGTGTTCTTCTCACACAGAGTATAGTGGGACCCAAGCTTTGTCAAACTTCTTTGGGCCGAGAAGATATTTGAAGGAGACCCTCCCCTGAAATTTCTTTTCTTAGCTTACAAATCTGCAGGTCACTTCTGCCACACCCTTTTATCTGCTCCAGTAAGGATATAAATGGAGCTACAGAATTAACAGTGCTTTTAGTTCTCTGCCACACATTTAGGGTTTTGGGTAAAGCACATGACTTTCTTTTGCTCTTTATTTCCTTGAATGCTGCCAGTAACTCTAATTTCCTATCCAGCAGTGTAAATCCCATCTAATTCTAATGAAGTCAGTGGTTAGGATTACTGCCAAGAGAGCCAAATTTTTCTTTCTGGGCCAATCCAATATTTTAAACAGCTCCATGTCATTTCTTATGTAATGGAAACAATTTAGACAATCCTGAGAAGAAACAGTTATTTTCAGGGATCCTTTGGCTGCACCTTTCAGACAAGAAACTTTCACAAAATGTCAAACTCATAAAACTATACCTAGATGCAACCTATCATTTCATTTTGTTTCATAAGCTATACTTAGCTCACTGCAAAAAAGTATTAGGAATAGATTGCCAGTTGCAGTAAATAATTACAGTTCGGTTACAGCCAAAGAATTTTTTCTGATTTATGTTCCAAAAAATCTGACCTACGGAAGAGTACAGTGGTTATCTCTCCAGTCTAAGAAGAAAACTCTCCTAATATCTCATGTATTTTATGTCTTCTAAAGAGTTTTATTTCCACATAGTGAGTATCCTTCTTCCCTGATACTGATGATTTTATTCATTAAGTATTCTCATATTTATATATTTCTTGATTATCCTTTTATGGATATTTTCTTTCAACTTCTATGCTTTTCTATTATGAAAAGTACCAGGTGCTTTAATGTTCTGTAATTTAGAATGGCTACACATTGCTCTGCAGGTCAAAATTCAAGGAGTGCATAGTAAAATTTAAAATTGTCCCAAAGGTGTTCAAAAGCTATCTCCCTTATTTAGGAGCTAGACAATAAAACCTTTGACACTCTAAATACAGAGTACATTCTTACTCAAAAGTAAGCCATAAAACCAATGGATTTTAGGAAGATCAGAGTTCAGGATCTTTCTCAGTTGCTCCCATTTGCTTCTCCAAACAAGCCTGTTTCTCAAACTGTGCCCTAAGATAATTTCCACTTGCCTTTATGCTTTGATGACTGTAGCACAGAAAGCAAGTGTGCTGTCACAAATACCAAAATAAAGAACTTATTTTCTCATAAAGGAGGGTCAAGATCATCTTATTTCAGTTTTGAGATTTTAATATCTTTTGGACAGGTGTCCTGAAATAAAACTGATAGAAAATTAAGCCACCTGGCTTGTACTCAGCATCTGCAGTTGAAAAAAGTTGCAAGTGGCTCTCAAATGCCTGCCACCATTTCAACTGTGAGGGAGTGTGAGGGACAGGACAGGCTGGGGAGTGCACCTGTGATTATGGAAGATATCACTGCTCTCAAATCACAAACCCAGAAAGACAAATGAGACCTGTACATCTGCAAAACTCTTGGTTCAGTCTGAAAACTTCTCTGTGCTCTGGAGAGATTTTGATTTGGCTTTGAATTGGGTTTCAGTTTGCTCAGAATTAAACTAAGCATAGTAATGGATTTAAGAGACTATGTAACCTACGCAGTTCCAGGTAATAAAAAAAGAAGAAAATGGATGGATTAGTGCACTTCATACCCTGTGCATTCCCACAAGCTTTGTAAAGTAATGAGTTTGATGCTTGAATAGGCCGGTGCCTCTGGAGGCAAATTATTGTTTGGTTTATCTTCCACTCTTTTTAAAACTTGTCTTGGGATACTTAATTTCCATGTAGGCAACCAAACAGACCCTTAACTTAATATGTCCTCTGAAGAACTTGCCTTCTTACAGTGCAGCAGCTACCCCTACCACCCCCAGCACTGCATTGCACTGTCAGCATTGGGCCCAGGCACTTCCATCTGAATCTGGGATGGTTTCAGCCAAGAGCAAAAGTGGGAGCACCACAAATCACACTGTACTGACCTAGTGCTATTCTGGTTTCATCTCCTTTAGCACTAGCAGCATTTCTTGCTCTTTGTAAATTTTCAGTTCAAAAAGTATTGTAGATTAAAATCTTTTGTTCTCAAATTGTTGGTAGTGACAGCTCAGAATAGTTTTGTATCCACTGTTTGGGAGCTAATGGTCTAAGCTCTTCCTCAATATTCAACACAAACTTCTGATTCATCTTTCATCTAGCAATTACTGTATCAACTTTATCACAGCCCTAATACTTTTAATCATATGTATTCAGTTTTATTTTAATTTACTGCATATAATTTATAATCTCAGTAATGGGAAAGGAAGGGGTTCTGATTTGACCAGGAGAGCTGAAAATGCATTTGTGCTGTATCCCTGCACACTCTCTCAGAGAATCAAGGTATTTTGTCATATTGTACCTTGAACAAGGTCTAGAGACAGCTTCTTATGTTCAGGGGATCAGTGAGAAATCGCAAAGTTTCTCAGTTGCCGGAGCTTTGTCCCAGAAGAAGCACAATAGGGATTTGGAGCAATTTCTCAGAGGTAATTAACCATCTAAATATCCTTAACTTTTTACTCATGTATTGCTGCAAAAATTTCTGCCCTTTTGCACTGTTGTTTAGCTCTGCAACCTCACCAAACAGAGTTGGCCAGTGACACACAGTCAGTCTTTGGCCCCTGGCAAGACCCAGATTTACCAGTATTTTCCTATTGCTTCACATAAGGGGTCTTACCAGTTGCCACTGTTTATCTGCCTCATTCAAATTGGTTTTTGTACACAAAAGTCACATAAGGACCCTGTAGCGATTAGGGGGTTTGGTCATCAATGAAAGTAACAGCTTTATGCTAACAGCAAAGGTAAAACAAGTTCTGATGTTACCCCTTCTCATAGATTTCTCTTCACTTCCCTTCTAAAGCCATCTTGCTTTTTTTTTGTTGTTTTGGTCACAGAAAGTGGCTCTGCCAATTCTGCTGGATATCTCATAGTACTGCATGGCTCTTATGACTTTATGATATGGTTTTTCTGAGGCTATATCCTCACTTTATTTGCCATGCATCACACAGAGGTCAAGATAGCTGTACATGATGAGATGGCAAAAGAAAAAGATTTCTTGAAAAACACTCAGTAATTTTGAGGGAAATTAAGCAGCAAAATAAGCACAATGAAGAATGACAGTTGTATGATAACAGTAATGTCAGAAAAAAGATAAAAGAGCCAATCTTGACTAAAGATGAATTTGTGTGACTGACAGGTAGATTTATTTATTTATCTATTTATTTATTCATTCCTTTTCAAACTTGTTCTTGGAACTAAAGAGTGACAATAAACACAGAGCCCCTGTGTGCCAGAGACCAGAATCACACTTTAAACCAATTAACTCTGGATTTGAAAAGTAATATACGTATCAAAAAAAGTTGAAAAACGAAATTATTACTCCCCTTTTACTTCTTGGAGGGCAATTGTGCCTCTGCTGAAACAAGACTGTGAATGTTCCTTAAGCAGAATTTTTCCTTTTCCACAACTTTATCAATTATATATTTTGGAAAAGCCCAAGTAGCCTATTATGCAGGGCAGGCAGATTCAGAGGATTCCCAGTCCTCCTTACAAGATCTAATTGTTGAAAGCAACCAAGTTAGCTACCAGGAGATAAATTCTTTAAAAATTTTGGTTTTATCTGTTACACTTTGTCACTTCAATCAATTAGAACAGCAATGCTATTCAGACTCTGAGCATTCCCACACTTATTTTTTCATGTCCCGCACCTGCTAATGAATACAGTGAATCAAGTGATGCCTTACAAGGATTATCCCAGGTGGCTTGTAACATCTTATATTCTTTTATACATGTTTTCTTTCAGTACCTGGCCTTTTCTCAACATTGCTAACTGGCATTAAGGTTGAGTTCTTCTCCATATCCCAGGTTAATGAAATACCATTTTCCAGTCACTCATTCCTCACTCTGTGTTATGGCAGACAATTACTTCTAAGCGCAGGCAGTTGTGTTTGTCTTTCATGATTCACAATTTTTCTCCAATTAGGCAAAAACATTCTGAATTTTGCCCTTTCATCTCTGTGCTCAGAGGTCTCCCTAATTTGCTGTCCTCCTCCAATTCATATGCTCTATGTTATCAGTCTGCATGTGAAGAAGATAGGGATCAGTATCAGATTCAAGAAAGATTTCCACAGAAACTTACTTGGTAATTGCTCTGCAAGTACAGTAGCACATGAACTTTCAAACTTGCCTGCACTCTAGACTCTGCTGGAAATCCCTACCAGACCAAAAGGCACCTCTTCCTGCTCCTTTAAACAAAATCCTGTACCTTGTCATATTAAGTTATGGCTCATTTTCTCCTCACCACTCACTCCTGACAGAAACACGTGGGCCATCAGTCTTGTTTCCTACAGCCTAAATGTTTGTGAATCCAAGGGCACTTACATTCAAATGACTTCTCCAAGGTCACAGAGAAAGTCAATGTGACTACTGGTGAAAAATTTAGGAAAGCCCAGATATTATTCTGCTTTCAGATCACAGCTTCCTCAATGCCTTGATTAAAGTGAGAGTTTTCAGGATTCATGTAAGGGACTGATGTATGTATGTATGCTTGTTAGGTGGTGCTAGGCTGAGCACAGAGTGCATAATGAGCAAAGAGAGAAGAACAAATTTACAGAGCTTGAGCATTCAGCCCAATGCTGAATGACTAAACTCCAAATTTTGATTTTTTTTTTAATGTATCCCAAATTAATCAAAGCAAAAACTAAGTACACCTGGAATCAGGGTTTTGTTTTGCAGGATCAAGGTGTAGAAGTAATTGGTAAAGGCTTGTAGAAGTCAAAAAATAAATCCAGAGACAACTTTCACAGAAAACTCCTTAAGGTCAGGAATGAAGTGAAAATTTTGTAGATCAAGAACAAATGTCATAAAAGTATCAGAACATATCGATCAAGCAAGGTGAGAAGGAAAAAATAAAACATGAAAACCCCTTCCCTGGAGGGGATTTTAGTGACAATTCATGTATAGACACCTGAAGAACTATTCTGGTAGCCAGACACAGGCGCCCCATCCCACCTCGAACATGACATGCTGTTGGAGACATGTCCACGTGGCTTGCAGACATGGCAAAATGTGTGCGAGACTTGCTTTCTAGAGTGGTAGCTGGAGCCCAGAGGTCCTACTCAGGCACTGAGATCCCCTTCTCTGCTTCAGAAGTGGTTGCAGCCTGAATTGTTCTGATTAATGCTGGGAAACATGAGGCTGTTTGCCCAAACTTCGTGAATAAACTAAACTTGGTAAAAGATTTGAAGAATACAAGATGGTTATGAGATTTTTTTAAAATGAGCTTTCTGATTTATTGTCTTTCCAGAGGGATTTAAAAGTCCTTGCATTCCTTCATCAGGAATCACTAACATGAAGAAAAACAACCAGTAACGAAAGTTCAAAGAACATTTAGTTTTAACAGAGAGACACACAAATGTTTTCTGTTAGTAAAAAGTAATTGTGAGGAATTTATTTTGGTGAGTTTTAACAAGACTAAAATCTCATGTATTTTAGCTTTCCTCAAAATCAGATTCAGGTTTGATTTGTTATGACAGAGAAGTCAGCTTATTCTTTATTTTTTTTCCAAGTCAGTCCTTCCATCTGCAATAAAAAAGCAGACATTGCACTCCAGCTTTGAATTTACTGTAACTACAACAATCTGTAAGTGCTGTTCTCAGAGCAACTGTCAGTACAAAGTACATCTTGCCTTTTGTTGTATAATAGAGGAGAATAAAAAAAAGAAGGGTGGATATACTTGTACAGTGCAACTGACATGAAAAGTGAAAGTCAACAGCAGTAAAACCATACGCTGTGGAAACAAGGCTGGTCCTTTTCCAGTTGAGGCATATTTTCACTAAGGATAAAAGCAGCCTCACTTCAACATTTGGCCTCTTTGGAATGAGTGAGATTTTTTCTTCTTCAGCTGCTTTATCTGCCCTCCACGCAATCTGTGCTGAAGATGCCCATGTGAGGAAGAGGGAAGAAGTGGCAGTAATTTGTTAATCAGAATTTGCTTGCAGAGCAGATTCTTATGCTTGCATGTGCTACAGAGAGCTGTTAAAAATGTGTCTTTTACTCCAAGTTTCCAGGACTAACTTGAGCAAAAACCAAGTACTGCATGCAACAGTGACCCGCATTATGCCATTAGCAAGCATTTGCTTTAATGTTACACAAAAGAACTGATTTTTTTCTCTTAGAAGGAAGTATGCAATTGGATTATTACTTTGAAATAGAAACCCCAGCAAAAATCATCCTAGAAAAAGGAGAAGCAACCATATTTTAGGATAAGGAATTAACAGCTGTATGTGTTCTTTTAGTGCAATGGCAAATACAAACAAGGGGTTATAATTTGTGAGCTTCCACCTACAGGTTGCCCTTCAGTGCATCAGTCCTCACTTCTGTACCTGTGACGTCATTTACAGCAAGCAGCTATTCCCATGCTTGAAGAACTACTGTTAGGAGCATGTGTGTGCTCCTAATAAGCTTGAATGCTCCCCTTATTGGAGATTCATCTTTATATTTTAAACAGTGAATCCACATAAAAAGCATTAAAAAAAATTAAATAAAAAATTAAATAGCCTTTCTAATCACTCTTGCTCATACACTCATTACTTTCTGGTGATAATTACTAGCTGCAGCATCAAGAAAAGATTGTGATCATACCTGTGAATTAATTTCAAAATGCAGGTATTAGAAAGCGTAATGGTAAGTCTATTTATACATACTTGCTGTGACTGGATAGTTAGCAATTATGAGAGAGGGGACCATAAACGAATAACCAGCAAGCCTAGTTTTTTCAAATAGTCAGAATTTCATGTGAATTGTTACTAAAATGTAAAGATAAGATTCTCAGCTGTTGGAAGTCAATGGAATTACTGCAATTTACACAAGTCAAGCATATGGATCCACATATACAGTTAAATACACCCTTCCTGAATAACAATAGTAATTTCCCTGCAAAATCTGCAATGTCTGGCAATTAAAGCAAGAGACCATGAGTCAGACATCCTGAGAGCTATTTTGAGCTGAGCTAGTGCTGCAATTTCTGGCCTGTGAATTTGGGAGGATGGATTTCAGAACCTCTGAACAGCCACAACACTAACTGAAGCCAAGAAAGGTTTGTGTGAGTACCTGTGGAAAAATCAGGTCTTCAGTTCCCTACAATTTGTTGCTGCCTGGAAGTCCTATCTTCACTGTTTTCTGCCCTCTGGGGTTCACAGGTTGTCTGATTAGGCATTTTCCATGTCATTCATTCAAACCTAATGGCTTATTCTGAGACAACAGAAAACAGAAAATGGAACAAATTGCCCAGGAAGGTTGTGGAGTCCCCTTCACTGAGACCAAAGAACCATCTGGACACAATTCTATGCAAATGTGTTCTAGAATGAATGAATTAAATAGTCAGAGTAGATTTTACTGTAGTAAGAGTTCCCTTAACTGAAGATAACTATTGTGTTCCTGTAAAGAGCAGTAGAAATTTAGCAAATGCACATAATTTTTTTCCAGAGCTTCAGCACTAAATGCTATTTCCAAAATTGCAGTCAAGACTCCCCTTCTTAGAATTGGTTTTGAGAAAGCAATTTTCCCCCCAAAAAGGTCCCATCTAAGCACTTCTGAGCAAAGACATAGATAGATCAGTTGGAAAACTACATTTTGTCAGTGAGATTCTATGTTGACATTTCAAGAGGCTTAAATCTGTAGTTGGGCTTCATTTAGTAAACAGTAGCTAGCAAGCATTGATTTGCTTAGACAGCTATTAAACATTTGTCAAGTGGCTACAAAATGGACTTGTTCAGAGACAGTTTTCTGTTTCTGCCTTTGAGGGTCTGCAATGCTGCATCTGGGTCACAAGCTGCTGGGTATCTGGTAGAGGGAGGAAAATAGTGTGTCTGGCAATTTCAAGAATCTGCTGCAGAAATAATCATAACAAAAATAGCCTGTAAACATATTCCCTGATAAAATTTATTCTCTGACCTATTCCCTAATAGCCTAATAACTTTCTCTACAAGAGCTTTCTTGTTACAATTGCTAGCTGACGAATACAGTGCAATTGAAGAAATTCCACAGATGTCTTTGAGAGGAATTTTTTTCAGCATGTGAAAATGTAGTGAGATCAAGTAAAGGGGAGGCAGCAAGACTCCCCAGACTTGATTTCTACCCCAGGCTCTGATGACAAGTTATTTTCTGTCTGGTTCAGGACATTTATGTTTCTCACCTTATCCAGCTTCTGAAGGGAAAATCCATAGCCCTAATGCTCTCAGAGGTACTTTGTGGGGTTTAGAGAATGTCAGTAAAATTTAGAGATGCTGATAGTGAAAGACAGATCTTGCAGTTTGTAGGTGATGCACTCAAATGTGGGGCCTGGGCAGTGGCTGGAGGAAGGCAGATGCCAGCACAACCAGGTGTCACCTTCTCATCAGATAAACATTGTGAAAGTGTGAACACAAGCAAACATCTTGGCTCACAGGTTTTTGGTTTTCAATATCCAGGAGGTTGCAGATAGGTCACCAGAATTTTTATTCTCAGTAGCACCAAATTTCAGCTCAGCCCAAGTTCCTGAGACCTCCAGGTGCTCCCAGGGTGCTGTTCCTTTCCCTAACATCCCCATATGTTGCTGAATTACAGAGGGCTAATAAGTTTTCATGTGTCAGCCAAAGTAAAAGTCCTTATTTTCCACACAGACTTAGCCTGGGGCAAGTACAAAATAATCCAATTTACTCTCTAAATTTGGTACTCTTCTTAATTTCTTATTCCAGTTTTCTGGAAAGATTGAGCCCTAAGCATAATTTTGTTTTCACCATGTAAAAGACACAGGTTACAAGAAAAGCTCTTTGCTGCACAGGAGTTTAGGAAAGCCATCTTCCCTTTACCATGGAAATGACCAGGGTGTTTTCCTGTTCAAGTGCTACGGAAAGGGTGAAACCAGAGAGTCAGTATGCCTCTTTCCCTTTCATCTGCTTGGACACAGTGCACTTCCACCAAAAAAGAAATGCAAAGATGATGTTTAACATGTTTTTTACTTCACTTATAACAAAACCATTATGACTTTGCAGCCCTTAGATCACAGCAAGTAGTTAGTGCAAGTAAAAAAGATAAAACAGGTCTAGAGAACTATGTGGTATCTGACCTTTCAGTGACATCTTTGTAACACACTGCTAAAAATCTCTTGGGGAACAATCTTCTAGATTAGCTGCTTTGACTCTAGGCTTGTAGTTCAAGTACAAGCATAGAATATGTTTCAGACAATGGAAGTGGTAGATAGAATGTTATTCTGTGCACTGCACTCACTGTTCTTAGGTTATGGAGAAATAAAAGGAGCAATTCCACATCAGGTAGCCTGGAAGGAGGCAAAAAGGTGCTGCACATGCAAACTTAAGCAATAGATATAAAGGAAGTGACCCGGCAGTTTCCACTAATCCTTTCTACAAAAATTCCTCAAAAATGAAACAAATCCCCAAATATCTATGTGGTAGATAGGTCAGTGTGAGGATTGGTTTTAGTAGTTCTATTTACACGTGTAAGGTTAAGCATACCCAGCAAGCAGCCTGTTCAGTCCCTTTGCTGTATCAAGCTGTACCTTTATCACCACCTAAGTCAGTTACTAGATTTCTTCCCGAAACATGGTTTTGCCAATGAAACAAAGTCTTTAATTTATCTTTAAAGGGATAATCAAAAGGTCTTTGTCTCATCCACACAGCTTGCACACTGTGAACAGCTCTGCAACAGCAGGTCCCACATTTTCCTATCTTTTTGATCATGAAAGGTGTGTCAGCTACACTTAGCAGCACTTTTATAAGAAAACACACAGGGATTGATACAGTCAGCAGTTGCAGGAGAGGAGCTGTAAAAACAGTTGAAACATGCAGTGGATTTTGGCACAAGGGGACACAGGTCACTCCCTTGTAATTTTTTTAAAGTTATAAACCACCCAATGTGCCCGCAGCTGTTGCTCTGAACACTATCAATATTTAAAGCAGTGCTCATAACTGCAGCCATAAGCTCTCCCATTACAGGGACACCTTTCCCTTTTTGCCTGAGTTTTAATACAGCTCTCCAAGATAACCAAGATCCATACTGGGGAACAGCAGCAGCTTTTATCCCTTCAGTATCTCAAATCTCAGTTCTCTCTACATCCCTGCACTCCCCCAGCAGCAGACCAAGCAGGCAGCATTAACGAGACAATCAATTGTATGAAGATGACCATACCTGTCTGCAAATCCTACCAGCAATTGCCTCCTGTAACTGAAGAACAGCAGCTGGCAGAGAGGAAAAAAAAATCCTGAGCTAGTCATGATATGAAGGATGGAGCTGAATGATGAGAGACCCAAAATCATTGAAGGGATTTTCTCCATGCAGTGAGTGGTTATGTAGTTCAGCTGCAGTGAATTGTATTGGAAACAGCTGTCATAATACTATGTTCACTTCAAAAGTACATAATAATTAAAACATTTTGGCAATTAGGAGATTCAGCTAGAGGCAGTAAACCAGGTGATCTGCACTGCAATTAGAAATTAAAAAGGTAGTGTTCTTTGCTCCTTTTATGCAAAGCAATTATCAGACATTACTAAGTATTTTACTTTCACAGCTAAACAGATTGTACAATAAAATTACCTAATGCAGGGGCGTTCTGTCCCCATCAAGGAGGGATTTAGATGTTATGTTTCAAAACTTAAAGGAAATAAGATGGGCATCCTCAGCTAGTTTAAAACAGAGGATTTTTTCTGCTGAAGCTAATAAAGCATTATCAATATTCCCCACAGAATGATTTGTTTCAGTGGGTGCAAGCTGAAAGTTTGCTGGATTGGAACAGGAACACAGAATTTGCAAAGATGCAGATTACTGCAAAGGTGAGAAGCAGTGTAGAATAAACCCTTACTCTGAGGGATGTTTGAAAACAATGCTCTAACATGGCTTATCTCTGTTCAGTGCATAATGTTTTACCTGTACCCATTTTTTAGAGGTCTTAAACTGTAAGACAATTTCTAAAACTCAGTGGAAGCAAAGCCTCTGAGACTCTGACCAATAACAAGATTTATCTAAAAATCTTTTCTAGTCACTAACTTTTTACTGCTTGATCTCAGAGTATAGGAGTATTAGTGATAATAGATGCTGCAAAAAATGTTATTTTTATCTTAAATGAATCATAAATTGTTCCTAGAACTGAAGCTCCAAGAAAATCTGAAATAGATGTATTAGATAATGGAAAATAGTATATGAATATTTACATTAAAAAGTGTAGAAGTAATGCTTAAACAAAAAAAGCTCAAAATGCTGTCTTTATGGCAATATTCTAAAGAATGTGGAATGGTTTATCAGGTAACAGAGAAAATTAGAACAGTTCTTACTATCAGAGCTATCACAAGTGCTTTACAACCAGCTGGAAAGGTTTGTTAACCATGAGTTGAAAGATCGTGTTTAAAACTGAATTCCGTATTTTTATGAAGCTGCATGACCAAAGAGACATCAGGATTCCAAAACTGGAGGTGAATGACAAGATAGAAGACGTTGCTAACACCTGGGAGGATGGAATTCAAATTCAGAATTAGCTCGAGATATAAGCCTAAAATTAGCAAAAAATTCAACAAAAAGAAGTGCTCAATATTCAATATTCAATAATGCATGAGTAGAAATGGAGAAAGTCTGTTTTGACAGAAAAAAATAATACAGGGCTTATAAGCAAGTCTGAATTGGAGTCAACAAAATGATGCTGCAGTACAAAAAGGGATCATCACTCTGAGATGCACAAATAAAAAATAATTAGTGAACTTCTGGCAGTGCTGCTGAGACTACATCAGGAATATGATGCTCTCTTTGGGGTATTGTTAGTACAAAAAGCCACAAACAAACTGGGGGGACACTGTCAGATCTTGTAAGGAGTTCAGCAGCCATAGAAAAGAACAGAAACCATTCTGTGCATTTGACTCAGAGAACAGCAGAATTCTGAGGGTGGTGGGAAAGAAAAGTTTCTTTAAATCCATAGAAGTTGTTATAAAGATGTGTATGATTGATCTGTTACCTTTATCCACTTGAAAATGTGTTTGCTGTAGAGAAGAAAACCTGGAAGCAAACTCTTGCTGAAAACAGATTCTTCTTTCATTTCAAGTTTATATGCCAGAAAAGATGAGATAGAGCTGTTTGGGAAACAGAGAAATATCATTAAAGTTATTAATTTACTTTCCTCTTATTCCTACTCATATTTCAGTGAGAATTTTCACTAAAAATCAAAATGGGAAATAAAAATTTAACCCCTCAACCACCGTTTATCTCTTTTAGAGCTCTGTGAAGTCAGAATAAAACTAAAGATCAACCAAAAGTCAAAGTATTCATTGGTCAAAGGACTTTATAGTGTTGCCCCATCACACTAAAAATTATAATTTCCCTCCAGTCTCACTGGAGATGCAGATAAAAATAGAAAGTGTGAGGGTAAGAGAAACATAAGGGAATCCAACTTTTGCCTCTAGGTTTTGAAAACTAAATGAGAGAAGTAGCTCATTTCTATTATTAGCCACTCAAAGCTGCCAAAGGCAAAATTTTAGCAGACTTTGTATCAGTGGAAAATCCATTTATAACTTGCTTTGATTTCTGTTCCATTTCCACACTAGGACAAGAAAATGATAAGCTCTAGCTACATCATAAAATCAAAAATTTATGGGAATTCCTGTGACAAATTGCCACATATTTGAAGATGTGCTGTTTTGCTCACTTGAGCTTCTCAGACTTTCAAATGCAGTTATGGAATAAATAGAAAACCATTTCTCCAGCCCATTATTTAAGTATTTAAGACATACACAGAGTTGGGGAAGGAAAACTTTGATCTTTTGCATCTCATTTATGCAAGTAACTGAGGCTTTGCTTTGGCACATTCCCCACCCTGGGCTGCTCTGATGTTTCTCTGTATAAGTGCTTCAGATGAGGGTGGTAATAGGCATGATACAGGATTGGAACCCAGAGTCAGTCAGGGAGCAGACAGGCAGGATCTAGAGGGAGAAAACCTATTTTGAAGATCACACCACTGAATTTCTTCCCCTTTTTTTTAGTTGTATAGGGAAGGAACATTCTTCTGTTTTGTTTTATAGAGAACATCTTTTCAGGGATAATGTTTCTTTCAAAAACATTGTATTTTCCAATGAAAATGCTTCTTATGCAGAATTTCAACACAGTCTTATAATAACATTTAGACTGTAAAAAGCATTATTTTGTCAAAACACCGCACAAACATCAGCTAATTAACCTCACCACATGTCTTTAAAACAGGCAAGTACTGTCAGCTCTATTGATCAAACAGCACAGTAAAAGCATGATATAAGCTGCTTGCTGAAACTTACACAGTGAAACAGTGGAAGAACCTGGGTTACATATGAAGGCTTCTTCCTTTTTCCATTGAGTAATTCACTAGGCAGCAGAGCTTCAAAAAACTGCCAACAGTCTACTGTTTAGACTGTTCTCAAATTTTGGCAATTCATTTTCAAGACCTGCAATTCTCCCCCTCCAAGCAACTGACAAAACAAGACAGCATAGTCCTTCGTTTGGTCACTTTTGGGAAGCAGTTATGTTTTAATAAATAACTTAACATTGCTTGCTTTCAAGAAAGACTGGTTTTATATCCAAGATAATGGGGCACTCAGTAGGACTACTGTGGATCTGGTTTTCTGGTCTGACTCATGGCAGTGAACCTAAAATTTTCCTTTTATTTTTTTTCAACCTAGTCACAGCATTTAGGCTCAGCAGTCACTACAGTATTCTTCAGCCCAAAGTCCTTACTTCCGGGGTTGCTAAGCAGTATACGGCTCCTCTGCCAGGAAAAATGTGACATAGGAGTGGGGAGCTTGCTGTAGGAAAAGCATGGGCAATTCCAGCTTGTCATCTTTTGTGCTTAAGTATAGAAAGTAACATTTCCTGCGAGCACCTCCCAAACACTGTGCAAAGGGTGCACTGTGAGAGGAGTCACTGCTACACTGGTGGCAGAGAAACTCTCCCACTTTCTATTGTGCATGGATGATGTGGCAGTTTTTAAACAAATTATTTATAGGCTATAGGATAAACTCAGAGCTTTCTCCAGCATCTGGGCTGAATTCCAATTCTGCTGTGATGGTTAAGAAGAATTACCTCTGACAGCTCCTGATCCAAACTGCAGGCAGTGATGGGCTGATCCATTATAAGACATGCCCAATGTACAAAATCTACCATAAGCCCCAGGGCTGTACAAGCATCTGCATGGAGGGGGGGGTGAATGATGAGCAGAAATTTTCCCTTGTCTAATGTTCATTTGAACTAATACTGCTGGATGGTTGAGAGCAAAGATACCTTAAACAGCATATTTGCCGATGATTTGCACAGAATCTGTGAAGACCATGATGCATTTTCAAAGGTTTTATGAAAGCTGTCATTTCTGGTCTGCAGTAAATTCTGAAATGTTACTTCTACATAGGACAGAAATATCATGCTGGAATGAGCAGCCTAGCTATTTATCCTGTCAGGACCAAGCTCAGATCTAAAAAGCCAGTGGCTTCATAGAGCTCTCCAGAAAGATTTCTGAAGGGCATAAACATAAGAGCCACGTGCCTGCAGCTCCTCAGGTATAAGGGGTGAACTAGCAGAGTCCTGAGAGATATAAAAATGAGTACACTTACAAGCAGCAGCTGTCACTAGAAATCTTCCAGACAAGTAAAGTTTTAAAGTTACTTTGTAATTATTTGTTCTCTTAATAGTATTTTCTTGTGTATAAAATAGTTTAAGTGCAGTATACTGGAAACATAGGGTCCTTTTTTGAAAATAGACTTTATAGGTTTCTTTAACTCCAGTAGTATTCTCAATTCATCTGATTTTCACTAGAAGTTTGTTTTCTTACAGGTTCCTCTTGGCAGAAAAGGCTTTAATATCAAAGTAAATAACCTCAGTAAAAATGGGTCAGCATTTCCTGACAGACTGTTTTTTGTCAGAAAATTCGGATATTATTCAAATAAAATCCCGTAAGAAATGTGTAAGAATGTGACAATTTCAATGGAAGTGTCCTCAGGAAAGGACTGCTCTGTTTTAAGACAATGCTTTTAGAAACAAATCAAAGGGTGAGAGATTTGAGATGTAACTGCCAACAGTCTACTGTTTAGACTGTTCTCAAATTTTGGCAATTCATTTTCAAGACCTGCAATTCTCCCCCTCCAAGCAACTGACAAAACAAGACAGCATAGTCCTTCGTTTGGTCACTTTTGGGAAGCAGTTATGTTTTAATAAATAACTTAACATTGCTTGCTTTCAAGAAAGACTGGTTTTATATCCAAGATAATGGGGCACTCAGTAGGACTACTGTGGATCTGGTTTTCTGGTCTGACTCATGGCAGTGAACCTAAAATTTTCCTTTAATTTTTTTTCAAGATTTACTCAGTTCAGGGGAAAAAAACCTCTGCCTGCTGCCAACACTATTAAGGGAGCTGCATGATGAACTGAGGTGCTGTTTACCTAATACACCAACCAGGAGAAAAGGAGGCTTTTTTCTGAATTCCATCTCTTTTTTGCCTTTTCATGCTGAAATATCTTTCTAGTCATCTGCCTGTGAAGACACCAGTGAATGGACATAAATAAGGAATGACTACTGAGGGTGGGAACTCTTAATGAAGCATTAGCACTTCTACAATTCATTTTGTGACATTAGTCGAGTGTCCCTTGCAGAACATTAATGAGCCAGAGAGAGAGTTGCTCTTCCACAGCTTCATAGTTGAATTTAGCTTCTGAACAGAGTTGGTTTTGTTAGATCGCCTCTGGACTTCCGGGTGATAAAGCACATCAGTGCATATATCTTCCTCAGTTAGGCAATTTTCCCTGCTCCTAGTATCACATGTCACAAAACCTTAGATGCAGCTGTCACTTATGAGATTAAAAGATGGACTATACATGGGTATAACTTCTGCTGACTACAGGAACTTGTATGTGGTGTTAAGGCTTCTTTGAATTTAATGATTTTGTAGGTGAACAACCCCTTCTGTCAGTGCCTAAATAATGATACAAATGGCTTTCAATTCCCTGGGAAAAGCTTGCATAGCATTATCTCTTTATCTTACAGACTTTTTAAAGACATCTTGCTACAGTATTGTAACAGAAAGCAGAATAAAGCCTTACTGTAAAAGACAGAAACGTGCGGTGGGTTTTTTAGGTACCTTCAGCAAAAGGTACTAAACACAAGCAGAAAACTGTCTCTGCAGGATGCATTAGCACAATATCTGCTTGTTCTCTGACTGCCTTGCCAATCTGCTGGATGTGAAGCAGGTTGGCATCACATCTTTAGCATGAAGGAAGAGAACAGAAGAAGCCATTAGCATAGAAAAACATTAAACAGCTGAAGCCAAACCCCTCTTCCTTGAAAAGTTATGACTCCTGTACAATCTTCTTAAATTTGGTCAGTCTGTGCCTAAGCTGTGCCTGGCAAAGAGGTGGTTGTTGCCTCCTTCCCTGGAGAGAGGAGGCAGGTGGGGTAAGAGGGCCTGCCTATTGTTTGAGTCCACAGGGAAAGATCAGTAACACTGACACACAGGAATCCAAACAGAGGGAATGTTTTATCCTTGTTCCTCAGTGACAGAGGGCAGGAAGCCCTGTAGAGCAGCACTACCTGCCAGTGTCAGGCACATCAAATTTCCCTCTTGTCCTGGTTGCACAGTGACCACAAGTTTTGAAGGCTTCCCCCAAGTCTCAAAGCAAAGCTTCAGAGCCAGTGGTGCAGGTCATCATTACTTACACCATATAAATGCTTTTCCTACTCTTCCTGCAGCATAACTGTTGATGCTGAGCCTTTTATTAAGAAGCATTTGCTGTTTCAAATTTTACATGTGTTGCTCTCACCCTGAATTTGAGTACATGCGGCCCTAACAGAGTGAGCTATAATCTTTAAAAGACTCTGACAGATAAATGGACCTGTCTGGGAATGAGGTCCATGCTGCATCTCTCAGAATGGTCCTGAATGTCAGCACTCACCCAGGTCAGAGAAATATCTTTCCCTCAAAACTTTGTATTTTAATGTTTAAAATTACTTGAAAGATACAAGGACAAGGAGACTGCTCCTCCTTTTCTTATTATGTGCTTCTCTATAGTATTTTTTTCTGCATTTTCTTAGCATATAGCATGATATATATATTACACATTCACAAACCTATGCCATTTGAGGTTTTTTGGCAGAAAGGCATTAGTGGCAATGTCAAGTTTTTACAGAGTATATGCTTATGTGGGCTTGATAGATGTCAGTGCTAGGAAAGCACATCATAATCTGAAAATCTGACCTCCTCCTAACACAGGCTGTTGGATTGCTCTTTATTAATTCCCACTTCACATCCTATAGCTGTCCTTGAGCCAAAATATCTCTTTGAGAGAAAAATCAAACACTCCTATATACATTTTCAGCGATGCAGAATGTGTTACCTGCCTGAATACATTGCTACAGTGACTGAATGCTTCTGTTATTAAAAATACCACTTTTGCTCTTGCCTGAATCTTGCTTGTTACACTGCTGACAAAGAAGATATTTCTTGCTTTTGGATGAAGCATAACAAAAAAGTAAGAAAAATCCCAAATTGCTACTGATTTTCATCTCTTCCCCAAGTATATAGATTGTAAACAAGTCATCCATAGCTGGTGGTTTTTGTGATCAAAATAGATTAAACACTCAGAGACATGGATCTAACTCATTATTTTTCTCAATCTTTTCCAAACCTTCTCCATTTTAAAGGACAGGTTATAAGATGTAGTGCTCCAACAACAGGCACTACAGTGCTGATTGCAAGAGAAAATGTAATTTCTCCTATTCAGCACTTTCTGAGTTGCATATTTAAAAATGACTGTAACCATTTTGACCACCCTTATTACATTGGGAACCATAATTCTCCACCATAAACCTCAAGTTTTTATCAGTGTTTCCTACAATAAGATCTATTCTTCTGAAATTATGTTTTGCATCCTGCTTTTATGACATGTATTATTTTATAATTAGACATTAAGAAATTCTTTCGAAGTTTTGATAGAAGATTTGATAGAAGATTTATTTAAATATGAGAAAAAAATTTTAAATGTGCTCAGCTATGAACCAAGACCTGTGGGATCACAGTAGAGACAGCAGCTCAGCAAGACTTCCTGTTTCTATCTAAGCAGGTCTTGGTTCATTTACAATCTAGTCTGTTGATTTCATGCTATTTCAATTATTAATCAGGAAGCCATCAGATATCATGGGTAAAGTTTTCCTTCTACCTGGTAGTGTACATTAACAATTTTGATTTTGCTGTCTAACTTCCTAGTGTTGTCCAAACATACCCAATCAGTTTCAATATTTTCTTCCATAAACTTTTTAACTTCTTTATCAATCAGGATCCCTTACTATAAATTCTACTATTTATTCCACTAATTCCTGTCTAAGGAGATCTATAATTACTCATGTCACGCCTCTTGTTTTTAAATTATTGCACAATGTTGTCCCACTGCCACACCACTGAAAATACCTCTGTGCTATTAGGGCTGCTGAAAACACCTGTCAATGGTGATGACACTGGATTGACACTGGGAACAACAGAAATAATGGTCATACATGAGGAAATGGGAGACACAGGAAAGTGCAGAAAACTCATAACTACTTTATACAATTTTTTCATCACTCCCTAATGTTTTCTTTTCATGTCTGTGTCGTATCTTTTTTTCTTTCTTTTGGTGAGGCAATGGTACAATTTTGCTTTCCCAGCAGCATTTTATCCTTTTTTACTTTCCTTTTTTCATTTCAATTTTAAAAAAAGATCTTTAAGGCCTTCTTTCTAGAGCCTATGTTCCCTTGGATTCTTTTCCTTGCTATTTGCTGCTTCAATTTCTGTGTTCTATTTTCTTCCCTTCTTTGGTGGTTCAGTACAAAATCTGTCTGTCTCTAATCCTTTTATTTTTTTCTTCACATTCCATGCTTTGTTGCCTTGTTCAGTCCTTCATTATGCTTCCAAATAAACAGCTCATTCTGAGGCTTCTGTGCAAGGAAAGCTAATTCACTCATTATCTGATCCTTTCTCTTCCCGATCACTAGAATTCTGAGTAACACATTTTCATGCTTTTTTCACGTGTTTTCAATAAATTTTTATGCACTATTGTTCTCTGAGACATCGGTTTGAATTATTGCTGGATAGGATGGGAACCATCAGGATCATTGAGTCCAACTCCTGGCCCTGCACAGGACACCCCAAGGGTCACACCCTGTGCCTGAGAGCATCGTCCAAACATTTATTGAGCTCCGTCAGGCAGGTGCTGTGAACACTAACCTGGGGAGCCTGTTCCAGTGCCCAGCCACCCTCTGGGTGAAGAACCTTTTCCTGATATCCAACCTAAACCTCCCACAACTCAGCTTCATGCTGTTTCCACAAGAGTGAAGACCTCAGTACCTGCCTCTCTTCCCCTCACGAGGACGTTACAGGCCGCCATGAGGCCTCCCCTCAGTCCAGGGGAGTGAGGCTGAACACACCAAGACACCTCAAGTTGCTCCTCATACAGCTTCCCCTCCACACCCTTCACCACCCTCGTGGCCTCCTCTGGACACTCTCTAACAGCTTTATATCTTTTTTATATTGTAGCACCGAAACTGCCCCCAGCAGTTGAGGTGAGGCCACTCCAGAGCAGAGCAGAGTGGGACAATCCCCCCCTTCCCCATCAGGCGATGCTGTGCTGTATCTGTTGCAATAATTTAAAGGCTTAGTAATTTGAACCTATTGTAATAACTTTTACTTTATTTGTGTTATAAATATGGTTATTATATAATTCACCTCTAAGTACCTTAAATAAATATTATCTCAACAATATGGTGAATTATGTCTATGTTTGCTCACTCAGAAAAAAACACATTAAAAGACGGACAGACTGTTTTCATCCCATCAAACTGAAGCAAGAATCTTGTGCTGGGTGAGAATCTAAGTAAATAATCTCCAGCTCAAGTGAGGGCTCTTATAGTCTTGGGTAAGTGATCTGCGAGTCACACAGGTCTCTTTGCAGATTAATCCCCACAAGAGATACTGAAAGCTAATCACCTAATGCTGAGGTCATGGCTGCAAGGACAATAGCCCAGTGAAATGCTCCTTTTTCCAGACCCCTCTCATATTCACTTCAATTTTAGTAATGTTCTTCCAGTTGAAATTACCCTGTTTGAATTTGAAATGGTGAAAAATTCAGCTGATCTGAATCATTAATCCTGCCTGTAAAATCAGTCAGATTTGTTTTCTGCACACTTGTGGGTGCACAGATCTAGTGTCATCACCCCCTTCTGCTCCACCACGGCACTGAAAAGCTGTACTGTCATTGTGCACCCACAGGAAAAGTGGCAGCCAGATAAACATATGCCCTGTTCTCTGCTATTGCTTATGTAAAGTGGATCTGATGGCAAAGCGGGAAAAAGCTATTTGCTCCACTGTCTAATCAGGAAACTGTTCTTTTAACGAACGTATTGTTCAGCTCAGAGTGTTTCTATTGAAATGAATTTTTATCCCCACTAATGCTGTTGCTCATCATGCAAATCAAATGGTACTTTCCTTAACTTCTTCCAGTTACAATATACTAGTGCTTGTCAAATGCAAAGAAAAATTACCTTGCTTTGCCTTTGGTCTTATTTATAGAACAAAGGCAGTGAGTTATTTTAGCCCTGAGAACTGCCATGACACTATGTTGCACACCAGTGTCATATCTCTGTGTGGTGGGTTAAAATAGATCTTTAGATGAAAATAAAGTAAAATGCTAATTTGCTTCAATATTCTTAAGAATTCATGTAAAGAAAAGTTTGGTACACCCGGAAGGACAGGAATATCTAGTGGGATGGAGATTCCCAGCCTGAGTTTGTGTCATAATGAAATCTAAGGGGTTGGCTTTCACATTCATAAAGAAGGATAAGAAGTTAAGTTAGTATTATAATTAATGAAGTTATTAAGCGGTTCTTAAAGGTGGTAAAAGTTTACAGTTTATGTCCAAGTGTTTAATGTTATTTCTAAGTGTTATACAGAGTTTAAAGTCTACATTTTACTAAAAACTTCCCTAAGAGTTTTAACTAGGATCTCTAGGTACTCCTGAGAGAGAGCCCCCACCCCTGGCTAGGAGACTATCTTTAGGACCTGGCATTTGGTCTGTCACTGAGCTCCATGGCAACCATGCATTTCAATGAGGCAGTTTCCCGCCTAAAGTGCTGATGACATCACCCTGCGGATTGCTCCCTAGAAACCAATGAGCCATTGGTCAAGAGACTTTACATCAATCTTGGGCTTTACCAATCAGCCCCAACCTAGGAGGCGGACTGAGGGCGGATCAGGGGCGGTGATGGGAGGAGCAAAGGGAGTATAAAATCCTGTGCACAGCCAGGAGAGTCCTTTCTTTTCCTGTCTAGATTGGACTGTTGGGTGGTTGGTCAAGTGCTGTTCCTGCAGCTGTCAGACTTGGGACTAGCCTAGGCAGAGCCTGGTGCTGGGATTTTAGGCCTGAATTTTATTTCTTTTCTACTTGGGACTAAGTTAAGTAGAGCCCAGCACTGCAGATTCTTGTGGTGGGTTTTTAGCCATATTGGTTATAAGAGTCTCTGGCCGTTGTGGACTCTGCTTTTATTTTTTTTCCTAATTACTTTTGTTAATAAACCTCCTTTATGTTTCCACTAATTATTAAGAGTTGGCTTCATTTTTCACAGTTTAGACAAATAGGATAAATCAGTCTGAAGCTGTGTCTATCCACTCACTATAATCAAGATGTAAGCTTAATTGCTGAAGGACATTAACTTTTGATGCAGCAGAGATTAAATGAGGCAGACATCTACCCAGTTTTGTATCTCTCACAGCCCCTTCGAACAGAGGTGCAGGCAGACTCTCATGGATCCTACTTTGTTTCACTGCAGATTGAGATGTGGAAGTGGTCAAGTGAAAGGACAGAACTCCAGCCACCAGTATATTATTTTTTTTAGGAAATACTCTCCATTGCTACAGCAAAAAGAACAAAAGTTTTGATTCAAAGTCCATGAAGTTCTTTAGTGTATTTCTTATTTAATTTAGTGAATTTCAGAAATTCTCGATGGTTTTCATGGAGCAAATAAAGAACATGAGCTCCTCAATATATAGTGGATTTCCATGTGCTCCTGTACAGTATTAGGAACCTTATGTTTTGAATAAGGCAAACATAATTTAAATTGGCATCTTTCTAGCAGGTTAAAAAATATGTATCATCTTTCTTACATTGTAGGTTGGGACATTCTTGGAACAGGCACAACTCTCTTTAAATGTTTAACAAGCTCTTGAAACACATAATGTGATGCTGTAAATTAATATTTATCTTTTCATTCCTTTACAATGAAATGGGGGACCTACCAGAGATTTAGAAAACACTGAAAGATCACACAGCAAAGCGCTACTCCATCAAAGAATTTATTTAAGGCTAAACAGAGAAACTGTCATAGGAGCTGCAGCCTCCAGTTTCAAAGCCAACATAGAATAAGATATGCAAAAAGAGTAAAACATGTGGGAACAAGCTCTGGGCTGTTTAAAAGCAAGGTGGGTGAAAACAAATAAGTCTATGTGCACCATGCAGCTACAGAAATGTGAGATAAGGGTGATGAAGAGCTTTCAGGTCATTGAATCATTGCTTGTGCTTAAACTCCTACCATGGGAAATGACCTGGCAGGAATTACCACAGTCATTTGTAATTACATACTTTGGTAGCCTGGTTAGGTGTTGCAGAATGTGATAAAACCTGATGGTCAAATGTTTGTTTTGGCTTAGGCCCATGATAGTATTTTAATTGTAGTTTCATTCTTCATTTGAGGAGACTTGGCAAAGGCATTTCCTTTCCTATTGTGGGCTGACAGTGGCTTACATGCCACTAGTTCCCTTTCAGTCCAATGGAAAAATGCCATTGAGTGGCTAAACACCATCCCCATGCACAGGTCATGGGACTTACTCCTGTATCTTCCTTCAAGCTCCTGCCCTTGTCCAAAAACATTCCCTGGTGGAAAGATGCTGCCTTCAAGCTCCTGCATCACAGATGAATGGCAAAACAGAGGGTTGCCAACTGAATGTTGCACAAGAAGAAAACACTTTCAAACACACCAAAAACACTTCCTGGAGAGATCCTGAGGTCGAATCATGGCTTGAAAGGCCCCTTGCATGGGGTAGAAATACAGCAAAGGGACTAGGATTGCAGTTCATTATATCCAGGCTAAATGTCTGATATATCTGCCTTTTATGAAGTGTTTCGCAGTCCACTATCCAGCCTTTGAGCCAGTGAAAATTTCTGGATGAAAATTTTGTTGGAATCAGCAGGTTTCAATGAAAAATGTCTGCTTTTTGACAAGCTGTAAGGATTAGGACTTCAGGGACAGGTAAAAGTAGAGTCTGTATTCAGTCCTGATGCCATGAAAGACTGCACTTACATGACTGATAAGTAATTGAATTAATGCAACTCTGAGATGCAGAAGAACCTTCAAAGAAAAGGAAAGAAAAAGATAGAGATACAAATACAGAAGATAACCTTAATACCTGCAAGAATGAATACCAGAAAATTAAAGCCAGAAACAACAGCTGGTTTGAAACCTAAATGTAAGAGCTTGGCACCTTGCTTAGTTCTGCTGCCTCTGAATTAAGTGGCAGGATTAGATAGCTATCCATTCAAAGAAGATGATATTTTGTAATGTTTCCCGCTGCCCTGGGTGTGTTACCAGGAGAGCTAACTAAACTAGCCATCAGAGCTTACTCTTTTCCAGATATTATCCACTACAGCATTCAAATCTTAGGCCTTTGTCACTTGTTTTGGGCCTGTGGTATATATCAGAAGTAGCTGAAATCAAAATATCCCCAGATCTTTGAAGTGTTGGTATTCTTCTCTCTAAATTTGAATCTGGAGCCAATGGCTTTATGGAAAGAGCCCCTTTGACTTTTGGACAGCCATGCTGCATAACACCAGGAATGGCTGATACCCATCTCAACTTCCTCAGAAGAATCACATTGGAGGAATTCTTGCTATTGATGAAGACCAAGTAGTAGGAATTTCTCCTAAATTAGACTGAGACATTTCAAAAGTGAGAGAAATCAGATAGGGAGTGACAACGATGTACTACAGAGCCTATCATGACCCAGTTCATCCATTTTGTGCATTGTGTTATATTCTAAGTCTACTCAAAGTGCTGGTCCTGACTGGAAAATACAGATCTTTTTAAAATACAGTGCAGCTTCCAGTTTCATGGCACTTACCAATGTCATGGGGTGTTCATCAGAAACATGGGAAATCACAGTCACCAAGTCCTTACCTGATACCTGCTCTCACATGTTTGTTTTATTTCTTGTTTTCCTATGTTTTGTAATGTAAAGTGGGATCCAAAGGAAGTGTGGGAGACAACAAGGTAAATATGGATCACTCCAAAGGGATGTACAAACACTGGAATACTGCAGGATATGGATTAGTATTCAGGAAGGAGAAAGTAATCCCTCCACTGCTTCTTAGAGCTTTAGCAAATCTGACAGTGTCAGTTGTGAGGCCTCCTTGCATGGCAGTAATGCTTTACGGACATTTATCATTCTTGTAAAACTTGGATGTCATTCCAAAGCTTTTCTTCAGACATTATGGACGTGATTTAAACCACATTTATTGCTATGATGACTTTGTTGTTCATATTAACTATTCTGGAAAAAAAAAAAAGAAAATATAATTTGTGTGACTAAACCATATCTCAGAATAGTGTTTGTAAGAGTAATGAGATCACTGTTTTCTTGACTCATCACAGATAAATGGGCTGCTGGAGAGAAGAGTCTGTGCTGCACCCCAGCCAGTCAAGCATCATCTGCAGTGATTCAGACTTCAGATAATTAGCTTGGTGTAATTATTTCAGGAATCCCCACATTGGGGCTTTTAAAGATGACAAGCTAACTACCCGAGTCTGTCAGGCAGGATCACTAGAGGCTGCAATCCTCCAACAGCATATGTAACTGTGCCATATATAACTCAACTACAGAGCACTCGGCACCAGGCTGGGATGGAAGCACTCTCACAGGCTCCCTCCGTTAACCTGCCCTGGAATAACTCTTTTCTAAGCACTTGCACGGACAACATGGAAAAAAAAAGGTTTTAAAACATTTTCCCTGTGCCAATACTTTGGCTCTTGTAGCAGTGTTCAAGTCATGGTGAGCTCAGTGTTCAGTCTCATGAAGCACAATCCTTAATAAATCTTCATAATAACATTTTCTGAGCCTCTCCAATGTACTAAGTACATGTTTAAGACAGAGGGACTCAGGAAGGACAGAAAATCTGTAGTTCCTCCACTGTCAGACTGCTCATGCCTAATGACGTGAATATCAAGTTTCAAGACAGATCACGAACCTCCAATATATATTTGAAATTATGTGAGACTATGATTAATCTTTGAAAATAATTTTAACTTTAAAATCTTACATGTTCTCCCTGAATTTAGGAGAAAAAAATTTCAGCGTGCTTGGTCTGAGTTTATGCATAGGCAAGAAAAGAGATAATCCTTATATTCTTTCAAAATGCAGAAATATTTCCAAGGGCATCTAAGCTGCAAAGAAAAGGGGAGGCCATAGAGGGTTAAGCTCTTAGGCTACAATGGAATTCTAAAAATTTATCAGATGGAATTAAGCTTATGGTTTTCCAGCACATCAGTATTTACTGAATGGAAAAGCTGTGCAGTGCTAAATAGTAATTTACCATTATTTGCCTTTGTGAATGACATTTTCTGTTTACTAGCTGTTGTAGAAACAGAGCATCTGTGATTCTGAGGACAGCTAACTGTCACTGTATTCTGTCCTATGAGTGGGAATCCTGCAACCCAGAATTCAGAGGAGCCTTGGGGATAGATGGAATTGTAGCCTCTGTAGCCTTCAGGTTGGCAAAATATTTTTGTTTTTATCTAAAGAAAGATGTGGGAGGTATATGAAATATAAAATAGAAAGTTCTGTGTAAGATTAAAAAGATAAAATCTGATCTCTCCCAAGAGATCAGAAAAATCAGTCAAGGGATCTTTGCCCTGCACGAAGACAGAAATGTATTTAAAAAGAAGAGGTTACAGATAAAACACCAAGAAATATTTCTTGTACATTTAGAATTAAATGGAAGGTACAGTTCTCAAGTGGAAGGGGGGCTCATCTCATGCAAGGTTAGAAGATTAGATTAATTTCTGCAAAAATTTTCCACATTTATTGAGGGTAAAATATTTCCACTTTTGTGATGTAGCTGAACGAAGGTTCTCTGGAGTGGGATGGATCTGAGGAACGCTTGGTGACAAAAATGAGGACTTGAATTCAGGTATGGCTCAGGTCACTCCTGTGGCACTCTGCAGACAAGAGTTCCTTCCACACAGTCCTTAGCTGTGATCCTAATAGCTGCTCCCTGATACCCAAAGCAGGATTAACAGGGCAAGGTGAGAGCATGGAGAAATGCCTTTGTGGCTGTTGAGAATGAGGGAAAAATAATCAATGTCTTGGCACTACTCCGAGGAAAAAGACACTGATTTTCTGTATGGTTGGTTCAGCAAGGTGGCAAAACAATAGCTGAGGTACCCACCTAAAATCGTATGGCTGTATTTAGGGGAGCATCTGATTATCTGCCTTGGTCTCCACTGATAAGCAGTCCATTCAGACACCTTTTACAGAAAGAAAATTCATTATCTAGTCAAGGAGTCCTTTGGCTCTCCAGGGTACAAGAGCTTACCGCTGTGCCTAAATAAGATAAAAAGCATTCTAACCCAGATCATAGCCTGGAAAAGGATGGTGGCACAGGGTTTAGACTGAGAAAAAAGGGCTGGAGTCCATTTATTCCTATAGATCTGCTTGTGAAATCTTCTAGTGACTTCACTAAAAGCTTCAGAAAGTGAGATTTCATCAACAGGATACAGTACTACTCAGTATTTTTTTCCAGACTGACTTTTATCATGGACATTTCTCCTGAACCTTCCACAGAGTTATTGGAGAAAAGGAAAAAAGAAATCTGACTATAAATATTCACCAGTCTGTTATCAGTTTAATATGCTTAAAAATCTTCATGGAGTACTTAGAGGAGGAGAGCTACTGTGCTAGAGTGTTTTTAAGAAAGAAAATGTTGAAGCTTAGGAAGGTGAATAATGCCATGACATTTCTGTGGCTAAATAACTGATCTGGAGGGGGTATGCTTTTATTTTTCTGCTCAGATACTTAAAGCCAGCTATTCCTAAATGAAGTTTTCACTAGAATTTTTTTCCCAAAGTCTGTGAAAAAATAAAACCAATTATGTATTTGAGTACTTTGTAATCTATATGGTGGAAGAAAAAGTTGGAAGAAGCTAATTTCATTAACTGTTCTAAATTAATCTTTCTTTTCCTCCCAAAGGGGCTGATTGTCCTTTAGTAGTTTTTTGGCCAAGTGTTAATACTGTGACTCAAGATTAGAAGGAAGAGAGTAAGAAACTTCAGGATGCAATCATTTAAAGTGGAAACAGGAATAAGAGAGAAAAGATATCATACAGCTTGTAATACTTTGGAAACTGTTCTTCAGGAGAGGTAGGTAAGTCTGCAAACAAGAACAGAGTGAAATTAAGTTTTCTGCTGCTTATGGTTTTCCCTGCCCCTGTTTTGTGCCTTATTTTTCCTAGTCATTATTTTAAGTTCTGGTTTTTTTGACAGTTTGTTACTGTAGTTATTAACATTTCCAGTCCTTTGAATAGCTGAGATGTTCAGAGGAGCCTGAACTGAACTTGAACTTTGGTAAACTTTTTTCAGAGACAAGAAGTTCCAAAGCTGTGTGGGATAGAGGTAATACAGTGATTGCATCAGCCAATGTACTTCAAGCTGCCCTCTTAGAAAGTCTGAGTGCATCCTGGCCTTAAGATGCTTATTCATTGACAAATATTATTATCCTGACCAGAATGATGGGCTTCACTATTATATATATATATATATGTATACACACACATAAATATATGTAAATGAAATATCCACTATATCAAGTTTATTTTCAGCATAAATCAGGGTATTTTTCATAGCCTTGCATGAAGTGAAAACTTTGGACCATACATTGTAAACAAAATTACATTTGATTTATATTTACTATGTAGTGGATTTCCAAAGAGTGTAAGGAAAGACATCTATGGAAATGAGTTAGATCACCCTAAACATTCAAATGAGTTTTGACCCTGGGGAAAAAACAAAAAAAAAAACCCAAATGCTTTAAGAAGCAGCTTCATTATTTCTTTCATTTTCATTTGCTTTTTTATCCCACTAAAGCTGCTCAAGTTACTGGAGCAAAGCAGAACTTTTGATTAGCAAATCCAAATTATCACAAAAATAATAAAAACTAAATCTTTAAAATACACCTTCGGCACAGAGTTTATCACACTTTATTTAAAACATATATCATAAAATGACAGAGACAGTAGTGCCTGATTGGTCATGACATGAATTTCCCAGCTGCACAAAACATTTTGGTAGGCTTGCTGGCTCCCTTTGATTAGACCTGACAGATTATTAGAATAGTAATATTTGATGGACTTTGAGAATAGGAGCTGACACACAATTTCACAGTAAAGGACATCACTCTGCCTATTGATGTTTGATTTTATTAGTAATTCTTTCTCTTTTCTAGGCATCTTTTTATTCTTTCTTTTTGGTTTTAGTGGGGTTTTTTTGTTTGTTTGTTTAGCGGGATTGGATTTTTTTTTGTTTGGCTCCCTGGTACTCCCTCTTAGCAAGCTGACAGTGGACATGGTAATATGTTGATCATGAGTATCACTATGAGATGTAGAGGAATACTGAACATCATCCCATTTTCTGTGCTACACCTATCAGGTTCGTTTTATATCTGCTGCAAAGAACAAAATTGCCTGAAATGCAAAAGGAAATTAATAACAGCAGAGACTTATTTTGTTGTGTGTGAGAACACTGTGAGGGGACATATTAAGCCTTCATTTCCATTCACCAACAAGGAAATAGATGCATGGAGCCTTTGGAACAAACAGAACATTTTTAAAGATGTGAAAAAATGTCGAGTAAAGCAGTATGAGTGTGTCCTTTATGCTCTAACCAGTCTTTTTTGGCAATTAGGGGAATAGCAGCTCTGTGGAATGATGATCTTGATATAGGGCACTGAAGAAGCCTGCTGTATCTGTGCACCTTCCACATTGCTTAGCTTCCACCGCTTGCAGTGTGCTTACAGGTTTTTCCTCCCAGCACTTCCTCTCAGTGCTAACTTCCAAGTTTGTTCCAACTGATAGACCTTCCTATAGGGTGGGCTGACAGCAACTGTAAAAGTTGCTTCATACCTCCTATTATTCCTATTTTCTTCTTTAACCACAACTTACCTGCTAAAGGGAAGCAAAATGCGCTTTTGTATAGCGATGGGTCAGGCATTGGGTAGAATGAAATTGGATGTTACAAGGAAGTGGTTATAACACAAAGCATAGGGACAAATAGATTCAGGTTAAGACAACCTGCATTACACTTTGAGCAGTGAATTTCCTACTGCAATGGAGCTCTTTTGATGTGCTTTTACGTGCTGCCTTTCTCTGTGTAGGAAGATACAACGTTCAGGATGGGCGTATTTAAATTTTAATCTTATTTTGTAGCTACAGTAAATGAAATGTTAGATTATTGGAGATAAATGCTTCTTGTCTTTTTTTAAGAGTCTATAGCACTTAACTTTGGCTTTACATTTCCCAGGTGCAACCGTGGCAAAAATAGGAGAAGCACAAAAGAAATACATAAGTGGCATAAACATTCTGTGATCTGAGATATTAATGCATTGTGGTTCCATTTATCAATAATAAGCCAGCTTGAATGTGAGGCAAAGGATGGATTAGGTGACCTCCCTAACCAATTTTGTATTATTTTAAAACCTCACAGTATCAAAAATTGTGTCGTGCACCACAGGACTGTATGTTTTATACAAAAATATTGTGTCTGTAGGGTTTCTGTGGCTCAGTGTTGAGCTCTTCTTCAGCTCTCCAGCTCTTCTTCTTCTCGTTTTTACCAGATCTCAGCTTTTAAGAAAGAGCTTCAGCTGGGAAGAGCACCAGAGCAAAAGTGAAGTATAACACAGTAGAACACTGAGAAAACTTCTCTCACTGTATTTCATTTCACTTCCAATTTTGGGCAATTTCCCCCTATGTTAAAATGGTCCTTTGGCTTAAACCAGGCCCAGATAGGTTTTAGGAAACCAAAGCACATCTTTACTGATGGTTCATTGTTACATATAAACTGGTTTCCCATTCAAGTTGAAAATTTTCATGGAACAGAAACATTTGCCATCAGAAGACAAGTCTTTACAAATACCATTTCCTTTGGGGTTTCACACCAATTGTCTCACATGAGCTATGATGTTGTTTAGTGTCTAATTAGACTACCCACTCACACCATATTTTAACATTAGAGTTGCAACACCTTGAGTTATTGAGTCTTCTTCAAAGAAAGATTGTGGAATCAAGAGCTGTCACAGCCCAGATCAATGCAAATTTATCCATATAGCCTAAGAATGCAATAACCTTTAATTTGTGTATGTCTTTTCCATGACTGGGTATATTTCAAAGACAAACCATCTCACACAGTTAGTGCCTTGTTCTGTCCCTGTCTGAGAAAACCTGCAGTGCCTCTTTAGTATTTCTACCAGCCCTGCTAGACGGGCCAAGTCCTTCCACAGCAGCTGTGTTTGTCTCAGACTGCAGTGGTATTCAGGATATGTTCTGTTTTGCTACATCCAGTCCTAACTGGGAAGGATCAGCACATGAGGATTTCTTTTATCACTGATAATTAGTGGCACATGAAACAGAAAAATACATAAAATAGAGGTAAAAGATAAAAATGCAATACAAAGAACAAGACACCTTCATGACTGAGAATATTATCCTAATGGTATTTTTAGTCTGGTTTCTGGGCATTGGCTTAGTAGGGGCAAAATGGCAGAACAATCATTTAAAGAAAAGAAGTTTGTGACAGATCTGGAGACCCATGCCCTGCAGTGCTCAGAGGTCTCAGCAGATCTTTTTTGAAGCCTTCAGCAGCCTACCACTCCTTCACACATGGTGAGGGCTGTGGCACAGAAAGGAGGGATTTTTCTAGATCTCCATGAGGGAACGTTCTGCTGCCACCTCTCTCAGTGTCTGTCCTTCCTGCTCTGGCTGCTGCAGTGCAATGTTCCTCTCCTCCCTCTTATCAAAAGTGAGGTGAGTTGGGCACGGGTGAGAGCTGCAAAGTGATGTACATCACTTTGGGAGTGCTCTGAGGGCATCAGCACAACCTGCTGTCTGTTGTTTTGGTTCCATGGCTGGGCATGGCTCTTATCACCTGAGCGCATATACACTTTGCAAGGTCTATAGGAGATCCAGAGGAGCTGGACGTCCCTAGAATTACTGTATATAATCAGAAGTTCTGGGTCGTTGTCATTAAATAGTGAAAATAAAGAGAAAAAAAGTGGGAAGTTATGAGCTCTGATTTTCAATTTATGGAAATTCACTCTGTGTTAATATTCCCATCAACATAATAACATATTGGCTCAGTGATGTTGCAGTGATTAGTTAATAACTGTGCAGCTCTTCAAATATGCAAATCCTTATTCATCACTCTGTTCTACCAGTTTTATGAGTTGGTGCTAAAAATCATTACCATGTGCTATAAAAGTGATCAATATCACTATTAAAGCATCAATATTCTTCCTGCAATCACTCACAGAGGATGAACATCCAGAAAAATTTTAGGACCAAATAGTTAATAGGGTGGATAAATTATCCAGAGATGCTGGCAATGATGTTCTCCTGTTAATTAATAAGATATATCTGGAGGCTTCCAGTTGTCTCCGTAAGTAAGCCCCACTTTCAGCTGATGCTAAAAGCTTGTTATGGAATAGTTGGTCTGTTGAAATGTGTCATTAAAATATTCCAGTTTACATAGATACTATATATTTATCCTTTGGGAAAAAACCGAAAGGTATTCTTATGCCTTTTTCTTTTTTTTAAGAAAAGAAGTCTGAGGCTGAGAAAATAAAGAAGTGGTGAGGCACATTCATTTATTGTTCGGTGTAAATCAGCTGTCACCACTCCTTAGAACCTCAGCCTTCAAATCCTTGAAATGCTACTTTAGCTTCAGATCTGTAATGGCTTATCCAGGTTCTAGCTGGTGTTTGCAGGTCCCTGACTTCAGGCCACATAAGTCCTCGAGGTTGTGGAGGGTATTCTCAGCCCAGAGCAGAGCCCTGTGGTCCTGCTGTAGGGTTGGTCCTTATATTTCCTATTAAAATTCCTACTGTTTCAAAGGAGACCAAGGAGACCAAAAGCAGGTGGATGTGTCCACGTCACTAGCATTGGAACATGGACACATCACACATCACCCTGTGACTTGTCCAGAGAACTGAGGAAGGTGTGCACTTGGTGCGTGCAGCATTTATTTTCTTCAGGCTTCATGAAGCCTGCTGCAACCAACAAAAAACAGCTCATTTTCCTAAGAGACCTTGCCTCAGGAAGGATGGTATGCTGGGAGATAGATGGAGAAAATTTTACTGCTGCTAGAAACAAGCAGTTCTCCAGAGAAAAAACTTAGTTTTGACTCTGACTCCTGCAATTTTAGCATACAGTTACAGGAGTCTTGGAGAAGGAGGAGGAGAAAAAGATAAGCTTCTAATGCAAGCCTGTATGTAACAACAACAAAGAGGTCTCAGGAGGTGACAATGAGAAGACCTCACTAATGCTAATCACCACTGAAAGGGTTTATGTTCTCCATTTCATTTTACATCTAAGAGCCACGTGGTAAAAAAATAAACTATTTCATGTGATTGCTTTGTGCAGTGCATGCTCAACTTTTGATACGCTTTCTTTCTTTGTTGGAAGGGATAACAGAGTCATTGATTAATGTGAATTCTTGCAAATAATATTTTAAAAAGGGAGAAAGCTTGTATATGTTTCAAAGTGCTATGGAAATGAATGTATTAAAAATGTTTTCGCTTTATTTTAAGACAAGCTATGACAAAGGTTATAATATATGATCCTGTAACTCTGAAAATAATTTTCAACACACCACCTACACTAAATGTATTAAAAACTTACCTAAAATGAGTGTCATGCAGAACACAGATAAATGTTATTGCTGTTTTCAATTTTTTAGGCTTTTTAGACTTATAGCCTGAAATGTTTGCTTCTTACTTTCATGTCATTAATTTTGCATTTTTCTCACTGTCAACCTATACCAGGTTAAGATTCTAAAAACATTCTGAAGAACTCCTAAAGAATAGAATAGAGTTTTCTTTTTGAAGTTGATTTGAATCTTCAAATAATGCATGCTTTTTTTTTTAACTAAATCTGGATTGTCTTCTTTTGCTAGAGTAACTCCCCAAACCACAGCGTTAAAAAATAAAGAATTTATAACCTCACTTAAATGTTTCTGACACTGAATGCTGAAAATTATGTAGGGTTCTTAATAATAAAAATATATTGTTTGTTTGCAATTTGAATGAATTAGAAAAATCACTGCTCATTTCCCTATAAATAGATATTAATAGATAACTAAAGATTATAAATTTGTAGTGTAGCAAAACTACCTGTCCTCATGATCCCATGGATCTTAAAACCAGAATTAGATTTCATCTTTGAATCTTCTCACCATTCTATGAAAAAATTTCGCTACCTGGCCATTCTCATGACAACTCTTTCACTATGACAAACTCCCTTTCTGACTGGCATGAATTCTTAGCTTTCTGGTAACAACACTGAAGAATTTTTTCTTCTCTTTCTATACATTCTTCACTGGAATTGGAAGTGGCCTGCTCCTTCACTTAACTTCTCTGCTGCCTCACTTAATCTAGCCTTCTGGAAATCTTAAACTTCATCACAGACTCTCATCGACTCCTTAACTGTAACACCATTGACCAGAGGCTCACTTAAGTGTAGAAGATACAATTTCTGTTTAAATTAACCTGCAGTGCTTCAGTAGCACTTTTAGTGCTTCTTAACTCTGGCAAAGTTTAATATGAGTTAAAAAAAAAAAAGTGTCCTGATTATGTGATTTCTTGCCAAGAGGAAAAGAAAGACAATAGTTTAGATTGCCTTACCATCTCAGACACTTTGACAACTACGCAACATGAAAAACAAAAGAAAAATCCTTGATTAATGACACAAATGATGGCATTTTTACTATGGGTTACACATTCCAAATGAGGTCATGTTCTTTTCAAGAACTTGCAACATCTGAATGTTGTGTAATAGCATGTGAAAGCTCAGTCTCACATAGAAGAAGAAGAAGAAAAAAGTATGCAAAAGTAGAACAGCATAGTGAAAAATGATCTAGTGTCTCATTAGATTGACAATGCTGATGGAACAGAAAAGATTTCCCAGGCATTTGAGACACCAAGACCCACTCCACTTGCACTGGTTGTGTGGACCAGTCTAACTTCCTTTGCAAGCCCATTCTCAAGATTTCCAAAAAATAAAGAGCTGATGAGCAAAGAATCAAAGTTGCTCAGCAGCAGCTTGGCAAAGGTGATGAAATAACACTTCACGGTAGGACAAAATCAAGCAGATAAATGGAAGCACACAGACTAGAAGTACAGATGCAACTGTGCTAAATCAGGTTTCTTCACCATAGTTTGAAACACTGTCAGGTTTGTTTTAGGTACCTTTCCTCCCAGGTCAGATAAACTATTCTCAGATAAGTCTGCAGTAGCTGAGGTCCATTTGCTCTCTCTGATTAATATCTCTGAACTTTTCCGCAATAAGGCTTGCCTGTTTTCCTTGCCAAAACTCCTTCCTCTGCACTCTACTCCAGGATGACACATGATATCTACTGTTGCTCTTTGCCAGCTTCAGTTATATTGCAGCTGGGAGTTGCAGTGTGCTGATATTATTAATATAATAAATTACAGAATTACAGGATGGAGTGCTTTAATTTCCCCCTTTGATCCCCATCTCTCAACCCTGCCCTATGCCCCATCTTTACCCTCTAGCATTTGAAACCACTTAATGACTTCAAAGAGCTGCATAACAAGGTAGATTTTTTTCCTTCATAGCATGTTACCCTTCTGCCCCAGATTAGAGGCCTTCTTGGAGGTCTCTTCCTGTGTCATTTGAAAAATGTGTAAATAATCTAATACCTTCACTGAGAAGGTCAAAATATCTCACATCACAGCAGATGAACTAAACCATTAGAATGAGGCTCTCAGAAATGACCCAAATCTGAGACCACTTTCTATTGAATATTCAAAGGGACTTTATCTATGAATTATTTTCCTTGACCCTCTGAGGCCTCTTCTGCATCCACTGTGCAGAGATCTAGCATGTCATGTCAGCTTTAAAGAGTGCATTATTCACACCCACCTGACACTGCCAGGGTATGAAAGTGGATCTGGGTTTAAATTAAAACAATGTCCCTTAACTTCAGGTAATTTGGCACTAGAATTGCTTAAATCAATATTTGAACTTTATTTAAGTTCAATTATGTTTTAAATATAAATATATGCAGAGTCTGATTCCCTTCAGACTGGGTGACACTATTTTCTTGGACATGTCCTCTGAGCCAGAGTTACAAAAAATTAATACATACCCTAAGCCATATTTATTCTCTCTTGTACAATAAATAAAGTTCACTTATAGTCACAGATAAATAAATAATGTTGACTTTTAGTCTCTTGATTTCAAAGGGCATCAGTTGGATGGTTGAGGTGAGGTATAACAACTTGATGGGATGTATTTGTTAGTCAGTACTCTCTATTAGACATGGACAGTCTGACCCTTTGGAACACCTGGCTGGATTTGTAAAGGTGATGAATGCCCACACGTCTACCTGAACACTGTACACAGATCCCCTTTAAAAATCAAACAATTAGTAGATATTTGACAACTCAGGAGCTGCAAGAAATTAGCTGGTACTATATGCGCATACAGTTACAAGGAGAAAGCCCAAGAGCATAACTATTATTTGATTATGACAACCAAAAAGCTGAAGTTAAATTTCACCTTGCACCTTGCTGAACTTTATTTTGCAAAACCTATTCTCGGAAGGATGTACTCTTTTTTAAATTCTTGCCAGATGTGAAAATAGCCAGAATTGTCAGCTTTCAGAGCAAGAAGAAATTCTCCTCCATTCATGTGGGTATCTGAGGTAGGCATAGACAGTTATTGTTGCTCATACTTATCTTTAAGCATGGCTGTGGGCATGAGAAGAGATGTAGCTCCTAATTTGTTTCTTTGCTGTGCCCATAAATATATTTTAAAGTCATCCTATTGGTGCCCTTTTATAACTTGTTCATAGTCATATAAGTCAAACCAAATAAAGAACAGCCGGTGGTTTGGACTATTTGTCCACAGAAAAAAGATTAAAACCATCAAGCCTTGTGTGAGTTATCTGGCCATGTGATCTGGAAAACAGGGATGGTTTCTGCTTGTGTCTTTGTCCCTTCTTTGACCCCCATGCCAGACAGATGGAGTGAGTAAACAAATTTACCTTTTCTCAGCAAGACTATCAGGGCAACATAGTAGAGCATTGTTTTCCTCTCCTCCTATCAGAACAGTGTAAATTACAATTCTGAGGAATAAAAGGAAATTATGGCTCCTGTCTTTGATGTCTGTGAAGAAATCCCAGAGAGAGGATCAGGCTTGTGTCTACATGTGCAATCTAGCGTCACAAATATCAGAGGAGAACCCTTAGAGATGGATGCCAAAAGAGAAGTTTCAGAAAGTATATGGCATTTTATTTAACATTTATGTATATTTAGGTTGGGAGAACATTTTCAAAGGAATATACTGGAGTAAGGGACAGTTTCCTTTACTTTGAAGACAGTTGCATGTTCAAATTTCCCAAGGATTGAGTCCAGACATATTCCAAGTGTTAACTGTTGGTTAAAGCAGGAGGCCTGCACTAGACTGAGTATTCTTCTTGTCACTTTTATCCAACCCCTCAGTGTCACTGGGATACACAGATAAGATGGTATGAATGAATCACTAAAGGAAAATTACAAGTTAAAGAAGAAATTGCATTTCAGAGTCATTGACTTTCCTTCTGACTGAGCAAAAACCACTACACCAGCAGGTGTGCCAGCAGCATAGAAAGTGCTGTTAATTTAGCAATACCAACATTTGCTTTGCAGAGAGGCCACGTGGCCTTTCATGCATGGCTGAGCCTCCTCAGCTGCCCTTTGCTAAGCTTTGGTTTTGTTCTGTGCTGCAGGCAGGCTCTCTGTTTCCACAATAACAGCACCAAATTCAGAATTAAACACTGACTTTTTCTGGATTAAAAGCAAATATACAGATGACACAGCTTATAGCACCCTTTGTAAAAAGCCAGGAAAATCCTGCAGATGACCTGCCCTGGGGGGGAGAGGACTGCTGCTGAACACAGAAAGTGCTCCAAGTGGTCACATATCTCAGTGAGCACGGCAAAGATGCTATTCATGTATTTGAGAGGATGGGTGATGTGCGCTGCTCGTGCTGGGTACAAACCTTCCATTTGTTGGGCAGAAAGGCCCCGTTGCTGCTTCATTATTGTGTTAGCAAAGTGGCAAGTTAAGCCACTTTTCCAGTTGCTCTTGCTGTTCCGATAAAGTCTCTGACTCCAGGTCTGTGCTGTCATTATTTTTACACAGCTGCATCTCTTTTCTCTCAGCTAATCCAAACTATTGAAACGATAAAGACATATCACTGGTGGCAATAATTATCTCAGTTTGGTTTGGTTTTGGTTTGGAATATTTTTGTTCCTTCTTTTCTTCCCCCTTAGGATAATCTTCTTGATTTTATTGTTCTCTAATAAAATCGAGTTTTAAAGAAATTGCAGGACCCCTGCATTGCCAGATAATTGTAATTTTCTTCAAATTAATAACCAGGTCCAGAGAGTACAATTGGGATTGAAAATTGTGGCAAAAGAAATATTCCTGCTTCTGTAGGTTTTTGTTAAATAACTGAGAAGGAATAGGCAATATAATTATTAGAAAGCAGCTGGAGTATTTGGGTTTTTTTTGCAGCCACTACCACCAGGAAGCATTGACTCTGCTGTGGGACTTGGAATGGTATGGCACCATTCTCCATGGTGATCTGGTCTTTTCTGTTCAAAACAGCTATAGGATTTCTTTTGGACTGAGTAACTTATATTCTACAATACAAATTTGGCACTGTCCAAATTCAGCTCTCAGTTTAGGGTGTGAGAACTACAAGGAAGGGAAGTCTGAACCATTTGTAGGCTGTTACCTACTCAATGTACATGCAGACACGAGGGACTGACAGAAACAGGAAAATTATCTTTTAGATATATATTTACAGGGGTATTCTCCTTATTTCCATGTGGTTTTGTTTGTATCATATACATATTGTATTATAGTCTGGTTTGTTTGGATTATTGATTTTGTGGTGTTTGGCCACAGTATTGCAGTTAATTGAGATGTACTCACTAAATTAACATCAGAAATATCTGGGATTTTTATCTGTTAAATCTGTTATTCACCTGCTCAGATGCAGGTGGAGAATGAAATTCATTGCCCTGGGCAGAATGCTTTCTTCATCTCTCCTCAGCTCTGCTTTTGATGCCTACCTGACCACACACACTCTCACCCCACGCATAACACCTCCAGGACACCAGCAACAAGCAGTTGCCATCGCCCTTGTGAGAGGAACCTCTCAGAATGCCTGTTTTGGGACTGCCTGCAGACATGTGCCTTGGCTTCCCAACTAGGATTGGCATCCTTGCAAAACGACAGAGCAGCTTTGGGCTTCTTCCACCTGCTGCCCAGAGGCAGGCTGCAGGGGAAGGATTAAATAGCAAAAAGACCTGGTCTCCGATTTGATATTTCCTGGCCATAGCAGTTGGAGCACATGATATTCCAAAAGCTTCTCTAATTTAGACTCAATTTCTTTGTTATTGCAATGGATGAAAAAGGACACCCAATTGCACTTTACTTACTGTTTAGCTTCTTCTCATACATATAGCAATTGTTATTATTGTCTCCCACAAATTGTGATTTTCTATGGAAGATGTTAACCCAAACACTTTATCTTTCTCCGATTTGGTCATATTTCTTTTTCAGATCTTACCTTGAAGTCAATGAACTAGAAGGACATACTTCAGAGGAGAATATTAGAATCCTCCCAGGGCAACTTTATTGTAATTATTACTACTAATTATTTGGATGTTTTATTCTGATTAATATTATATTAATTTAAATTGTGCTGTTGTATTTCTTACCTTGAACATAAGATAAATGAGTTACTAAGTAAGAATAATCACCTCTATTATTTGAATTGTAAGTCATTTTGTAAGAAAAACACCTTGTAACTGGGCTATCTAGACTCTGATCTTTTCTGAACTGTCCATTTCAGAACTTAGCATGTATTCTGTTCAATCAGACTGAACTATTTGGGCTTCTCTGCCCAAGGCAGCAGATTTAGAGTTGTTCTGTGGTTGCTTTAGGAATGACCTGGCTTCATGATGTACTCAAGCCATCTAGCCAAGACTGAAGAAGCTGGGTGAATTGAACAGGTCTACCAGCTCTCATTTTCACCCTGATCTGATTAACAGAAGAGGGAAAGGAAAAACGGTCCTTGATATTTAATGCAATTTCTCACTGACTAGAAGATGTAAATCTGTTTTGTAGCTGAAAACATATGTTTTGTTGCTGTGATTATTTTTTTCTTGATATCGGTGAAAAATCAAATGAGGATTTTTTTTCTATCAGTTTTAGATTCACATGTTTCTCAGCTTTGTGTCTCTCACCAGTTTCCACAGATGAAACTTGATCAGCCTACATGAAATTTAACAAGAGCAAATGCCAGATTCTACACCTGGGATAGATATAATAGCAGGCATAAGTATAAACTGGGAGAGGAGTGCCTGGAGAACAGCCCTGCAGAAAAGAATCTGCGGATGTTGGTAGATGGTAAATTTAATCTGAGCTAGCAGTGAGCCCTGGCAGCCAAGAGGGCAAACTCATCCAGGGTGTCAGACCACATCATGCTTGTCAGTGTTTCAGAGGCATTTGGACAATGCCCTTAAAAATATGCTTTAATTTTTGGTCAGTCCTAAAGTGGTCAGGCAGCTGAATGATAGTTGTAGGTCCCTTATAATTGAAATATTCCATTCTATTCTATTCCAGTCCTGAGAGAGTTTAGTATTGGTGGGCTATCTCACAGACGGAGTCAAACTCTACTAAAAGCGTAATGAGTCTCTCCATTAATTTTCAACTGGACTTTATCAGAGCATGAACTTGTCACATGGTTTTGCTTTTTTAAAGTAACTACCATAACTTGTTACTTAATTTAACCTGTCACAATATATACTTATATCTTAAAATGCCCTTCTCTAGGTTTTTGTTCTGTTTCAAAAACAGTTCAAAACCAGATGTCATGTAAAGAAAAGTAATTTATTCTACCAGACAATTCTTATGTTTATTACTACCAAAGTGAAGTCAAACTCAAATCTTGTGGAAAAGATACTATACCACATATACGTGAAAGAATAATTTTCTTTTGCAAAGCTTAATATAAACAGAAGTTGGTTTTGGACATAGAAAGTAAAGACTTGCTTCAAGTTACAGACTGAATTTTCTTTATTATTTTGTGTTATCTAATTTAAAATTTAATTCTTCCTGGGGGGTAAAAAGGTCTCAACTATTTTATGTGTAGCTCTATTACACATGGATTAGTTTGTTAGTTCGATCTAGATTATGGTTTATCCATGTTATCAGCTTTTCCCTAGAGGTGGTTGTGCTTTCTGTGTCATGGTGACTTAAACATTTACCATTCATTACAGTAGCACACGGCACAAAATTCTTCACTAGTGGTAAATGAAAGGAAGATGTTTTGTGTGGCAAATCAGAGCCATAGAGCAGCCTGACTGGCTCTCAGTATCACTCAGCCAGCTGACTGGTAAACTGTGTCTCCAAGAAAGAAATGCTTTAGGAAAAATAATGCAAGTGCAAGCAGATAAAAATATTCTTCCCAGTATCCTATGCACATTTTACTTTATTACATGTTTTGCATATAAATGTATAAATAATTAAGCCTTTATTCATATATTAAACTTAGAGTCATGGTATTACTTGATTACAGTGTTATAACCTGTATATATGCTGTAGATCTTTCATTAGAAAATATGTACCAGATTTGAAGGCTCTTGAAAAGTGTCCACATCTGCAGAATACAGGCAAAGTTTCTTTACTGGAATACTTCTAATCAGTCACATTTTCCATGCCTTACATAATGATTCTGTCATGCACGCTTTATCAATTTTGAGCCTTAGGCCTGTGTTTGTGAGTTGGCGTTCTGTGAGGTGTGCGTGAAAAAACCTTTGAATAAGGAAGATAAAAGATGTCAGCTACCTTACTGACATCAGTTCTGGGAACTGGGTGCCAAAACAGATATGAATCAAAATATGCTTATACATTGCATTGCCATATGTGCTATGGCACTGCACAGTGCTGGAAACCAGTTTGAGATCCCAAAATTATAATATCTGCATTTGATTTAATCATCTGCACTAGTCTGATTATTACCAAGTTGCTGTCTGGTTTCTCAGGAATGATGACTTCTTTCAAAAACTAGTGTATAACCAACACAGAAAGTAGGTTTCTGTTAGAAATTAAATTCTGTGAAATTTCATTTTTCTTTGGAATTTTACCAGGAGAAGGGAAAGGCACATTTCTCAAAGCAAACACAAAACCTTCAGAAAAGACCGACATTTTTTGCAGTAGGTTGCATCTGTCACTGTCTGGGGCAGGCACAGAAGTTGTATATTTAAGAGCCTGATGTGGGGTCCAGAAAGATCCATGCAACATCTTGAAATATTTCAGTATGACCAGGGTGCTGAGGGGGTGTCACAAAAAGAGGACAGGAATTGATATCCAACCTCAACCCCTTTCCCCCCAAATAAAGAACTGCTTTTATCCCTACCCAATGTATCAGAGACTGTGTGAAAGACAGATATGAAGAAAAAGGTAATGTGGTGGTTCAGGAACAGTCCTCCAATATGTTGACATATTTTTGAAAGTATTTATGGTGTTTAGCTCTTTCACGTTAAGCATCCATTCCCTGGATTAACCTTCGAGAACCACAATAGTTGTTCATGTATCTTTGAAAGCCAGATATCAGTAAGATGTAAGAGAATGAAATTTAAGTTTGTTATGTCACGTAGTGGTAGCCAAACTCTCAAACAATGCCCTAGGTTACTTTCTTTGTAATCCTCACAAAAAGCAGAGGGAGATGAAGGAGAAGGAGAAGGAGAAGGAGAAAGAGGAGAAGAAGGAGGAGAAAAAAGAAGAAGGAGAAGGAACTGAAGAGAAAGGAAGAAAACGAAAGATTGTTGAGGAAGCATCTTTCCCTCTTTTGAACCTCCTTGATGTTTTCTGTGGAGACTATTTATATTCAGTAATACTCAGAATCTCTCAAAAGAGAAAGAATTCAACTGCTGTGATCCAGATTTCACATGAAGCATGTCTATGTTTATCAGTAGAAAGGGGGAGGAATCAGCTCCTTACAGCAACACAGTACTCGATTACAAAAACAGCACAGTAATACTCCAGCCTGAGACACATTGATGAATAATGAAAAAGCAAATGAAATCCAAGAAAGACAGAGTTCTCACTCTGAGTTAGCTATATGGGATTGCCAATAATCCAGGAAATGTTAAGGGAAATCAATGCTAAATGCCAAATCACACAGAAATTTCATGACTTCTGCTCTTCGTTCTTGTCCACTGCAGTAAAACAATCAGATATGGCAATACATAACCCTATTAACCACACCAGAGGAACGGTGTACTCAATTATCACCACTGAGATTTCTTTTAATGGGGTGTTTCCCTTTTCTGTCTGTTCAGTGTTTACAGCCTCTTAAAGATGTAAAGTCAGTAGCAAGAGACATCAGTAGAAGATAAAATTATTCTCCAGTTCAATGTCTTGCCTAATAAGAGAGGCATAAAACACTGAAATGTGACTTCAGAAGTTAGAGGGAGAAATATGGCTCCGTTTCTGCTGTACTGCTTTCTCCCAACAGTACCCAGGGTTGGCTGCAGCCAGAACCAAACCATTTCAGGTCTGCTAAGCAGGACTGATCCTCATCCTTCAGCGAATTATCACCTTTGCCTGTACTCTGCCAAGATACCTCCTTTGGATTGCAGCCACTTCTAAGAATTTCATTTCATGTTTTTTATTTAAATTTAATGACAGGTGCTAAAGCTGCATTTGCACCAATGAAAGAAGCTCACACACTCTCATGTGCTTGATTCTTAGGCAGCTATCAGCAGTGGAGAAGTCTCAGTGGGGATATCAGAGGTATCACGAAGATGATTCAGCTATTAAGGTCTGATTCAAGTCACTGGCCAAATGAGAACATCCTGAAGCCTACTTTTGTAAAATCCAATAAATAAAAAAGTATTCAACTAAAGAAAGAGAGAGGAGCTCTGAAGAAATGTAGTATATGCATAATGTATTTTGAAATTAAACAAAACATGTATGAGAGAGGTGAATCACTAAGCTAAAAGCACTTTTTTTTGTTTTACTTTATAGCTGTGAGCTAGAAATCCCACTGAAGTATTGAACTCCATAAAGAAAAGTTTTCTGAAAAAAACTAGAAGACTGTTCAGTGAATATATCAAGACTAATTATTTCTAATTAAGCAGCTAGGCAAGAGCATGAGATTGTGTACAAACACAGATAGAGAAATATGTTGCTCTCATGTATGGACTGTGTGCATACAAGATGAGAAAATGTTCAAACTTAGTAAGAATTAGGTTGAGCAATTAAGGCTAATTAGTTAAGATAAACTGCATGTAGCAGTACAAAATATGTAGTTGAAGGGTATTTAGGGAGTCATTTAACCATGTAAGATGTATATTGTACACTTAAGGGTAGCAATTATTCCAAATTTAGTTACCTATGCAACAAAATTACTATCAGTGGGAAAAAATGACTAGAAGCATATAGTGTATTTCTGAGGAGACCAGGCAGAAAATTGGAAGAGGAGCAGTGAAAAAATGTGTGTAGATATGGCAGAAAATGGACAATAAGGTGTAAAATCAAACAGACCACAAAGGAGGGTGGACTTTCTGATGGCAGGGGTGCAAACACCTACAGCCAGCAGTTCTGTGGGCCTGTAGACCCAAACCCAGTGGGATGGCAGTGACAACTTCAAGGGACAACCCCCTGGACTCTGCATCAGGTTCTGTGACTGGAAGGTTTGGTGTTGGAGGGTGGAGCAAGTCACAGCATTATTTCCACTTTGTATTCACTCAGGTGTTTTATTTCACAATGACACAATTACATCTTTGAACTTATTTTTAAAGACATCTGTCCAGAGAGGTAAGTAATCTTTGTTTTCAATAAATGTACCTCAAAATCTGCAAAGGTGGGGGAAAAAAGTGGCGTATTTCTGTCCTCTTTCTGTGGACATTTTCTGTGTGGGTTCTGTCATTTTGAAAGATGAGAGGAAAATCGATCCAACGTCGCTCATTGTAATTTTGGCAAATTCTAAATTATAGTTAGCAATTGTAGGAACTATCACTCAAAACTGAGACGGACATTTCGTCATTTATTTTTCTCTCTGAGTATTTTTCAAGATATGTGGGAATGATGGTCTTGAGCGTCACCTCAGTTATAACCAGAATAAAAAGTTCTTCGAAGTTAGTACAAGCAAGAACTTACTGCAAAGAATTGTGAGTAATAACATGTAAATTGTTATTTAGGAAGCAAGGTTAGTTTCTGGAAAAAGATAAAAACATTCTAAGATCCACAGAATTGTTTGGCTTTTAAAAAATTGTATCCTTAAAAGCTGGGAGTTATTTTGTTACCATGTAATTTTAATTTCACTTGTATTTTTAGGCAGGGTCATTGAAATAGATTATAGGAAGTTTCATAATGCTCATGTTGCTTGGCAAGACGACATCTCCCTGAAAAGATATCTGCAATGCTGCCTTTCACAATTTCATCAGCCTCCAAGAGCAAATATGCAAACAAGGAGAAAATTGTTTTAAAAGCTTGTGAATGCATTAGTTCCAATGTTTCTGTAATTCAAGTGTAAAGACTTCTTTTATGTCTGCCATTACTATTTTCACAGACTTTCTCATGATTTATTCTCTTTGGATCCAGCCTAAACTGCCATACAGTTTGATATCTTCAGTGCAAGTGCATGTGTGTCTCTATATTATCAGAAATAAAAATCCCAAGAATATATGCTTAGCACTAGAGCATCACCTTAAGTCCTCATTAAAAAAAAATTAAAACATTCAATCCTTTTAGAATAAATGTTTAAATAATTTCTTGTGTTTATTCACTGCCTCCTCACACCTACATCAAATAGAGGTTTACCAAAATTATTTTCACTTCTAGAACTCTGTGGAAGTGCAATTCTAACACATGGGTTTCTGGAGACATAGAGAGAGGACAGGGCACTGACTAAAGGTGAAATAGGCATTTCCTTCCCCATTCAGAGTCTAGGTGTTTTTATCAAATTACAGGAACATTTCACATAATTATCTTATGCTTCATTTTATCACAAAACTTTTTTATCTCCTGCTTTTAAGCCATTTCTGGTTTATCACTTTTTATCCCCCCCCCCCCCCCCACCTCTTTAAGTTGCAACTTTGATTTTCTCTTTCTCATGTATCATGGTTGTTCTTCCTCCTTCTTTGCCCCCTGTTTTTGATCTGTAAAAGGATCAGTATTCTGAGTCTTTGATTTAGAGCTCTGGTGGAATTATTGTTGTGTAAATCTGAGTGCTGTGATAAACAAATAGCAATTCATATTTCTCTTCCTACTGTTGCTGTGCTTTCCTAATAATGAGAAAAAATCACTTTTGAAGCCCTTGAAGCCCCACTTATCATTTGCTAATTGGTACTTCATAAATGAGAGTTGGAAGATTTGTCAGTGTTGAAGCATAAAATAAAATATTTTATTCTGGTAATTCAGATATTCCCACAACATCTTTTAATATTGCTGCCACTGATAATGGAAAGAAACCCAACATAATTCAGGGTTTTTTACTTACTCTAGAGCTGGGCTTTCTTGCCAGAGGGATTTGTGTTTTATGATTATAGTTCTGAAATTTAAGAAGAGTTCTTGGAAATCCTCAAAATGGAAAAAAATATCTGCAGCAATGACTGCCTAAACTTGAGTAGGATACAGCCCACTTCTCAAGACCTGAAACTTGTCATAACTTCAATGTCCTTTTACAGGAAGTTTCATTTGACTATCTGCCAAATGGAAGTCAGACAAGTAGCACAATGTGACTTCATCCTGCTGGAAAACTTTGTCAATAATAACTATAGAAAGAAGCAACCTAGAAAAGTAATTTAAATTTGCAATAGGGAAGTGCTGTATTATGTGGATCTGTAGAAAAGAAACCTCTTTTCTGCAGGAAATTGTCAAGAAGTTATTCATGCCAGGCTTTTTCCACCACATTTTCTTGTGTCTACAGTTAAAATTTTTAAGCTCATAGCCAGACAATTGACATAAGTTCCTAAGGAATTTTTTTGGCTGTGTTTGCTGCCATCAGTTTCTTTACCCACTTGTAAATTAAATAGAAATTACCATCCTCTCTATAAGTTATTTCATTTGCAAGTTGCTTGACTACGTGGCAGCTAATTTTAAAACTGTTTATAAAACAGTCACTAAAACGCAACACAGCATTCTTGTTTCTACTGGTTTAATCGCTTCTAAATTTTCCAGATAATGTCATTTCTTTCTCACTGCCTTATTTTTACTGATTAGCAATATTTCAATCTTTTTGTGTCCTCTGTTTAAATCCTGATGCAAAAGATCTCCCACTGAACTCAGTTCTTCAGAGCAATATTCACATTATTTCACTAACTGCTGCTATTGATTATACAATTCTTTATCTGCTGTCAGCTCTCCAGCTTTGTCAATATAAAATATTCCCATACACATTCTGAGATTCACTGTTAATTTACTAGTGCGACCTTGTCCTTCTCCAGTATCAGATTTCTCCAGCATTGCATCTGACAGTTTCTGACACACCTGACAACACTATTCAACAACTTGTATGTCTTCTCTTGTTACATAAATGTTTCCAATCACAAAACAACCTCCAAACCATATTGACTCCTCTATTCGTGGAAATACAATTCTAGATGTTCTTTAAAGTTCCTGACTAAAAGTGTTATTAATGTGGCTGAAAACAGCAACCATTTTGACTTGAACAGACAATCAGAAAGTGAAAATAATAAGCAAGTGATAATAAACAGTGAATAATCATTAGTCAAAGTAAACAATAGATGAACAATTGAAGGTTGAAATGTGCTACATAAACTATTGGCTGAATTATTACCAATGACAAATTCTTTATCAAAACAGAAAACAGGAATTCACAGAAAGAACTAACTACATCAAATAAACTATTCCTAGAAAATAGTTCAGCCATGAAATTTACTGTTGACTAATGCTTTATAATGCCCATAGAAATAATCTGAACTACTCACACATTCTTGGATTCTTTGGAAAAAGAACCTAAAAGCCAGAAAGCAAATGTAATACGTCTTATATCCTAGTGAACTTGCTACTCAAAGTGATGCATCAAAAGTACAGCATAAGTAGTAAATAAAATTGTTAAGTTGAATCAAATGTAAATTAAATTGTTAAGATGCATAAAGAGTGAATAGGAAATGAATACTGGGAAGTTCATAAGATCACTGTAAATTGCTTGGGAGATATCATTTGGTATTTTGCATTCAAGTTCATCATATCTCAGAAAAGATATGCTGAAGATGAAGGGTGGAAAGAGGATTGACAAAATATTACGCATAATACATAATGAAAACACAGTGATTTCCACAGAATGAGAAATATGAAAGATTAGGTCTGTTCAGTTTAGTGAAGATGTGACTGAAAGTGAGTATTTCAGAAAACTAGCAGAAATTTCTAGTGGACATACAGAAAATGTAAAACAGATATCCAGTACCTACTGTCCTCATATATCAAGAGGAAAGAGAGGGAGTTCAATAAAACAATATACAAGTTGAAGCTGATCAATAAAAATACTTTTTGTATAACTATGGCTGAGGCACAGAGCACACTGATACAAAATAATTCCACGAATAAACTCAGCAGTGTTTACAAATGGCAATTGACCTCATATTGATGTATGGGCTAGAGAAATATAGGAGGCATATAATCCTCATCCTTCAGCATATATACCAAGTACCAGTTGAGAAGTAATAGTAAGTTATTATTCAAATGGAAAAGTGATTCATTCTCCAGTGACTCAACCTCTTCTGGACTCCCCTAGAAAGGAAAAGAATTCAACTTCCACTCTTGCTCTCTCTGCCTAGGGAGGCAATCCAGAGCCAAGACATGGATAACTGCATGCAAGAAGGAAAGCAAGGGCTCAGGAAGTGGTTAATTTCAATGAATTTCCTCCAATCTGATGGCAAGCTATACACATTGATATACAGGCCCTGGCAAAACCAATTTTCTTTTTCCAAGAAGAAAACCAAATTAAGCCTACGACAAAAGTCCACATTATATAATTTGAATCTAGCAAATGGTTTCAGACATTTTTAGTCATCTCTATTTTGCACAATTAGAGAACAAAAGGGCAGGACAAGACTAGTTTGTTTTTATCAACACAGCTTTTTGTCTAAGGGATAAAATATTTGTTGTCTTTATTAAGTAACCCCAGACTTGATACATTCTCCTGGAAAAGGCAGGGGTGGGATGCCTAACGCTGACAGTTTTTCCAACTTATGTCTTTTGCATATATTTTCCAAATTATCTAACTCTTTTAATATTAGCACTATTACAATCTTTCCACTATATCCATTTCTTCCACAGGAAGAAAATTTTGATTTGACTTTGAAAGACAATCACTTTCATTTCTTCCTTTTTTCCCCCCTTATGATTACTTGTCTTTATTCCAGAATTGCTTCTAACATGAAAATATCTATTGCCAGTTGTATAATCTCTATGCGATGGTTTAGCTGTAATTCATAGACATGTAACAGATAATTACATGTAATATGAAACTAATATACATCTATTTTGATATCATTTAATATATATCTAATTTTCAGGAAAAAAAAGTATTATCTGGAGAAGGTAGCATTTGTTTGGATGGAAACACAGGGTACCCCTTCTGGACTTGACCCAAGACCATAGATATCTATGTAAACATTTCAATTTCATACAGCAAGCCCTGACTGAATCATGGTCCTGCTGGCTGAAGAAATAATGCTTCAAAGACTGAGAGGTGCCAGAGCCCAGATTTGAGCTCACTCTCTCGCATGGAAGTTACAGACCCTCTTCTTAGCTCTGTGACTGCTCCAAAGGGAACTGAACCCATTTGGTCTTTCCTTCTCAAGGTTAAATTCTCATATTAAAACAGCAGTACTGTAAATTGATAAGGCAGCTTTTCAAAATGCAGTCAGAGTTTATGATCCTCTCAAAATACCTGGAAATCGTGGAGGCTAATGCTACCTAGTTAACTCTTAGCCTACGCATCTATAAAAAGTCTCTATGTTCATTGGCCTGTTGTAATTTTTCAAATAAACCAAAAAATGGAAGAACTGAGCCTCAATCATTTATTTCAAACGACATCTGACAGACCAAGGAAAACAGATACATATATATTGGTGTATAAAATGCAAATTAAGCTATTAACAAAAGTTTAAGATTTATTTCTCTTTTAAAAAAATTAAAAGATACACAGCACTAATGTTCAAATTCAAAATGAAACTTTTAGATTCAGGATGAAGAAAAGCTTTTGTGTTCATATTTCTAAGTATAAAACAATTTTTTTCTTTTTTTCCTTTTTTTTTCTTTTTTTTACAACAGACATACAACACATTTGAGGTTAACTTGAAACAACTCTTTTCTGCTCATTTTTCAGATTTGACAGTAAACTGAAAAAACAATGATTTACAGAGCTCTCCTCCATGACCTAGAGCTCTGTGATTCATCACTCCTCACTCAGGTTTCATTAGCTGTTGTCTAAATGCTCATTATCTTTTGGAGGTACATATTTTATTCTTTGTTTCATCTTCCTTAAGGAAAGAAATTATTTGCTCATTTATAGCACAGCCAACAATTGTATTAGCTAGCCTTGCTGCATACCTGGAGCAAATCTTTCAAGAGCTAAGTAAACATGAAGGAAGAAAAATTATTCAGAGTGATCAAAGGCCAAAGAATTTCTTCCTTCTCATTTAAAGTAATTCCTTCAATTATCAATACAATGATCAGAAGTTCTGACTGCAGTAAAATCTACAAATTTTGAACACAGCCATTATTTCACGTTTTACAAAAATAACACAAGATCACTTAGCTACAACTTTCAATAGATCCAAATGGTTATGTTTGTTATTCTCTGTAGTTCAGAAACCTTTATTTTTATTACAAGTACTGCTTTGGTCAAAAATTTCCCTCTGACATCGAGTGATTTGCAATAACTAATATTTTGAGATTGCTGTCTGAGATATTCCAGTGTAAGGGACTAGAAGTTCTGCGAATTTTGCATTGAAATTCCCCCTGAAATCAAACTGTGGGATGAAAGAGAAAGAAGCAGAGGTTGAAGCCTGTAGGAGTTGAGGAGGAAGCTGGAGGGAGGGTCATAACCAGACTTTTGCTCTGCTTTGTGCCTTTCCTCACCAGAATTCCTGCTCCTGCATAGCAGAGCTCCAAGTGTGCCCATTTTGCAAAGGAATTCTCTGAGAGGAGGGGGCAGTCCCTTAATTTTAAAGGACGTTAAAGAAGAAAGATAAAACTCCCTAAATTGTATTCATAGGGACATGGCAGTAAAGGTGGGGAGGCACTACCATAAAATAATTTCCCTCACAATCACAAGACAAATTGAGCAGGTTATGCAGAGCATCAGTTCCATTTTTCTCCATGCACCATAAGCCACTGGTTGGTTATCAGCACAGGATAAGAAACTGAGGGTTTAGTGGCACCTCTCAAAGAAAAACCTCTGAGAGAACAGAGCAAAGAGCTTAAGGGCATTGTCAGAGTCTGATGCACTCCCACCAGCAGAGAACTTGCCAAAGGCCCAGACCCACCCTGGAAGTCTGGGACTGACACATTTCAAAATAAAACAGCCACACTGCACTTCAAAATCAAACATCTCTTTCTCCTCTCCAATCCATTCCCTAGAGCTTTGGCTGTCAACCTGCTCTGGTGAAAGAAATCAATCCCATCACCAGGTTACCCAAGGAGCCTGGAAACTGGCAAATTTCAGGTGATGTGTTTCAGTTTGGCATTATCACAACTGTAATAATGGTATTTGCTGCATTTTCCCTTTGTCTAGTGCCAAAAAAGTGCAGTGAAGTACAAGCAGATATTATATGTGTCTCTGTGGTGTATGCCATGGGAATATATAATCCTTGTAATATACTGTGGATTAAAATTTTACATCTTTATTTGTAATGTTGTGTGGCTGCTTGATGACCTGTAAATACAGTGCCAAAGTTTAAAACTACTTCTTTGGATGGTAATTCATGTATTGGAATACTTTCACACTACAACTGATTCCAGAAAGATGTTAAAGTTTTGTGGGAGGGTAAATGCCATAATGAAACTAAGCACTGTGACAAAAATAAATAAAAGATGAGTGAACTAAGTCTGAAGAATTTTACCTGATTAAAACAAACTTATTTGTGCTCTTTGGGATGTTAATTCTTCACATTACATGTGTCCAATGTACTCCTTTTTTGTTTTACTAAGCAAAGTTTCCTTATGTCCTGTATAGAACATATTACATATATTTTATTTTAACCCGTTCTTTTAGAACGGCTCACTCAGTGATTTTACTAGATGTGCTGTAAGACACAGGCTAATTTCCCCATAGCCCTGATATATCTTTCATAAACTTACATTATTAACTAGATCATGAAATGTCGTCCAGACAGGCTTCTGGTGTTGTGAACAAATAAAGTTTTAATTCTGTTTCTCCTCTTAAGTTAGGTCTAGTCTGGGAAATACTATAACTAGGCCTCTCAAAGTGCCTTTGTCACCCATCCAGTTACTACAGAAAGTTTTACTGATCATGTAGATAGTGAGAATTTTGTCTGCATAAAAAATGTGTCAAGACAAACCAGCATAGGAACCATCTCTTACAGAAGACAAGATAGAGTCAGGCAAAGACATGAAAAATCCCAGTAATTCTGTTGCCAAGTCCTGGGTGAGTTTCCAGAATTTTCAAAGTCATGCAGAATATTTGTGGCAGAATTAAAAGCAGTTTACCCCTTTAACAGCAGGATATTTTGTGTGCCTTGGGACTCCTCATGTCAAAACCCTTTTTATCAGAGAAAAAGACTAAAACTTGTGCACAGTTTGCTGTTTCTCTGATAAATCATCATCAAAAAAACCACTGTGTATTACTAGTTTCAGTGCTCAGTTCATTGAGATTGCTCATATGGATGAAGGAACTTTCAATTTCTGCTCATTCCTTGCCTGTCTGAATGTTTTCCATGTGCTGTGGGACACAAAGGAGGGAAAGGAAGAACAGCAAGGTGAGGTTCACAATTTCTAGGTCTTTCCTTCTCATACCATTAATAAAACAAGATCTTGTTGCAATTCTGTAACTTGGAAATAGAGGATGGTCTCAAATTGTAGTTTAAAATGTTTATGTACTTGCTTTATATTTCAAGCTCCCAAATACTGGGATTTGTTGTGAAGCAAAGACAGAGCTCAGCACTGGCTTTGGTTCACAGAGGACCCTGTCAGGTACCACGTGTGGTACCGCTTGCCAGCCCAAGGACTCCTCTACTACCATGGCAAAAAGCATCTCCAAGAGACTGAGGAAAAGATACAGTGAGATGTAACAGTATATGGTTCCTGCTCCTACAAACTCCTGCATTGTTGTCTTTGTTGCAGCCACATTTTTTTCCTATCCACAAAACTTGCGCCCTCACTTGTGCCTGGCTGCTACTTGTCATTTATATTACAGGAAAGTTAACAGCACCCTGTATTGACTTCTTGTCCCTCAACAATATTCAAGAGCCATTTATAAATGCTTACTAATGCTACCTAAGTTCTAACTTCATTGTTTGTTCCATGTGTACAGCTATGTCTTTCCTTTACTATTTCCACCCATGCCTGTCTTCCATTGCAGCTGCTGTTTGCACTTAGGAAGGCAGAATATTCTACGTCTGTGTAAGTTCTGCTATTTCTAGGTCCCATCCCACTGCAGTGCTCTGCAGCTTGATCCTAACCTGGCAGACAGACTTCTTTTACCTGTTGAGCCTTACTTCCTGAGCCAGTTGATGGGTTGGAAAGTAAAACCATCTCCTAAAGAAATCATGGGCCACTGGATAGGCATAATCTGGGTGCTACCAACAGAGGGGCAGATAGTGCTGCATGGAAAATCAACTCTTCTGCACAGCCCACTGCATGTTCCTGAGAAGCACAGATCCAAGTTAAGCTGCTTGATTCCCCTTTCTCTGACACTTTGTGGCTCCTGCAGTTCTTTCCACGGGGGCATTTGTGGGCACTTCTTGTGAGGGTAAGATACCATATAACTGCAAAATGTTACATCTGAGCATAGATTTACTCAGTTCCTGCTGAAAGACTTGACAGAGCGAGACAGGCACATGGCATTCAGAGCAGCATTGATTACAGCTTTACTTCACCCTTCTGTCTGGAGGCATCAGTCACTGCTGCAAGACAACGTCACCCAAAGCCCGTGGTTCCTGCTGCTCAGCAGTGTTGTGCCCTGAGTGGTGATACCCCGAGCTCTGTTACTGCAGCCCGTGATATGATCACGGCCATTTACCCCCCATCTGTGCCCCTGCAGCCATGGGAGTTGTTGTGCTTGTAATCTCTTTTAAATAATGAGGTCTGACAGGCCAGGCACTGCCAGCTAGTGATGGACACCCTGAACAAGTTACAGGTCACAGAGCTGAAATCCAAATGGCTGTAACCACTCAGAAATCACACTGATTCACTGCCTCAAGCAGTCTATGGTGAGATACCTATAGAGACTGCAGATAAAAATAAGGAAACCAATCCAACAGGAACACTTGCTGCCCATTATAGCAATGGGTTTCACCACAGCTATGCGTGGCAGCTCAGCTGAAAGATGTGTTTGTGTTGTTTTCCACGGCACTGAGGCTGAAGTGGCTGCAGGAGATGAAAGTTATTCAGATTGAGACTCACCTCTGCCATGGTATTTGCCTTCCTTTTTCAGGGGCTACAGGATTTGTGCTCACTTTGACCTGTTGCAAAAAATCCGGTCTCTCAACTACATACTTCCCTGGATATGCAGAAACACTGGTTAATTAACCTGGAACTCATAGGAAAGAAAGGATGATTTTATGCTCCACAGGTGAAAGGGTAATATTTTGGAACACAATTCTGAATGCATAGCATGAGAAACTTTAAAGAAGGAAGACTGTCAGTCCCTTCTGAAGAATTGCAAACTGTTTTTTAAAGTGAATTCGAGCTATCTACCCCAGAAATAGAGACACCTGAAATCTCTCCAGACTCTGTCATTAAGTCTCTGAATATATCAAATACAAGTTTTGTTTGGCAGTAATGCTGGTGGAAATTAAGAAAACTATTAAAAAGAGGGTTGGAAAAATCCCTTTTTAACATAATGACAACAAACATTTGCACAATCAGTGGAAGGGAGAATAAGAAATTGTCTTCAAGCATTACCAAGGTAGCAAGTTAACTGGGGGATTTTGTATGATGGCATAGCAGCACTGCAAAATTGTCTCAATATAATTAAGTGCTCCATTATTTGCATGGCTTAAGGCTTGAATGCCAACAGAAGTTATGGAAAAGTAGAATATAACATTTTCAGATGCCAGACAGGGGTTTGTGTTGGTGAAGTTTTCAAGGGATGTCTCCCCATAGCAGGCAGGGAAGGGCGCTGGCCCCAGCTCCTCCTGTGGCAGGCCCTTACCCAAAGCTTTCTGCTGGCCACAAACCACTTGGGAAGATCTCAACCCTTCAAAAGCCCTAGAATTAAAAGGGCCTTGGTGCTGGCTTTGCCTTAAGATTCCCAGTATAATTTTGTCTCTTACAGCCTCTTCCAACACTCCAGTGATAGGACTGCTTGTGTTTGGAGCTCCTGCAGACATGCCACACCAGCCCTGGCAGCCTGAAGCAGCACCTGGGTGACAGAGTGAGCCCCTGAGCTGCAGTTTCAGCCCACTCAGGCTGAAGGACACAACTGATCACTGCAACTGTCTTAACAGAAGTAATCGGTAGTTTTTGCAGAGATATGCTGAGAAAGTTCTTCCCTTTACTGAAGGACTCAGGGTTAGTGTAATCCTGCCTCTTTCCTAGGTGCAGTCACTAGGCTTTAATTCTGCGTAATTGTCCTTTGCGTACTACACCAGTGATGTATTTGTGTTTGTAACAGGGCAAACAGCTTGCGTGATCCTTTTTACCACTTCCCCACCCTCCTAGAAGAATCCTCCAGTCATAGCACCAGTCACAGCTGAGAATTCACCTTAGGCCCCACAGCCATGTCCTCACACACCTCAGTATTCCTCTGAGATCCCACGGGTCACAGGACACAGATTTTCTTTCCATTCTGGAGCAGATCATGGCTGCATTCAGCTTGCTCTGACAAAAGTCACTTCCAGCTACAGTGTTTCTATTTAGGTATCTATGGCACATAAATAAATTACCCTGTACCCTTAGTGCTGACCCTTTTATAAATTTCCATTTGAAGTAAAGCATAAAAACTAGTGGTAAAGCAAAACCTAGAAATATGGTTAAAATGGAGTTTCAAAATGTATCTTGACATGCATGCAGAGATCTTCAGTTTCCCATAGAATGAAACCATATTTCATCTTTTTCCAGTCTTCTGGGAAGGTTTTATGCAATTCCCAACAGAAACACTTGGAAGTGGGGAGATTTCCCCCTTTCAGATTAAACAGCTTGCTTCAGTTGTTATAATATGCCTCTTTCCCATTGTGTTACTCTTTTTTCACCCTCCCTTGTGCTTGAGAAACAAAATAACTTGCCTGTAGAGACAGAATTTTTCAGGAAAAAAAACCAGTTTTTCATGTTCATTTAACTGAGCTTGTAATTTTTTAACTGAATAAGTTAAAGTGAAGTAAGATTTCACATATACAAAGAGCATCCTTCTACAAGAATGTAACAAAAATAGAAATTGTCAATTAGCTGTATAAAAGAAAATTAGTTTGCGGCTTTTTGATCAGAAAATTTCAGGTAGTTAAAAAATCAGTTACAAGGCTAACACATGATGCTCAGAAGCTTTTCAAGAAACACAAGATATAAAATCAGAAGGAAGAGACTCCAAGTATAATGCAAAGACAGAGAAATTTACAACTTATTTCACATTTTCCATGGCTGCTGAGCTCGCCTCTGTGTGATAATTGCTTGTGCTGGTGCCAGAACTCGCTACCATGGGTGGGAGATGGTTTCTCCAGAGATCAGTGTTCACTTCTTGTTTCTCTGGTGGCATCTCAAGTGCCTGTAGTGTTCCTAGTGGATTTAGCTGGGTCCTTTGCTCTTTGCCTGGCTCAGGTCCTCAAGACCTTGAAAATGTTTGCAATCCTTCTTCTAGTCCATTTTATTTTGTTGAGAAATGCACTCCCTAGACCTTTCTGCCTGTACGTCCCTGCTCACAGCATGGTGCCACACAGGAAGCAAGAAAGAAAACAAAAAACCCAGAGACATGGGACCTAGGTGCAGAGGCCAGAAGGATGAGTTCTGAAGGGAGTTGACAGCCAGAAGTTTCTGGTTGAATTGTTGGGATTTTTTGTGTTTTTTGCCTTTTGTTTCCAGGCAAAACGTGTTTGAGGGTGTGGACTATTGAAAGTCTCGGGTGCAGTGTTTGTTTTGTTTGCTTCATACAGTAAAGCAGACCAAATGTTTACTGAATTTCAGCCATTCCACTCAATAACCCCCACACTTTATTTGTTGTCTAAACATTTATCTGAACTTCTCTGTGGCAGTAGCATAGTACTTGATAGGTAACAGAGCTAACTCATCTGCAAGCACCAGAAAAAAATAGCTCATTTCAAAAATGAGGATGTGAAATCAAAGGATGGCTGTGGTATGATTCTGTATATCTCAGTAATATTAAAGTCTAAGCTCTCAAACACTGTAGACAGCACCCTGATATAAATAAAAACTGAGCAGCAGCTACAAGAGAGACAATTTTGAGGGGATTTAATGGATTACAGTCCTGTGGTAGGTCTCTAATGTCCATCTTTTCCAGAATGGAATGGATTTGAAAGTTTGATGAAATAAGATCACATTCTCCAGATTCACAGACGGAAAAAATGCACTGTACAAACAGCCAGCTATCACTGAGGGAAATTTAGACTGGCTGATAAGACACTGCCTAACTCTGATGAAAGTGTTCATCACAAAATTGTCCTTTCAGTGACTCAGTGCAGCATTTCAGTAAATACAGTTATTGTTCTTTTCCTCTTATATACACTGACCACACAAGAAATTAAGCAGTCCAGCACAGTCTGTGTCCTCGTTAGGTTAATAAGAATTTCAGCAAGAATTCTGTGTCCCATTGTGTTCTTTGAATTACATGGTTCGGCACCAAGCTTTTTAAAAACAGCTTGCAAAAGAAAGGAGTCCCTCTGCCCAGAACTAGCAAAGGATCCAAATGAAAATGCAGTGTTGTATGTTAAGAATGGTAATGAAATGCACTTTAATTAATTAAATATATAGAAAAGAAGAATCAGAAGGAATAACATGCTAATAAGTGCCTGGTAATATAGTTGCTCTTGGCAAGAAATATCGATTACTGGGCTGTTTCACATTTGTTATGCAGTAATGCACTGAGCACACATAGAAAAGTGACAACTCTGAAGTAATTACATAGGAATTGTCAGTACATTCATTTGTGTTTGGGTTATTTCACTGCACTGGCATTTCTATAAATTATAACATGTCACCTTAGATGCACACAAAAGTTAAATCATTTATCTTCCAACTAATCATAGAAACAAGTACAAAAAGGTCCCTTGACAAGAATTTGGATAAAGGCCTTAATAAAAATTGTAATGCTGTAAGACTTCTGGCTGATTTTTTTTCTTCTAATTAATTGAAGCTAGATTTATTTGTATTCCAATTATCTAAGGTCAAGAAAATACAACCTTGAGCTTTCTCCAGTGCACATATTTATGAGACATAAGCACTCAAAACTAGCCTGAAATAAACCCAATTATTTTCCAGAGGCCATTGAATAGTAAACTAATAGTTGTGACTTGTATTTGTGAAGTTATCTCTGCTATCTGAGGCTGAATCTGGTGACTTAAAGAAATATGCATGAGATCCATCAGGTACTTGATTTAAGACTCCTGGATTTGTCCTTGGCACTAGTCACAGTCTAGACCATACATTTTATTCTAAAATGTTACGAGCTAGTGACACAGCTGAATGAAGCACTTGTGTGTCAGAAGAGTGCTAATATAGTATTTTAAATTTATGAGTATCCTTATAGCTAAAACAACTATCTATCTACTCAGATAATAATAGAAGTAATTGGCATCTCTGTAAAAGCTGGCATTTGTGGTTTTTGTTTGTTTATTTGTCTGTTTCACTATCTGGAGTGAGGGAAAAAAAAAAAAGAAAAAGAGAAAAGCCATCATTTACACAAGCCAACAACATTCCTTTGCAGCAAAGAAGGTTAACCTGTCCCAGGCTGCATTAGAAGGGGGACTGGAGAAGATGACCATCAGATACCCCGTCTAAACTCCGATTCTGAGCTTCTTTGAAAGAAAAGGAAAGAGAAAGAGAAAGGGAGAGAGAGAGGGAAAGAATTCCAACCTCTTACCTGATCCCAGCAGTCTGAAACATAGGTGTTTATTTCCCACTAAAATAAAAACACAAAACATATTCAGTGGAATTATTTAATATTGGTTTTCCTTCTTTATTTAGTTCACAGTGCATTTTTGTAATATTTTGAAGTTTTATCACAATCATAAACTTCTTAATTTTGATCAATGATGGGTTTTTCCCCATTTTGATCAATGACATTTTTTTCCCCAAACAAAATTACTGGACTGCTTAGTTAGTGATCTTGAGGTTGTTCATGTTGTTATGCCATTCTTTGTAAACTGCCACTTTAATAAAAGTACAACTATAAGCCCATGCCAGTGATCTGTGCTTGAATTAAACATCTCTGACGCTTAACCTATGCCAGTTGAGCAGTAGAAGAGACTAGAGTAGAAGATGTGTTAAGTTTATAAAGTCTATGATTTATTAACTTAAAAGGAATCTTCTCAGTGATGCATAGGCTGCCAAATCTGAAGATGTAACCCATTCTACATTTTGTGATTCTATTTAAGAATTTTTTTTTCAACTCAAGATAGGGAAGAAGTTCCTACCAAACTCTCCTCGAGAAATTTAAAACCAGGAATCAAGACACTGTTTTCAAACATGAAACCTTACAGACATGTTAGATGCTCACTTCATATAGACAGTATCCTAAACTGTTGTAAACTTGCATGAGGAAGCTGAAGCAGTGCTGTAGAAGCAGTGCTGCAGAAAATCTGTATGTCACAGCTTACTCATTATTGGAAAGTAAAAGGGCAGTTTTCACAGTCTGAGGTTGCTGACAGTAGCCGAGAAAGGTATTTGAGTGCAGCTGGCACACATGCTAGAAAATATTAGTTCATAATAAAAACCCCTAGTGTTCTGTTTGGTTTTTTTCTGAATATGAGGTAGGATTTTAATTCAGCAATAGATAAACTTTCAAATGGATCTATATTTTCAGTTTGCTTCAAGGCTGAGAAGTTCACATGATTATGCAAACTCTCAAATTCTGCCATTTGCAAAATGAGGCTTAGATGTTAAATGACACTCTCACTGCACAACTGCCATGACAGCCCATGTATATTTTACATATTGAACTGATGGCATATCCAGATTTCATGATTAGAGAATATTTGGGGTTAGATTTCTACTACTTCTTTATTCTGGATAGGCCTAGAAGGACTGACTGAACACGGTTCATGTTTTGGGCTCTCTGAGTAAAAATTCAAGAGAAAATTATTAAAAGACAGAAAACTTCTGCATACATTTGAGAATGAAGATCATCAGTTACAGCTTTGGACAATGGTTCAGACAAGGCTGTAGCTCATTCATTTCCATCTGGTTCTGTGCCTGACCCAGTTTACAGTAATTCAAACAAGAAAATTAAAGACACAAATTGCTGGAGAGTTGTGTATAACTTCACCTTTCCTCCTTACTTCCAACTTCAGTAATCTACTGTGAGCACCACAGTGAGATTATGGAACAAAAAGTTGATATATTTATTTCTAAATGCCAGTGACAAATCAGACAGCATGACCCAGTGCAATGAAGGGAGGCAATTACTTCTGAAAGGGTGAAAAAAGACTCTGATTTGTACTTTTCGAGTTATGAAATACTTTTGATAACTTGTTTCCCTGATGGCCATCACTCCTCATGTGTCACTCTGGGTTATCCCTGGGGTATGTTTATGTAACAGTCAATTGGCTCTAAAGGTCTTTTTTTTCCTATTGGGTGAATTTGACAGTCAGGTTTGAGAATGGCTTAACTCCCCATTAACTGCTGCTAATTTACAAGAGAACTCCTGCAGAAAGCAAACAAACAAGCTCATAATTTGATGCAACATCAGTCTGGAGCACCAAACAAAACCATTAGGAACAGCACAACTATTGGGATTAGCAAACACAGGTGATGGGGAGAAGGGGCAGTCAAGCAAACACCAGAGCTATATCATTCTCTGGGAGAGCTAACATGATTCTCTTCAATTATAAATCTTCCTGTGGGGTTCAGAAACACTCAAAAAACCTCACACACAAAGGCACATTCAAAGCTCAAGTTCGTGTCTAAGAATTTTGATGTGCAGTAAATGAAAAGGCACTATTCATACTTTTTCTCAACTTATCTTTAAGGACAAAATTTGAGAGTGAAATGAATTCCATGTAATGGAACTGCATACAACAAAGTTCCCCAGAAAAGCTGCTTTAAGTGTCCTTCCTATTCCAGAGTTTGAAATTTGCACCCACTCTGTATTACATGTTAAATCCTGCTGCAAACACAGTCTATGAGGGTTGAGAGAAAAGAAGTTTGTTTCAGATCCATTTTCACTCCTGACAAGCCTTTGGTGAGGCCAGCAGTGGTTATGCAAATTTCACTAGTTATAAAAAGTCTTTTATTCCCCTTCTGTTTTTTAGTTAAATTAAAAACAACTCAAATGGAGAATTCTGAAAGACCATTATATGAGCACAGTTCGTAATTGATGTTCATTTGTTCTGTGGAAAATAGAAATATTTCTTCTATGTCATCATACTTTTGAATGTTACATTTAAGGCCGTAATGACTGATTAACCCTCATAGTGTGAACTCCATTGTACAAATGACAATGTCTTTATTTCAGTGAATTTCTACTCTGAGCAAAATGTGATAATAACATTTGCTTAATTATTTGCAATTATGTAATTTCTGATGTCTTTGAAAAAATTAATCAAGTTTAACCGCTAAGGCTGTGCAAGAAACACACTACTTAGGTGGATCAGGACAGTCTAGCATCTATCAGGGAGCATTTTATGCTCCAGGGAAACCCTGCCACAAAAAATTTTAAAAAAAGGGAAAAAAAAAAGAAAGAAAAGAAGAAACTAAATGAGAAGATAAGAGAGAAGAGAAGAGAAGAGAAGAGAAGAGAAGAGAAGAGAAGAGAAGAGAAGAGAAGAGAAGAGAAGAGAAGAGAAGAGAAGAGAAGAGAAGAGAAGAGAAGAGAAGAGAAGAGAGAGAAGAGGAGAAAAAAGAGAGAAAAGAGAAGAGAAAAAAGAAAAGAAAAGAAAAGAAAAGAAAAGAAAAGAAAAGAAAAGAAAAGAAAAGAAAAGAAAAGAAAAGAAAAGAAAAGAAAAGAAAAGAAAAGAAAAGAAAAGAAAGATGAAGCCAACAAGCGATAGGATATATTATTAAGAGGATGGGGTCTGATAGTTATGGAATGGAGGTCTAAAAAGGCAGGGAAGGGGATTCTACAGAGGCAATAAAAAGTATTGCTGCTTGAAGGATTTTATCACACAACATTGTCAAAGATATTTCAAATATCACCATTCCACAGGACTAAGTAAAACCAAGAAAGAAGCAGGAGATCTAAAGCTCTCCTTTAGGGCTTTTTTTCAGTTTATTAGCAGAAAAAAACCTTCCTAGTTTCATTGCTTGAAGTAATCTCAAATGTATCTGCCAATTGCAAGCAAAACATTTCTTGTCTTTTTTTTTTTGGGGGGGGGGGGGGGTGGGATGGCAATTATGGTTTTTTAATTTGTTTGGGGTTTTTTTTCTGGTTGAATGTATTTTATAATTTTCATCTGTACTTATTATAATTAGTTTGAACTGACAATTCAGCACATTTCATTCTCAGCTTTTAACAGAAGGAAACAATTCATTCTTTTTACCTAGAGATACATGATAAATTTGTTATTTGAATTAATAGCAATTCTTGCTGGCCCATTTGTATGGGATAAGCAATTGCTACATCACAGTCTCAGCAGCTGAATAGTACCTAGCAGAACCAAAGGACAGGTTTTCAGTTCAGAAGAACAAAAGGCAGTTGTGCCTGTGTTTTCTTTGAAGCTCTCCAACAGGATGAGCAAGTCAAGCTGACTCCTTGATCATCCCTTCTATGAAGATAAACCTCTCTGGGAAGCAGGGCTGAGGTAATGCCATAAACAGCTCTCTCTTTGTCAGATCATCTCCCAAGGGTTATAAGATGACAGGAAAGAGCTGAAGGACACTTAAAACTGTCCTAATGATACCTGCCACAGGAGGAATAAAAACCTTATAAAAGTGGTTTAAATTAATCTTTGTTCACGGCCATTAGTGCTGTGTTGGGCACAAATGAGCCAAACAACGGAGTCCAGACATCAATCATCTGCCAGACAAGTCCCTCTTGCAGTGCATTGCTTTTCTCAGGGGATCATGTGTTGCATCTGTTGTACCTGGAATGCAGTCCTTGGGGTTCGATATGACATTTGTTTCCACAGCAACCAACTGGGAAATAACCATAGGTGATATAAACTACATAAGCAGGATTGCTATGACAAACAATTCCAGCCTGCAAATCAAAACATAAAAGAGAATGAAAAATAAATTTCATTCCATCTGTATGGACATACCGTGAATAGTCAGATACAGGGTAGGATTCCAAGTTTCCAGTAGGTTTTAGCTGCATATTTCCCTGCTATGATTCTATTAAAGGTTGTCCTATCACCTGAGGATGTACTTTTATGTTGAAAATATAAACAAAGTCATCATGAAGTTCTCAGAGCAAACAGATTATTGCAGTAAGGATAACCAGCCATTTATTCACAAGTATATTGGCACTTCACTCATAAGGACACTTCAATAAAGTACTTATTGCCTTTTTATTTATGACAGTAACAACTTAAGTGTCCCCAAAGATTAGAAAAAAATCAATTATTTCAATAGCTTCATGAAAAGAACATCTTAACTGCCTTCCACATAACACAATTCTATTATATCAACCAAACGCTCATGGAAATATAACACTTGCATTTGAAGACAAATTCCACTTCTAGCAACATAGTTGCTGTTTTACAGTGCTACGCTGCCCCAAACAGAGCTGGAGGTGCCACAGCCAGGAAGGAATAAAGGAAAGACCAACTAAGCTTCCCTCTTGAGAAAATACTCAACTCTACCTTCAAATTTATCCTTTCTGGGAACAGCACTCATTTAAATTAAAGAGGGATATTTTCTTGTGTGGGGACCTTAAGTACTTCAAGCGATGAAAAATATTCAAAGCAAAGTTTTCCAGAAGTTCATAGATCACATTATAAATTCCTTGTGTAGTTAGATGCTGTGCAAGCAGTCACAGTCCCTGCCAGAAACAAGAGTGCTTTGATATAAAATAAACAATAGCACAGGAGAGAGAGGTGGATAAAAGTCATTGCATTAGCCCCTCCTTATTTATTTTGGGTATTTTACTTAATTCTATATACCTTTGTTCAAAAACACCAGGAAATGTGGGGAAAAAAGAGCCAGGAACACCATTCAGCATTCCGGCCATTAACACGGGTGATTTGTCAGATATAGCAGATTTAAAGAGCAGATAAAAAAATAAGCCTCAAAAGCCCCCTGTGAAGAAGGGCAGCACTGTTGTTCCAATTTTATTAAGGGAAAATGAGTCACGGTGGGTTAAAGTCAAATACAGGGACTGAAGTCACACTAGACCTGTGTAGCTCAGCTTCAGAATGAAGTCCACCTAGGTCCTGCTTCTTTCTTTTAATAGCATGACCGTGCTGGCTTTCTAAAGAGCCATGAATATATTACAGAAATTGACTTTCTTCTGCCACTGCATGGGCTGCCACAACAGGCTGAATGCAAACAGGAATGATTCCAGGGAACTGATTTCATAACCATTTGGAGCTCAGGGATAGGAGAGATTGATGAATATGTGCTGTAAGGCATTTCCCCCACTCTGCTTTTACCTCACAATAGTGAATTCCCTCACAAAGATTAAGTAAGTGCATAAACACAGGTGAGTGAGGCTTTTAACTTTCCTGCTCTTCACCAGCTGTTCTTCCATTCCACTGAATTTTCACTTACTGCATTTTCAGATTGACTATGAAAATGTGGGATGTATCAAAAAACTTCACAAAAACACACAGAAGCATAGAAGGATGAAAAAATAGGAAGCAATTGAGAGACAGGCAGAGTTCACAGAAAGCACTCTCTCTGCTTCATAAGTTTGATTGGAATTATTATCACCTCAGAACCCTCAGTCAATGCCAGAATACAAAATGGCTGATAGAAAACCTGTAGCTAGAAAGCAATTCTCCATGTATTTCTTTGCATTCTCTGCTCAGCGGATTTACAAAAGGGATGTTCAGAAATTGTTTCCTCTTTGGACTAATTAAAGGATAGGGCCATGGTGGTAATAATGAGAACTGGACTTCTGAGACACTGGGAGAAACATTTAACACTGGCAGAGAATGTTGAACAGCTGTGAGACTGAAAATTGTGACAGAAATGAATGTCAGTTTAGGAAAAAAAAGAAACTGATCTGATGGATACTCTGAAATCACTCTCACTGCTCCTAAGGTAAAATTATGAAAAATCCCTAATCCCCCCTCTTTTTTTTTTTTCTTTAAACAAAAGGTCTCTTTGGCTCTTGGACAGTGAATGTGAAGGTTATTAGTTTTGCCTTGAACCATTAGGGCTAGCCATTTGTTTTCTGTTTTAAAAACGAGAATAAAGAGAAAGCAGTAGAAGCTTCATTTGCAATGTAACAAGGAGAAAATCCACTTGTCTGGGAGAAGGAACTAAAAAGAATTTACCCTTAGGGAAAATTTCCTGCTCCAAGATACTGAGATTCACTTTTTCACCCACAGAGCTGACCTTTACCAGATTTCTTGAGAGTCTGACAACCTGCAAACACTTGGTCTTCCATGAACAGCCAGCTCTCCCTCCTTTCCTCTCTACCCCTGCCCAAGTGTGTGCTGGAACTTACTTTCTTTTCCTGGATCAGATTTTTCTGCATAGTGTTGTAAATTCCTTGTGTCTAGCACAGCACAGAGTGTGTAAGACCCCTGAAAGATGGGAAGGTAGCTAACAGTGCTATTCTAGTGAAGCTGTTACAAGGTTGTATTTTTGCATGAGGGTGCAAACACCTCACCTTGGGAAGTGTTGTGTATAAGCAAGTACAACACACTTAGACATTTTTGCTTACTTCCTGCCTCTCCTCCAACACATTTTTCAGGCCAAAAAAGAATAAAAGTAGAAGAGGAATTCAAAGTGCATGTGCAATTTTTTGGGACCACTTAACACTATCCCCATTGGTCAGAGCCAGGGTGTAGGTAGGAGATGCACCTTGTGCGCTGCTGCAACATGACAGAGCAGCTATTTCCACAGCCACCTTAATTCTCAGCACTTTGCATGAACTAAGCACTTCAGAAAAGTTGGAAGGATCAAAATGATGAGGTGGATTTTTTAACACCATGCAAGGTGTTTCCTAAATGCCTATAATTATGTATTTTTTTAAAAAAGGGGGGGGGGGGGAGAAAGGAATAATTAGAATATGACAAATTATTCATCAGTATCTCCCCACGTTAATGAGACATTTCACAAGGCAGTTAATTATACCAGAATGAATAGTGCATCCAGACTTATGCTGACACATCTGTAACATGAAAATCAGGTTGTTCTGAAAAATCTGATGCTGTTACTAGACTTCACCAAACAGTGTCTCAAAAACATTTCAATGTTTCATCTAAAGGATTTGCACAAGTTAAGTTAATTGGAGATAAGTTTATTCATCCAAACTTCTTTAATTTTCCACATTAGGCTTCTAAGGGATTTTTCATATTTTTTATTATTTTTAAGAAATGATGTAACACCAAAAATCTCTCTCCTTAATCAGAGGAGAGAGTAGGTTACTGCTCTGCATTCTAAAAAAACCAAGAACAACCACATTAAAAATTTGGTATTTGACATTGTTCAGTGACAGTTTTGTACATCACCAGAGTTGGATTTCACATTAGATTTTCCAAAGGATGTTGGAACGGCTGATCTGGGGATTAAGAACTCGTGCTCTGGGTAAAACTAATAATTCTGATTTTTCTTCAGTATCATCCATCATAAATACTTGTCCCCTAAGGCTGGCTCTCAGATCCATATGGAGCACATGATCACATTTTGCTTTTCTCCTGTTCAGGGTCCTTGCAGCAGTAACCTCAGTTGTGAAGGACACCTCAGGTGCCCATTCCCTCTGGAGGTCCAAGGTGAGCAACTCTTAATCTTGTCCATGCTCCCTTTCTCCACTGATAGTCACTGCTGGTGCCCTGGACCTCATTTTTGCTTCTCTTTCTAGAGGCAGCTGAGACTAAGGGCACTGTCTTTGGAGTGAACCTGACATGAGGGTAATAACTCAGAATCACCCTCCACAGCTCCAAACCCCCGCCAGCATGCAAATTAATACCTACAAACAGTCCCAAGCCTGATGTTTTTTTCATTATAAGGTCTTATACTTCCTGCCATTTACTATTGAAGCTCACATGATGAAAGATCCAGGTGTACTCTTCCTTAGCCAAAAAAAAACACAACAAAAAACATTGTGCTGTACTCTTCCCCATCCTATGGCACACGATGGAAAATCCACAGACAGACAAAGGTGTACTGGCAATTGAAGTGAGTGGTTGCAAAGCAGCTTTGTGGCTGGAGGGAGGCAGGAGAGGTAATTACACTGGAATCAACAGATATTTTGACAAATTGCTTACAACATTTTTATAAAACTCTTCAGAGTGTTGTGATTCACCTAGATCCATCTTTCCTGGATTGCAGGTGAAGTGAACAAACCAGTGTGGTTTCTGTAAGCTGCAGTTAATGGCTGCAGTTAATAGCTTGTGATATTGGTAGCAGGGATAGGAACTGCAATTAGTTTTATTAAAGGGAGAAAAGGCTTAAGGTAACAGAAGTTGGAAGCACCAATATTAATTAATTCCACAGAATTAAATGGAGGTGTCATTATTGAATCTGTGGTTTGAAGTAAAAAAGATGAGGCTTTAGAGGGCCACAAAAGCTTTTTCTCAGTCACTTTGATACCTCTTTCTTCCATTTTTTTTTCTTTTTGGTTGGGAGCGATGCATCATGTAGAGAAAGAAAATGAACATATCATAAAGGACATCAGGCAGGGGTTTTGTATTACATCTGTGCTGTACCCTAGGAGACAAAGTCAAGGCTGAAAACCTGTGTGTCCTGTAAAGGCCAGAGGTGGGACCTTCCCTTAACGCAAAAGCCCTCAGGGCTGGGTGGAGCACAAGCTGCACTAAAGTGGATATGACTCCACCAGTCTTCTGGGAAAGCATGGACTTTTTGTCAGGAAAAGAGTCCTTTTGGTTTGTATGATCCTGCAACCACAAATTGCAAAAAGACCTGGGAACAGCTGTCAGAGTGGTAATGACCAGCTAAGATATATGGTATTGGGCTTTTTCTCTTCCTCATAATTTTCACAGAATGCACACCTCAGAGGCTTTTTGTATTCTGGCACGAGGGGTGAGATAGGAGGAATGGATTATCCAAAAAGACCCAGCATTTATGTATTAAAAGCACAGGCAACTTCAGAGTTTTGGGGGCAAGCTACACCATCCATCTGATGGATGGAGCAGGCCCTGGCTCTGTGGAGGGGTGCACGTATGTGAGGTATATTAGAATTCTTTCAATCAGATTTTTTGTCACAGAAAATATTGCAGAGGGCTGTCCAAATAAAGCTGAAGCCCTGTGCCTTCACTTGTGCCACACAGAGTGACAGAGAACATCTTTGACTTCATCACTTGAGTAAAGAGCTGCTGTCCAGAGGCAAAACTGCCAGGACTTGGCTACAAATGCTCCAAGAGCATTCCCAATCAGCTACACCTTGCATTTGTCATGTCTGGCTGGGAGAGAAGCTGGTGCATCACTGGTGGAGTGTGTGAGTTGCTGATGCCCCACCAGAGGGCTATAAGGTGTGACAAAGTCCCACCAGAGAGCCCAGGAGGCTTCTCTAGTTGCCACATAGGCCACAGTAGCCTAGGATACTCTGACATTGAGGCAAGCTGGATTTCAATGGCAGAGCACACAGTCTTCCCTATAGGCACTGGGATTACATTCTGAAGGTAAATTGGAGTATTTCTAAGTGAATTTCAGTTGAGCTGTTTCAGAGTAGATAGGATCTAAACAGACAAGAAGTCAGGAAGAAGCTGCAGGGAGATAAGACCAGAAAGAGAAATATCTTTATTTCTTTATTATAAACCTGAGTGGCAGTTTTGCCTGCTTGATTTGGAAATATCAGCCAGTCCAGGTGATAGAACTAAGGAGCAGAATCAAGTATGTGGGCTTTAGCAGTGTAATAAGGAAAACTTAGTCCCCAAACTAACCTCACTTTCTCATAAGTGAGCTATATTGTATTTTGAGTTTACAGTGATCAGGGATTATCCTCCAAAATAAATAATAAAATAGCATCCCACATCTATGGCAAAAGTTAGAGTCTGAAGGTATAAACTGGAAACAATGACCTTGACTCTTCTTTCTCAGAGGTTCAGACAAAAAAAAAAATTAAAAAATCAGTGACGTTGATAAAGTTCTCTCAGGAAAGATAAAGTAAGAAATAAGAGAATTGGAGCCCAGATGCTTCTTATTTCTTTTTCAGATATTGCACTAGCTTCTCCTCTCTCCATGTCATTTCTTAGTTAGAATCCCTATTTTGCATGCAGAGCCAGGGCCATGATAAAATCCTTCCATCACATCCACTGATTACAGCCAGTCTCAGCCAGGGAAATGGATTAAAGGATCCAGCAGGACCTTTAAATCCCTGCAAAGGGGAGAAAAAAGAGAGCTGATAGAACAAAATAATGACCACATCCTTCTTGTTAGACAACAACAGTTACCATTAGGGATGAAACACTTTCTTCTAGAATATAAATGCCATGAAAATGCTGTATCTTCAAGGCTGTTTTTGTGATCATAATGAAAATACTAAAAGCACAGTTTGCTCCCCCACACACATTTTCTTCACATACTGGGAAAAATCAAATTTCTCTGCCTGAAAGCATCAGATTTACCACAACTTAGAAAGGTACTGCTCTTCAAGTGAGTGCTAACATTTCAACATGTTCATAGTCACAGCCACATTTGTTTAAACCCCATCTCAGCTTTCAGTCAAGATGTAGATCTGGAATCTGCAGGAGACATTAGTTTTCCTTCTGTTTCAGTGTCTTCCAGAGAATTCCTTAATTGATTAACTGGTTTTTGTTGCCCAGGTATGCTGCAAATTCCAACACAAACATAGAGAAATCAACCATTTAAACCAACATCAGTCTTAACAAGATGATCCATTTCATTCTCTTATAGAAGCTAATGAACCATTTTGAATTTATTGTGATAGAAAGAGAGTGTCTTCTTGCAATTAGGTTAATGAAGATTTATTCTCATGAACAGGTACTTTAAAATAATTATTTTCATTAGTTCTTATAAAAAGAAACTTCAAAAAAGATATATCTATGTACAATTTACTTAGATTACCCTGCATCTGAAAACACATTCTCAGAAGATGTTTCCAACTACTGTCTTACAAGAGGGAAAGAAAGTAACTCCTGCTTAGGAGACAGTTGGGTTGACATTTTGGAGCTTAAAATGAGTTTTTAGTGCTTGTAACAGTGTACAGCATTTATGAAATCACAATGATTTATCCATTTATCAATATACAGAGGCACTTTATCTCAGCCCTGAGGGATTTCTATATCTACCCAAGCTCTAGGCCTATTTCACTGCAGTCAAGTTTCTCTCACCCACAGCCACTAACCTTGATCCTTCTATTTGATTCTTGACTCTTAACATTCGCAATGGATCCTTAGAGTTTTTAAATGATGCCTCCTAAGGTGACAGTATCAAATATCCTTCGCTTCCCTGACCTTCAGATGTCCTTTTCATAAAGCTTTCTGCAACATCTCGGTACTCATAATCCTATGGCCTTTAAATAACAGCCCATCAAGTTGTACTTTGGTTTCAGGGGTGAAGAATAGACTATGCCTGTCACCCTGTGCTATCTCTTAATTGCTTTTTTACAGGATTTTACTTTGCAGCTTTGCTGATCACACCCTACATTTCAAAGGCATCTGGACAGGTTTTTTTTTAAATCAAATACTTGTATATTTCTCTTTATCCACTCCTCCCTTGGGCATGCCTTTCTGCAGATGAAGGGCTACCTGCAAAGATTTCAGTATCCTTGTGTGCAATCTTAAAGGTTTGATATCTTCCCATAATGTATTTGAAATGTGAAACAGCAGTCCTGTGGCACAACAAGGAAGTAGCCTTGTGCCATGACCTGCTTTACTGCTTTGAGTATGTTAGGTACATTTCTGAGAATGACTCTGCCTCAATGGAAATTGATTACATTTTATGTATGTATTTCACTGGTTTGCTTCTTTGTAAAGACAAAGGAATATAATATTTTTCCCTCCAGTGAACACAGAGCCTACTGACTTTGCTGGATCTTCTTTACCATGCTAAAAACAATTATTTTCTTAACCAGATTTGCCTTTATCTCAACTTTACAAGAACAGAAGTGATCCTAAACCCTGAGCTGAGGTTGAGTTGGGATCTTTGAGTCCCTTTCCTTCAATCGTTCCACTGTTATAATTTTAAGAAAGTACTTGTTGTTTAGCTCTGAAAAGTGTTATTTTGTCTACATCGTTACCTATGGTTCTAACACAAAAACTTTTGGAAATTATATGGTTTTTATTCATTCAAAGTGTAAGTTTCCATGCTCCCTTCCATAGGGATTAACTATCTATCATAGCTCAAAATCTGGGATCTTTATCTCTGCTGAGATACACAGTAGAACATACAGAATAGAATGGTATAAAGTGAATTCATTATTCCACATCCAATAAAAACTGTTTTGGCCTAGTGACCATTATTGGTTAAGTAAATGCTGATTTCTTATGAAGAATTAACTCTTAGAAGGCTAAAATTTATCCGAGACATAATCAGATCAAAATCTAGACCTTTAGCAGGTCAGTTAAAACTGTCAAGTATGCAAACCTTGTGGGAGATCCACTGCTTTCATCTTGTTTTCATGCATTCACATCACTCTCCTATTTTATATCTGTGAAGAGCTGAGTACTCCAATGTCAACACTACAATTTCCTATGTAACAACTTCTGCTCAAGTAAACAGAAGGCTGCTTAAGAACAAATTGTCATCAAAAGTAAATGTTGCTTTTTTGTCTTTTTTTTTCTCTTGACTATTACTACTTATGATCTGAGATTGAAACACTGGCTTAACTTTTCCTGTTTCTCTTCCACTCTACAAGAGCATTTCAGCTCTGGTGAGAGTTTGAACAACTTCACTCAACATCTTGTTCCCCATCACTCACTCAGAGCCAAGTCATCCCACATCCATTATCTGAGGGCTAATTCATCACCACCAGCTTCTGTTGTGAGCCAGCTGGTTTGAAAAGCCTCAGCCAGGTCCCTTGAGCAGTGTAATTCTCCATATAGAGGATGAGTTAATATTTTGCCACACATCTTTTTCGTAACTTCAGAATCTCTGGGGAAATGTACTTATTAACCAATTATACAGTGCATTTGGGCCGCAAAATAATTTACAAAAAGTGGCTGAAGATGTGTATACATTATCCCTTTTATAGATAGGTTAAAAAACCCACGGGGATGAGATGTGCCCTATCTGATATCACACCTAGCCTTGTACAAGTTGACAGAAGACAGGAAAAACTACATTTTCCCCAGCATTAACTATCACAAGATGCTCAAGTTAGGTTTTACTCTCAGGGCACTGAAATTATCCCACACCCACAGTGATATATGCATTTGCTTTTGCTAGGCTGAAAAATCCCTGGATGCTCATCCCAAGCTTTGTACTGTCATGACAGTTTGGGGTCTGTATGAAGTAGGCTGGGGAACAGATAATAAACCATTTTTTTCCTAGTTTCTTTGTTTGTTTCACTACTCTGCCAAAGAAAAATATTAGTACTCTGAGAAAGATTTGGACTGGGCAAACAGCTCCAGTGTTGGGAGAATGTGTAAGGTGCCAACTTCTCTGGAAGAAACATTTGTCAGAAAACTCATTAATGCTGGAAAAAAGACATCTAAGATTATTGAGCCCAACTAGGCCATTAGGCTCAATCACAAAGAGCACACCCAGCACAAAGAGGAAACCACTACTGAGGTTTACTCAACATTAGACAAAACTACTTGTGACAATGGATCCCAAGTAAGTTCAGAAATACTCAGGAATATATAGTAGCAGGCTCCCAAAAAGGACTGCATGTGAATAGCACTGCTGCTAGAACATGAACAAATTCCTAATGCAGCACATCGATAGCATTTTGGGATAATATATGTGTGAGATTTGTGTATGTGTTGTTCTTTTGCACAAAAAGGCAGAGAAGGGCTTCTCACTATCTCTAGAGGTAGCAGAGAGCAAAGGTCTGTTGAAGACAAACAGCACACAATGGGAATTCAGCAAAAATTTTGACCTTTGAAGAGGAGTGTTGGTGTTTGCATTAGATCACTTCTAGGGTAAAGAGCAAAAGAGCTTGCTCCTACCACATAGCTCATATTCAAGTGCCAGGAGTACCATCAGAGGTTTTATTCTATCCATCCCACAGGCTCTGCACCCGCTTGGGAAGGAGCACTGCTATGCATGAATCAGTTGTGCAGTATCTCTCACAAAGTCAGCAACTGATGCATCAGTTGCCAAGATCTCTATGCAGTTTTCTCTTAAGAGAAAACAAGACTGAAATATACTCAGCCCCCAGGCAGTAGGTTCCCTCCCTATAATTTACCATAAAACAGATCTGAATTTTTATTTTTTCCACTAAAACCACACACACTCAGGCTCCCTCCCTTTTCTTGACCAAGAAAATGTCTCTAAATGCATCTCTGCTGAAAGTTTGCTTATCTTAGACTACCCAAGACAACCTTTTTTATAGGGAAGGCAAGGAACTTTCCTGTCCTCTCCATTAAGAAAATCAGCAGGCCATTAGACAAAATTAAGTTGAAAACTAAAAATAAATCCATTTTAAAATATTTTGTGTCTGCAGAGCTGTTAAGAAATCTAATTTTGCAAATGGCTCTCATTTATTAACTAACTTATTATGTATCAAGTGATGTTGAAATGGCAGTCGTCAAGACCTTGCTCTCAAGTCTAAACAACAGCAGAGACAAAAGGATAATTTTCCGCTATAATCCATCAGCATCGTTATAGAAGCCTGAGTCTCTGCAGAAAAGCAGGATAACTACTTGAGCAATTTTTTTTTTTTCTATTTAGCTGTAATCCTAAATCAACACATTCATTTTGGACACTCGACTTAGCTTATTCCTCAGTATTGACTATCATTGCAGTACACACTAGAAAGTGTGCAATATCCAGGACTATATTCTATTTTGGAAGTTCTATTCACTAGTTTCCTAACTCTGTTTCTCAAAAGTTTTTTTTTTCTTTTTTGAGTAGTAAATGATGAAAGTCTACTTCAGCTGGATACTAGTGTAAAAATGCAACTTACAAGTTCATCTTGCTTTTCAAACCAGCCCAGAACAACATTGACTCAGCATTCATAACTCTATATCACTCCACATGTCATTTCTCCCATCTAAAATCAGAGATTTGCTAATGTGTTCCTGTTTAAAAGGAAAAATAGAAGTTTAATACACTTAGGTGGCATGTAATCAATTCTGAGAATTGCCAGATGCCTCCAACTCCACAACTGCTACACCTGTAGTAGCACTGAAGGCGTTTTTCAGTGTCACAAGCCAGAGATCTGAGAAACGTCAGAAAGAACCATGGCATTAACTTATTGAAGGAATTCTAAGTATCTATGTAGCACAAAAGATTTCCAACTTACGTCTTGCACTAAGCCTGAAGTACTTGGCTGGTTTTTTGTACACTCCTACAGAATTCAACAGGTCATCACACAGTTAGGTTTTTGTTTATTTGAGGGCCAGAGGAAGGGTGTATGGATTCTCTTTGGTGAGCACTTCAGGCATTATATGGCAGTAGAGACGGAGCTGTCACACAACGGTGAAGAAAGAATTTTTAATTTCAGCTCTGAGGTCACCAGAAAAAATTGTGAAGAATTAAATAAGAGCTATTGAATATTGAGGAGTTGAATATCTCCCAACCCCACCATCCCCACGCTTTTCAGGGAGCAAATGGACACAATACCACACAAACAGAAAGTGCTGTGTTGGTAAACGACATTTGGAAACCCACAGCAGCAGGTGACAGTGCGTTACTGGGGAGATTAATTACTTCTCATGCTTCCAGAGAGTCCATTAAGAAATCTGATCTACAAAACGGGCTCTCCTACACACATTACTTATCCATTAACAGTCTGAGAGCAATTAGCAATTAAGCAAAGCAGGTGATAGCATGTGCAATCCCTGTGAAGTAGCAAGAGAGAGATATCCATAATATTTTCACCTTGAAGTAGAAGCAGCATAGCAACAAGAGGTGAAGCAGCAAGCACTTCATTTGTATACTCCGGCCAGGAAAGGGACATGGCAACAGCTTGAAACAATTGAACCACTGTATCTAAATATTACCTGAGTTTCATTTGGTTAGATTTCCCCTCCTTGCCACTTTCCTTTTCCATTACATTGCTCTGTATTTTCCCCCATCTCTGACTTTGTCCTCTTTCTGCCACTGTTTCTTCTAGCCTTAACCTCTTTTAATATTTTTGACGTGTTTAGTGGTACTGCATTGATCAGCATTTTTTTACATTGTTCATGTCTATTGTGCAGTCATTTACCATCATATGTGTTGGGAAGATTTATTTCCTTTCTCCTTCTGGGACTTTAATCCTGAATTTTTTCTCACTGGCCTACTCAAACTTATCTGAATCACACCCCATGGGTGGTTTTCTCATCCTGTGAAACATCAGGGGAATACAGCAAGACCTTTTATCAGCAGAGAAAGGTAAAATAGTGCAGGAATATGTTTCTGGCTGAGAATTTTCCTTCAAAGATCTCTCTCTTGCTTCATCCCACTGTATTTTTCACTCCATCTACCTCTTGTGCAGCATTTATAAGGTTGTCTACTCTGACCCTCTTTTCAAGATCTTTAGCTTTGGCTGGCATTTAACTTGATATGGATAACAATTCCCTGGCACCTCTCTAGCATAATTACACATCATGAAATGCATTAAGGATTTTCTTTTGGGGCATCTGAGTCTGCACAACTGTTCATGATTTGGCATCTCTTTGAAGCTTGTCAAAGGGGCCACCAATTATGGTGATGGTGGGGTTTGTGATGTGTATGTAAAAATTGTCCAGCAAACACTAGAAAGTCACCAGAAATTTTTTTGCAGTCAATGAAATCTAAATGGGCTTTAGTCAATACATCCATGTCATGGATTTGATTTTGAGATATTTAACTGAAATTTTTGCACCCCACTGTTAATATCCTTTGAGTATATCTTCAGTGTTGAAGATTTTGTTTCATTCTTATTTAATTTTTCCTCCCTTGCCTGTTTCACTTTTAATTCTGTATTCACCCGGTTCAAAAACATTGTTATATTTCTTTAATCTCTGTCTTTTACCCCATTTTCACTCCTTTCTATCCTCTAGTACCCCTGTTCACACACTGGTGATTTAGTTGAAAATAAGGCAAACAGAATTAAGAAGCAGAACTTATGCAGGCTGAAGATATTCAGGCCTAGACTTTGCAATCCATTATTTCAGACAATTCAGAAATAATACAGTTTATCCAACTGCAGTGGAGATGGCCATCAACTCTAAGACAATTGCATTACTGAAAGGACAGTAAGTACGTGGAACAGGTTACAGGAGAGAATATTAAAGCAAGGTGAGATTAGTCATAGCATAATAGAGTCACAGAGAAGGAAAACACCTACATCATCCCTCAGGCCCCTCTGCCTTGCCAAGCCTAGATTGCTTTCCACTAAAACAGTCTCAAATTCTTGGTTGAGTCTAATTTAAGGGGTGCTAGTAGGCACTCACCTCCCAGTTTTCAGAGATTGCTCTTTACCTCTGGGGAGACTTCCTCTGCTTGTTGCTTTTGGTGAACTAAGCATGAGGTCAGACAGCTGCACTTTCTTGAACATAAAAACTTGCACTGCATGCCACAAAGTGATGGGCTTCTGAAACACTGCTGAACAATGAGATGGAGAGTGTGAGAGGAAACCATACAGAATGGCACTGATTTGAGTGACCTGGCAGAGACCACTGCATAACAGCCTGCAAACAGCAGACTGTGGAGTCAGCAGAAGGAAAGGGATAAGCTGCTGAAGGTCTTGAACAAGATGGAGCTTCCATTAACAGTAGAAGTATGGCTGCATTCTTAGGACTCAATTAGCATTAGGCATACTTAATAAGGTAGGAATCCTTTAGAGAATGTGAGAGATGCTGAAACAGTAGAATCTCAGGAAAGAATGTGAAAGTTTTGCCTCTGGGTAAATAGAAAGAACTAGCTGGAAATGGAGAAGTAGTCTAGAAAACAAAATAAGCAGAACAGATAAAACAGTGTGTTACTCCTTGCATGTAATTTACCTACAGAACAAAACTAAGGAAAAAGCATGTTAGAATGTAGCAAACCTTGTCCTGCATCTAGTGAAGGAGAAAATGAGATAAGAACTGATTATTATTACTATAAGCTATACAATATTTTCCTTTCCTAAGGCTCCAGCAAGACTTTCCTTTTTAATATAGAAAAACGTCATGTACATTTTTAAATTACTCGGGCCATGTGTTGGAGTAATGTTGAAAGAAAGACAGGTAGAAAGAAGAATGAGAGCTGGAAGAAGCTTGTCGTAAAGATGATGCCACATTCTGCAGTCACTCCAGTGAATGTTTTGTGCTCAGCAGGGCCTTTATTTCTGAGAGCACTGTGTGCAGAGCAAACAACTTGACAATACAAACGACACCTGAAACTCTGCTTCACTCTCTGTTCCAAGTGTTCCAGAAAATTAGTTTTCAGACAATAAAACTACTAAATTGTAAATGGTGATGTACCACCTTGTGCCTTAATTCTGAAATCTCATTGTTTGAGATTAGACTGGGAGCTCAGCCTCAGTGGCCAAGTGAGACACAGTTGTGGAATTACCAGATTGATATATTGGGATTGGGGCAAAATTATTATTTTCCATTATTATCATATGTTAGAGACTTCAGTGGTGCTTCATGTGACTTAAAGGAAGTCTGTAAGGTAGTCTCCTTTCTTGGATATATTCAGAAGTTGGGTGGACATAGGCCAGAGCTAACACTGGTTAATGATGGTCTGAGCAAGGGTCTTGGGCAAGAGATCTCCCGAGTGCTATCCCACCTCAGCCATTAAGTGATGAAGAACAGCATTTACTTGTGTTTTCTGGGGGGATATAGAAACAAATTAATGATGTGGATTTAGAGTATTAGTGGGTATTAGAGACAGAATTAAGAATGCTTTGGCAAGAGGTAAAAGTTCCTGCATTTAACTCTGGCAGGAGCAGGATGGGGAGGGTAATCTCTTGGAGGAAAATCAAGATCACATAAATTAAATTGCTGGTTGAGTTTTGTCAGCCAAAAAATTTATTTCAGAAAAGCAGGGGAATTGTTTGTTAATTAATAGTGCAAATCGACTTCTTTCTAGCATTATTATGTGATATTATTCATGTAATTGTTATTTAGTTGCTGTTGCATTTAATAATAATGAATTACATTTGTACGTAATGCATTTTTATATAATTATACATATATTTATATATACACCTATAATTTTACATAATAGGTATTTATAAATTACATTTATACGTAATAGATTTAATAAAAGCTAAACAATGTTATTATGTAATTATTATTAAGTCTAACTATTATGTGTTGCTGGGAATTTTTTTTAGGTTTTCTATCAAAACAGAATTCAAGTCAGCTTAGGTTCAGACATATCCTTGAGAGGACTGTGTAGGAAATTCTCCATAATATGTTGGGGTTTGTAATGAGATTTCTGCAATGTCGTGCTCCTGTTCTACCTTACAAATAGTTGGCTTTTATTTGATGAATTTTGTCTTAGCTACTGTTCTATGCAGAACACAGAGCAATATCTTTCCATGGAATATCTACACTCACAAAATATTTACCCTATGATATCTGTAAGGTAAATGTTACTTTATAAATTGGAATATTTGTCACTCCATGGAGTTGTTTGCCCTTTCCCAGAAATATTTATGCAGTACAATGGGAGTATTTACCCTTCAATTTAACCAGCAAATATTTGTAGGCCACCATCTTTTATGTCCACCACCTGCTCTCGAGGCATCTCACTGCCAAATTATTTTATTTCTCAGTTTCTTGTCATTTTTTTTTGTAAGTTGTTTGCTTCAAGTTTTTCTGTGTCTGTTCCTGACCTCTCTCCTTCCCATTGATCACCACATTTCTGGGAACATAGGACCAAGGAACAGGGTCATCTTTCCATATGCCCAAGGCACAGCAACCACAGAGGAACATAGAATAATGGATGGCTTGGGTTGGAAGGGACCTTAAAAACCACCCAGTTCCAACTCTCCAACCCCATGTGCAGAGACACCTTCCACTAGCCCAGGTTGCTCAATGCCCCATCTAACCTGGCTTTGAACACTTCCAGGGGTGGGGCAGACACAACCTCCCTGGGCAATCTGTGCCAGTGCCTTGCCACCCCCACAGCAAAAAATTTCTTTCCAATATCTAATCCAAATCAACTCCGTTCAATCTGAAGTCATTCTCCCTTGTCCTGTCACTCCGGACCCTTGTAAAAAGTCCCTCTCCATCTTGTAGGCTCCCTTCAGGTACAGGAAGGTTGCTAATAGTTCCCCCCTAAGCCTTACACTTTTGTTTTTTGGCCACTCATCCTTGCACTTGCAAGGCATAAACCCACAAGCCAGGGCTAATTTGTAGCACACAACATGCTCTGGTACAATTTGGTACCTGACATTCCCCAACCTCCTTTCCACATCAAGGGTTTGTAGGTTATACCTCCAACTGAATAGCTGTTAGAAATTATTTTCCTCTACAGAAAAGTTTCCTATAATTTTTCTTTTTTTAAAAATCTCTCACTTTATGACCTTTCTTTATGTAGAGTAGATTCCTATGGTATGTGCTTCGCAAAGGATACTTTTTTGTTCCATGTATATTTTAAAAATAATACCCTCTTAGTTTCTCTCAAATATTCTTAGCATTTTTAAGCATTGCATCCACTTCCTAAAACATGCAGATAATAAAACAAAAATTACTGGTAAGCACAAACCCCCAGAAACTATAACTGATTATTTAAAAATTAAGTTAATGAAGACATTAAAATGTTGCCAGACTGGAACCATAAATGCCTTAATAGAGTCCCTTTTCCCCAAAAAAATTTAGTTCTAGTCTATCAAAAAAGAAGGTGATTTATAAACTGAAGGATTCCTTTCACTTTTCATCAGAACAGTCATCTTTGTGCTTTTTTTACTTTCTGCTTCCTTGTACAAAAGGAAACTATGTTCTGCATTCTGCAATATCCATTGTTGACCTGAGTCACATCTGAATGTTTTCACTGAATAGCCACTGTTCTAAATCTAGATCAATTCAAATTTAAACAAAAAAGTCTTCTATAAAACCCTGTGCTTTTTATTGTTGTCTGAAATTATATTTTAAATGAAATTGCCAGTTAGGAAATATTTGCCATGTGGATAAGCAATCTGTTGATCACAGTGTGTGCCAGACAACAGCAGGAGCTACACCTTTTCACAATTCCTTAGAAGCACACTCAGACTAAGAACCAACAAAAATGCTCTATACCCCCTACAGCCGAGGCTGAGCAAGTTGGGGATGCTGGTGGATTTATCCTCTGTTCCCTGTTCGGGATATGGATCTGCTCATAATAGGTTGCAGGTCAGAACCAGGAGAGAATTTGGGGCTGACTCCTGGAGTGAAACAGAGAAACTCACAGTGGTGAACAAGGTGCTGGCAGGGAAAGGGGATATCCATGTGCCAATCCTATTCAGCTGATGCTTCAGCAGGTAAGGGAGTGAAAAGCAGAATTTCCTGATGCAATCAACTAGAGGCATTGAAAAGAGGTGATCATGGTTGGGTGCACACAACTGCAGTGATCTGAAAGATTTTTCTTCTCTGTGTCACCTGTGGTGGCTGGATGGAAAGGCACTGAACTGTGGAGCTGACAGGGGCTGTGAGGATAGAGGGGAGGGAGCAATTTCCTGTGCAGTGCTCCCAAAGGAAGAACCACAGCCAAGCTACATTCATATGCAGCAGCCCTTGTTCCCTTACAGAAGAAAACAATTTCCAGAAAATACTGAATTGTTTTCCTTCTGTTCAAAATATTATTTTCTCTTTTTTCTTCTTTTTATTCCTCTTTTTTCGAAGTTTTTTTCCCCTAAAATTTAGCCCAGATCCCACTAAAAGTAGCATGCACATAGGAATGACAGATTAGAGGGTACCTCTGGTGCCCTGTTGCCTCATTCAGAGAGGTGTGTGCACCAGCACATTTCTTAGCTGACAAGCCCTCAAGAGAAAACTCCTCTCCAAGAGAGGAGAAAGGAGAAGACAAGGCTGTGCTCTTTTGGATGTATTTGCAGCATGCTGCAACTTCCAGCCTTCACCGCAAAAGAGCCAGGCAGTCACTTATGTTCTATAGCTAGGAGGCTTTTCTAGGAGAGCCACAATACCGATTTCTCAGAAGATCTTTATGTCTTCTGCTTAGAAAGTAAAATAAAAAAAATAAATCCTAGAACCAAAAATCGGCTAAAACATGGCTACAGCTAGATAAAATGTGGCCACACCTTTGAGGGGCAACACAGATACCACAAACATTCTTTCCTCTCTCATGCAAATAACAGGATTTTGACTCCTCCCAAACACTAAGATGGTCTGCAACAGCCTGGTAATTCTCTCCCACCTTGCTTTTCTATCCTGACTATTGATAAATATCTCTGTAGTTCTGGATTGTACAAATACAAATACCTCAAAGCAACATTATCTAATTAAAATGTTCCTCTTTCAGAAATTCTCTAGATTATTTTTTTCTATTTTCTCCTAAGCATCCTTAGCAAAACTGAATCTCCTGACTGAGTTGTGGTCATTTGCACTGGAAATACACCATGTTTTCTGGCTGGAACGAAGCTTATTAAAAAATATATAAATATCACACTCCAAAAAGGCTGCCAAATTTGTAGCAAAATACATTTGTATGGATTTCTTCCCAAAGTAGAAATTCGTCTTTTTTCAATTGTGTGCAATTTATGACCACTCAGAAAATATGAGCCATGTTCTCTCCTCTTTTATACAGCATAAGCTTCAGCGAAATCAAATTACACTGATGTATAACCATTGTAAATGAGATCAGAATCACAATCTGCCTCACCCAAGACAAAACTGTTTTGCGGCTAAATAATTTCATTTTGTGATTAATTTAATATTAGTGATGGGGTCCAAATGTGTTCTGTAAACTGCTTTATGAACAGAGTTTCATTCTCTGAGGTCAGTGAAATACAAATGAAAAAACATTCTATTATGAAAGGTGTCAGGTTTTTTGTGAAATGTTTCCTTTTATAAAAAAATTCCTATTCTTCCTGAAATCCAAACATTGACTTTTACACATTCTTTCACTGGAGGTGTTGGATTTGGTTTGTTTGGGTTTTTTTTGACTCTAGAAAGACAGTTTCTTTACTTAGCTGGTTAATTATTGCTGACTATATTCACTGTTTTTGCTGTCTCCTAGCTGACATCTAAGTTTGTTATACCAGGAAACCAGTTCCTATCCATAGCTTGATTTGTTACTTTTATAATTAGCCAGCTAAACTAACAGTTTATAAAATTGAATCAGCACAAATAAAGTCTGCTTGGATTCAGAAGGACATGATGTGCCCTGTGTTTGCAGAATATTAATTGTGACTGGAATAACTATTGATTATGCTCTTTGCAAAATGACTGATAAACATTTCAGTATTTTTAAACACAGGCTGTTTGTTCCTGATAGATTGCTGTACTTTCCCTGAGGAAAAGTAGGGAAAAAAAGTTGGAGAGTGCTGCATTAGATGTGGGAAAAATACTCAACAAATGATCTTGTTAACAGAAAATTGTGCAACCTTTACAAAATTTTAATTAAAGTCCTAATTTTATTCATTCCAAGTCTGCTGGTGTGAAAAAAAAGAGAGCTGCACTGGAGAATATTTCATAAAATTTAAGTTAAAGATCAGATACTGTTCTACAGGAATTTATCACAGAAATAAATACAATGCTCAGATCTGGTCTTGAAGTAAGAAAACAGCTCTTAATAATGTAACTTCTGCTGTGGGTCATAAAGCTGAGAGAAGTAAATGTCTTGCCTCTTGTTCTGTCCTGATGCAAATAAAAGCATAATATATCTCCAGTCTTCTCTAGAAACTCATTATTCATCCACGTTTTGGATCCTGAAAACCACCAAATTCTGGACTTTATACTGCAGAGAGGGATCACAATCTTTCAGGAGAATGACGATATTATCTCTCTTCTCATATTTTACTTATTTTAAATCTTAATTTCTGATGTTATAACTCCTTGTAAGCTGCAAGGCTTCTCTGATCCATGTCACCTAGGTTCAAACCATTTTTCCTTCCTCCAGGATGCTTTATAAGGATTATGACATTAAAAATGAAAAAAAAAAAAAACCCTCCTCTAGTCTCAGTCTCTTTAGTTGTCCATCTTTAAAGATCCTCTGATTTAATTTGATTTTGAGATTTGTAGTTACCTTCCTTACTGGGTTCCCTCAGATGATCATAATTTTTCTTTTTAGGGAGCAATGTTCAGATCTCAGGATGCTCTCATACTCATTCAAGCAGCTCATTCACTATTTCCATCTCTAATCATTTAGATTTTACTTCTGGTTGACAAGCCTGAGCACACTTTGTCAGAGACATACACGAACAGCAGCTCTTCAGACCTCTCCAGTTGTCTGCAGATGTCATTTTCAGGACTTTGGGTACATTCTACCTTCTCATAACATCTCTTGGATAAAATACAATCTGACATATAGCTTGAAATAAAGAGGCTAATTGAGTCTATATTATTGATCCTGTAATCACGTTCACGGCTCAAAAACGCTGGATCTAAAGACATAAAATTATGTATTCCTGCCCCCCTAAGCTGGGGCAAATCTTATAAACACCATTCAGTCCAGATCATATTGATAGAAATTTGCATGAAGACTAATTTATTTTTTTTACATCCTTACATACTAAAAAGATGGCACCAAATGGAAATCAATATTTTCATTAGTGGTGCTACTTCTCAGTGATATTCTGCTTTAATGAGGTAGGACAGGTGAGGAAGGACAGTCCCCTGGATGTGTGCTCAAGGGTTACAGTGTGTTGATCCTGTTAAACTCACTGCAAAGGGAAAATTCTCCCTACAGTAACTTCTTTGAGGCTCCTCCCATCACTGGACATAATTTCTTTGTTAGCCAGACAACCCAGCCAATATTACATCCATTTCTGTGAGCAAAGATGCTTGCCTATTCTGCCATTCATAACCTAAGATCCTGAGTAGCAGATTTACTGAACTCTAAATAAAGAAAACAAGACTGAGTTATTCCTTGCTCTTACTTTCACCAGAACATATCCCGACTATCTGCAGAGACCTCCAACTTAGAATTTACTCTCAACTACCCAGCACAGAGGGCATTTGCACTCTAAATGAAAAAAGACTCATAGCAAGGTGGCCATCCAATTCATTTTCCCATGTGAGAGAGAGCAAACTCTATTTCACTTTGCACCAGGAGATCTGGTTCCCTGCACACAAATAAACAGTAGGCATGCTACTTTCTAGACACAAACTACTAGCTACTATTCCAGTTAAACAGAACCAGATTTGGCAAAGAAAACAGACATTTTGCTGCCTCATGTCTCATGACAGCAGAATCTGGAGAGCAGGAAAGTACGAGATGGAATAAATGAGAATGAACTGCCTTGCACGTCTTGGAAAACCCTTGTGGAAATCAGTCCCCAGAAGAAATGCTTATAACGTGAAAAAGATTGGTTTGTATTTTGCTTCAAGGTTCATTGAGCCTGGATTTGCAGCCATTCTGGGCAGAGGCAAGTAGAAGTCACTTAGATGTCCAGCTGGCTGAAATCACAGCTTCAACTTCACATTTTTGCTCAGCATTCTCTTGTAACAGATGCCTCAAACTGACCTCCGTGGGCAGCTCTCAGTTACAGCTGAGCATGTGCAGCCCTCCCACCTGGCCCTCCCTGGCAGTACCAAATATATTCATCTGACTGGATGGCTGAACAAATTAATCTATCAAAGAGGTCATATTATCAGAAAGGGAGAATGTCTCAGAGGGGGACCAATTATTGGGACTGCTGCATGCAGGAGCTAAAGCACAGTCTGAAACTAGTATTAAAAACCCAATATTTTTTATCTGTCACTGACATTTAAATCAGAAAATCCAAAATCTGTGTAGTGTCCAGTGAAACAGCAAGCTTAAAAATAGCTTCAAGAGGCAGAATTGCCAATTAGCCTTGAATAACGTGAACTGAGCAAAGCACAAAACCCCCGTGTGCTTCCCTAGTGGAGGAGGCTGAGGCCAGCTGGGGTAGTTTGCTGTCTACAATGATACCTAATGACCAATGTTTCAAAGGAAGCTCAGATTTTCAGGAAGCTACTAATTACTCCTTGCTGAACCAAGAGCACAGCTGATACAGCTTCTGATCAGTTTATGCCTGGACTAGAAGCTCCTGCATGATTTTTCTGGTCAGTGTAATTGCATTTTCTACTTGTGCTGAATATCTTTCTTTTTTAAAGCGAATCCAATACTGATAATGGTTGTTTATCCTCATCTTCAGTTTACATGAAAAAAGCTATAATCCCATTTTTCTTTAAAAATAACCGCAAAACAAGAGTGGTCCAGTTGCACCAATACTGTGGGAACTAGAAATTACAAGTGAGAGGTTTTTTCACACACATGAATGAATTCTGCAAATACTAACAGAGATGTGGGCAGCTGCCCAAAATATTAAACTTACAGGAAGACTGGTCATTCTCTTTTTTTAATTTTTTTTTCAGGGACAGGAAATTTGTGGAAAAAATACCTGGTTGGAGAAGGCTTAGGTTAGAAGAGAGCAGTGCTCAAAATCTTTCAGGTCTGCATCGCTGGTTTAGGTATGGTTAGGTTAAAGGCAGCCTAGGAAACTTGCCTTCTTGGTTCCTGAATTCAATCCATTCTAGGATGAACATTACTAAAAACATAATATTGCTCTCAATTGATGTTAGTTCTCTCACAGACAGAAAAATGAAAACATTTCAAGAAGATTTTTTATTACTTCAGTTAATCTTTTCAAAACAAATTTAAGGACAATAGAACTTGAAAGGTAATTTGCTGCTGTCTTCGTCTTGCTGATTACTTATCCTTGATTATCACATCTATAGATTGGATATCTGGGTCCTTTCATGCAAGTACTTTATCCATGGTATCCTTGTGGCACTGTGGCCCTATTATTATCTTCATTTGGTCCATTTATGCAGCAAGGCATAAGGATTTGAAAGACACAATTGCTCTGTGGAACTGCTTTAAAGAGAAGAGGAGATTACCCCTCTGTAAGTTTTATTACATCCATATGCAACTTTATTATATAACAATTTTTAAAATGGAAAAGGGATGTCAAGAGGTTCCCTCTCTCCAATAACAATGCTAACAAATATTCAGGGCTGTTTTATAAGTGTTCAGATGGGATCTGAGGCTGACCACCAGCTGATGACAGTATCAACTTCCAGAAGCACAGCTTTGAAATTTTATTCTATAGAATTGTTTTTGTGGGATAGGGAGAAGAGGAAAAAAAAAAAGTGGAATAAAATATTAAAAATCTTTAGGAAAAACATCAAAGAGAAAGAAGAATTTGGCACTGAGATTCCTTCAGTCATGGATCTAAATTATGTTGTGGGAGCAGTACGAAAGAGGGTTTGAGGGCTTTTTTCATTTCAATTTTTCACTGAAAAATGAATGTTCTTTCCAGAGGTTAGAAACTGTTCTCTCAAAAAATATTTCTTACATCTTAAAATAACCAGGTTGTACTTCTTCTGATGGCAAAAGAAAGATGCAGTGGTTTAAGCAGTCAAAAAGTCTTTTTAATGCTACCAAGGGAGTACATCTCCCTTGGAACATAAAATATATAAAAGGAGAATTCCATTTTTTCTTCTTCCTAATAAATTTAAACTATTATATTCCAAATTTCTGAGGAGCAAAATATGTTTTCTATTCAGAATATTCATAGAAAATTGAAATCGGTTACAAGAAAATGATGAGGCAGGTTTAATGTGATGTCTGGAATTCAGTCTTAAGTCTACAGAGGCCAGAGTATTGTAATAAATCATCTGCTGCAGATTTGTTAAACGAAACGAAGAATGTACACTTTATGATGTAGAAATGTTGATTTATTTGTGTAGGGGTTTTTTTTGCTTTGCAATTATAATTTTCAGTTGTCTAAAACCACTGCAAGAATTTACAACATCTAATGAAAATGCAAAGAATTTGAAACAAATGAGGTAACCAAATTAAGCCTTTTTTTGCAGATGTCTCAGAACTTTGTATAGTAGCCAGGTCTCAACTTCCAGCCAACTAGTAAACTTTTTTTTTCTTTTTATATCCTTCCTCCTTAAAAACTGCTAATGAATCTCAGTATTTTCCATACTGGCCACTGACTTAAAAGGGAATAAAACAACAGAGATAGACCAAGGAAGAGACAAGTAATTTGAGGATGTAAAAGGCAATGTGCCTCACTAGGGTCTGTTGGTAGAGGGGCACTCTTTCATTTCTGAATTCTATTTGAAATTATAAATCAAAGGTACCTTAGCAAAGTTCTAGAGAATCTGCAAACATTTCATAGTGTTTTTCAAAAGAGGTGTTGGCAAAAATATTAAATAAAATTTCTTATATCATTTAAGTCTCAATGCAGAGAATAAAAGTCATAATTTCCATACACTGAGACAACATTGGTGCAAATTTATGGAAGTTTGTGTATAAATATGCATATGAATAGCACATAGAGAACCTTCATGTGATGAAAAACAGAAGGCACATCTGAGATATCTGTTAAAATTCCACAATAAATGTGGACTCAGCCATGCTGCCTTCACCAGCAAACAAAAAACAGTCACCTCTTTAATCAGCTGCGGAGAAAGGAGAGACAATTGTGGAAGCTGTGGAAGGTTTTCAAAATGGGAGAATGGCCTCCAGAAAGGAGTAGGAAGAAATGCTGGAACTATTGGATAGTACAAGGTACAGTTACACAAGAATCATAGAAAAAGGGCATTCAAGCTGTGAAGCAATAATGGTACCAAAAAGCCAAAGAATGGGAATGGTTCCTGAAAGTGACTGTAGGACTACAATTTGTCTTCAATGTACAAAATGCAGGAAATTTCTTCAAATAAAGGTGTTGTGTTTACAGCTGGGAAACACCTGTGTTTTGGGTCAAGTGCCCTTTCCAAATTCTGAGTCACTAAAAATCAAAGAGTATCTTTATTTTTCCTTTCCAGACTACTTAGAAATAATAATAATAAATTTGGAGGTCTAACTTTTTTCCTGTGTTCTCAGTTCCCTACATCCAATCTCAGTATCCACTGCTTTCCCTGTTCCTCTGATGTATTTTTTTCCTTTTTTTCAATTCCCTCCAGCAGTCCTCAATGCAGTCTTTGCCAGACATCACACCAAAGGCTCCAGCTCCTTTCTCTCTCTCTCTGCTTTTTGCCCATTTTGTTCAGCTCAATGCAGCTTCTTTGTCTCACGGACTACAGCACATGTTGTGTTTGTACTTTGCTAATTCCACAGGACTTTGGATTCAGTTGAGCTCCCTGATATTTGCGTAAATAATAGATAGCGGTGCAGTGACTGGAAGTGTGAGCGTCAATCCATGTGCAGAGAGGCAGAATTAAAAGGAAATGCCTCAAATCTGGATGAGCACAATCTCTGGGAGTTCCTCCCTGCTACAGGTGGAATATTTTGGTGGAGCAGAACATGGGAACCAGCAACACCTTCCCTTTCCACACACCATATTTACAAAAGTAGGCAGTATTACCACTGGTCAGTGATCACCCTAAGTTTTTGCTTTTCTTTGTTTTTACTTTCTCTGGTAACTGATTACATTTGAACCAAAGAGAATATTTTCAAGAAGAGTGAAGACAGCAGACAGAAAGTGGTTAGGAACCAGGTGTCCTGCTGCTTTCCCTCCATGCCTCCCTCTCTCCCACTGAACTCCAGCAGCCACCTTTTACTGTGTTGTGCTTCCAGCTGAAATTCATAGGATCTGCTAATTAACACTAAGTCTTAATGGCTAACAGTTATTTGATAATCCCCAGCATAAAAATTTGCATTATCATCAGAGTTACTGCAAATCTAGTTTCCATTATTTGTATAAGTGTTTTTCTTTGCAAACTCTAACTTCATCATAAATTACAACATTATGATAAATTATTACTTAAATTATTCACACTATTGTTAAAGAAATGAACAGTAGAAGCAACCTGCAAATAGGATTAACATACACACATGGAACTTTCATGAGGCTCAAGGAACAGAACAACCTACTAGAATTTCATGTATTGAAAGTCAGAAAATCTTTCTCCACCATCCCATCATTTGCCTTACCCCCCATACAAAAATCCCAAACAAAACCACAAACAAACCCAGACCCACAGATGACAGAAAAGATGCATGACAAGGGATTAATAGAGCTTCTCTTGACCCTGAGATTAACTTCACCTAGGAGAGATCAGGCTCAGAATTTTCTCTCCTGGGTTGTATTTGATATCAGAATTCTATTCTATATGAAATAGACTACATATAATTGTCAGCGTTCTCATCAGCATATGAAGCATAAAGAACTAAAATAAAAAAATACTAAACATTTTTGGAATTAATTCAAGGTGGAATTCTTCTATTATTACAGCCACGTGTGTTAAGTATCTATGTTTCATACATTTTATATATATATATAAATGTATCAGGATGAAGCAGCCAGAGTTGGAATGAATGAAAAGAAGCTGATTTGCTCCATAGGAGAATGTCTCTAGGTCCAACAGTATTCTGTATATTCAAGGCAAGGACATGATAGAAATCAAGAGAAAACTTATCTTTAAACTGCATTGAGGCAAGCCTATCTTTGCCAGTAAACTGGTTTAGAGCTGATTTATGAGTTCTGCTGAAAGAGATAACCAGCAGATTACAAATATTAAGGTTTGTTCACAGCTTTGTTTAGCTGCATCCCATCTCTTTTTGATTCAGTTTCAGGATGATTCTAATTCAATAACTGCAGAAGCAACAACACTGATATAAGTATGTGTGATAAAAATGTATTTCACAGTCACAGGGAAGGCTTATTTCCAAGACACACTGATTCAGTCAGGATATGAAAACAAACACCATATTACCTTTTTTTTTAATCAAACTTAAGTGACATAAATCAAGGGCAAGATTATGATTGTGGAACCTTCAGTGAAATATGTGCAAATGACTTTCAGCAGGCTATTTAAAAAGGTAGAAAAGGCTTATGGCAAATAATAAAACCCAAAATCAACAGAAACAAACACCATAAGAACAAAGAAAGGAAAAAACCCTACACAACCTGGAAGAATACAGATTTGAACACAACATGAAAGAAAGAAAAGTAACATTGAGTAAATTCTCATACACTGAGGGGTTTTGTAGCAAGTCTAAAAGATAAAGAAAGAAAAACCCTTGTTTAGTTTAGAGGAACTCAGTCCAAAATGCTTGAAACAAATTAAATTTGCAAAACAATTAGAAATAATCAAGATCTGCTCTCCACAAGTATGTGTGAAATAATAAAAACCAATCAAAAAGGAATAAGAATAAGAATAAATAGCAAGCCTAGTCAGAAAAACTACCTTCTGAGATGGAAAGGTGGAAACTTCAAAAAGAGCACAGTGGGAAGGCGAAATTCCCACCAACATCCATGGCTCAGACTGGGAAAGATCTGTGCTGGACAAAGGTCTGCATGACCCTGGTATGTTGTTAATGTGGATTTGTTTTATTTAGAATGGTCTCAGTGTCTGTACCTCCATCATGGTGTCATGGAGTAACCCTTAGTTGAAAACTCCCAGTACAGAAAGGAGGAGGTGGAGCTGGAAATGAGGAATCTTAACAAAGGTATGACAGTTTCCGCCTCCAGAACTCAAAAAACCAGGAGAGAACCTGTAGTTCTCTTTTAGACTTCCAGCAGACTGAGAGAAGACGTTGCTTTCTTCCCTCCACGCCATCTGGTGAGGTCTGGCTAAGCCAGGCAGCATGGCTGTCGGCCGAGGTGGCGCGATGGGAGGGGGAATGGGTAGACCCGGCCTGGACTCTCAGCAGAAACAGTTCAGCCAAGCCAACATGGCAGCTACAGCAGGCAGCGCCGGGCCCTGCGACTCCAGGCCCCGTTCTGTTGCCCCAGGCCAAGGTGACTCAGCCTCGCTGGCCCTGCCAGTTCCCCCCGGCACGGTGCGACAGGGAGAGGGCTTGGGGCAGGCCCAAAAGCTCGGGAGCACCCTGCCAGTCGGCTCCGCAGCGCGACTCAGCGCGGGAGAGAGAAAAAGCTCAGACTGGGCTCCTCCTGTAGCTTGGACGTGGCCCCACCAGCTCCCTGCAACTCAGTGCGGGAGAAAGAGAGCTCAGGGCTGGCCCTCCTACAGCTCGGACGTGGCCCGGCGGCCTGGCCTGCACAGGAGAAGGTTTAGGCCCCTCCCCACCCCCTGCAGCCTGGGAGCAGCCCCGCCAGGCCCCTGTGACCCAGACATGGCTTGGATGGAGAACGGCACAACAGAACTCCTCTCCCTCAGCTCAAACGCCGAGGATACTACACTTGAACAATGCGGGCGGAGGTCATGTGACCATCGCCCAGCCAAAAGACAAATTAACTGTTTTTTCTTTCAATAGCAAAATGAGACTTGAAAACATCTGTTTCCCCCCACACAGAAAAAAAAGGAATGAAGACACTTACAACAGGTACAACATAAAGACTCCAAGTTAATGAATGTAGCAAAGCTTATATTTATAAAATTAGAAGAGATGAGAAGTGCTTTGAAGCTGAAACTTCTCCGGTAAAAACATGTTGATAAACTTGGCTATAATATACCCTGTAATATATGAACAGTGGTCTAAAAGAGTGAAAAAAGGAGGATGTAATGTTATAGGTACAAGACTCTTGTATTAGGATTCCTTGCCCCAGGAATTATAGAAGAAGACTCGTGTTGCTGATAATGAAGAAAGGGGATTTCATTGCCACTGTAATAGAGATGTTCATCCTCAAAAGAGTACCTCCACAACCATTGTATGTCCATTTGTAGTAGCCCTGAGAAAGCTACTGAAGTGGGAAGGGTTCCAGAAAAGCAAATCTTTTCCTCCGGGCAGTTGCTTACTGGGAGGCTGACAACCATAGGAACTGTATTTCCTATGGAGAATCAACATAATAGAACAAGAGAAAACTTCTCTCTCTATATGAACTAAGAAAAGAACTGTTTCCAGATGTGATATTTAACTATAAGTCAAAGTGTTGCCTTTTGTATGGTCAGTGGGAAAGAAATTAAGGGGTGAGGGGGAAAAAAGGTGTTCTGAAGGTTTTGTTCTGATTCCTGATTATTATTGCTCCTGTTTTGAGTCTGTTAATAAATTCCTTTTATATTCCTTAATGTATAAACCCACTTTGCCTACTATTAATCCTTATCTCACAACAAAAACCAAATAATTTTGGTAAGTGTTCTGACATTTAACCAAAAAATTCAAATAGGCAAATTAAAACCATTACAAATTGGTGTTTCTGCCTGGTTTTGATTCTCCAAACCTCTAAACCACAACACATGGCTGGGACTCCTGCAGACTTAAAAACACTGTTCCTGTTCTCTACTGTAGTCTGTTTCTACAAGATGGGATCCCAAGAGAAAGCAAGTCGGCACTGGGTAGATATTGCCAGATCCACTCAGACACCAATGTGGAACAGTTAATTTAGATGTGGTCTTTGCAGTTTATATGATGTAAAGCTCTCCCAGGTCATGAGATTCCATGAGAGGGGAGAGGACAATATAATAATTTTGATAGAAGAAAATGCATCGGGCAAGGTGCTGAGGCAATGTGTTCAAAAGGACTGCAGAATGAACAGTGTGAACTGCTTGCAGCAATAGCACAGCAAAATCTGTCCTTTTTCTCTGTATGAATATCCACAGGTAGTCCAGGCTAAGGGAGGGACACTTAAAATGCTGGGGTGTATAAAAATATTCACTTAAAGTAAGCATGCATAGATTCAACTGTTGACATTCTGAATTGTATACCATGGGTATAATCTAACTTAAAAACATTGATATAGATGGCCTTGGGAGCTGCATTAGACCATCTGCATGAGTGTCAGGACTTGCATGTTCTATTGCATTTATTTTCCCTACAAATGTGCATTTAAAAGAATTTTGGAAAAAGGCTTTCATATACTTTGTGGTATCAGTACTGAATAATAATAGGGAGCATTTAAATGCCAAAACAAAGCATAAAAAAATTTGATCTTGCTCCAGGGTGTATATTTGAAGGTATCAGAGACATTAAAAAAAAAGAAAATAGATGAAGTGATGTGCCAGATGCACACATCTGCATCAGTTCAAACCCAAACCCCAGTCCCCAAAGCTGTCAAGCACAACTTGGAGGAGGAAAGAGAGATTATTAATTTTTTAATAATCTATCTCAGTACAGAAAGCTTGGAAAGGGCTCTGGGGGAAGCTTCTTGTGGTTGAAGTGTGTTCAGCTCTTCCTTGCCTTGCCCCAACCTAATTCTTTCCTTTCTGTTTCCTGTAAGCCTTTTTCTGCATGGCTGCAGCTCACAAGTTTTTGTGGTTTCAGCTGTTTCCCAGACACAGGGATTCCAAAGGGGCACCACACTCTGCGTGGGGGTTTAGTCCTGCCTTTATTCCTGACACACAAAGGAATGAGCTTCCTGTAGAAAACACTTTCTTCACTTGGGAAGTGCTGTCTCTTAAGCATCGCACTAATGTTGCATAATGCCTGTGTCCACACAGCATCCTTCAAGGAAAGCCTTGGGGCACAGGGGAAAATCCTAATGGGTATTTTGTACAAATGTATAAAACAGCATTGGTTTCTCTTCCTGTGGCGACAGATCCACACCAGATGTTGCAGAAGGAGCAAGTGGCACTTATTCCATCATACTACAATTACATCTGGGTATGTACACAGCCAAAAGCTAAGCTAGGGATCTACAGGCAAGAGAATGGGCTATTTTAGGGAATAGTACCAATAGACTGCTGGAAAATGCTCTAAATGACTTTTAAATAGTCTAATTCATTTATATAGTTATGTTTCATTATAGTATTAGTTCGTAAGATTTTTTCATTAGCAGCAAAACTGTCAAATTATTACCCTTTTGCCTTGTCTACAAAGTAACCAGAATTTCTATGTAAATAGGGAAAAATCAAGGTTTTTGTTATTATTCAGCTTCTATGGTCTTATTTATCACCTAATTCCACTCCATGGCAGCATCTATTGCAATTTGTAGATGATCTTCAGAAGAGATGGAGCATTCATGGTCTCTGCCATCCCTCAGGCTGTACATATTAGGACTGAAGATGTGCTCAAAGCAAGAGTTGCTTACATAGTGGATCTGACTCTTTCCCTGTGATACTCTGTGAGGCCAGCTATTGGCAAAAGACTTGAATTTTTAATATCTAATTCCTTACTCGACACAATCTAATTAACCTATGCATGTTTAATAAATTCTATTAATTATTTAATCAATATTATTTTTTATATAAAATCATTAAATAAACACCGTCAAGGAACTTAGATGTATTTACTACTGATGCTTCTGCCTATTTCAGAGCTCCTAACTTCAGTAAATTATTGAATGTCTTTCTAAACTTTTTTTATTTTGTTCCTAAGAAATGTTTCCAAAAGGAGCTTTGTTTCCTGCCTGCAGGACAGAGGACACACAAGAAGATAAGATTTTCTCTTTGGCGTCACTCTAGATATTCCCACTAGACTGACAGGGGACTACCATGTGACTAAAGATCAGAAGAAAATATTTGTGATCATTGGGATCATATGGCTTTGAGATTAGGGATCTTCCTAACCTTCTGTCCCCACCCAAAGTCAAATGGAGCCGGACTCTGCTTAGGGAATATATTTGCCAAATACAGTCCACTATCACCATGGAAACATATATACAGATATGTAACTATTAATAGTGTGCAAATATATATACTTATATTTCATTCTATATTATGAAATGTATATAAATACACAAACACAGCAGCACATTCTATTTTTTTAATTAAACCTCTGGCAGCATGGTGTTAAGTCCCTATCCTTGCAGGAAATCACACAGTGGTGTCATGAGTGTTTCTCTCCCAGCACAGGAAAAACTCTCCTGCTGAGTCCCCCTCACCTCACCTCTCCCTGCCTGAGCAGATTCATCCAGCACTGAAGTCATTATTTCACCCACTGGAACCTCTGAAATCCTGACGATCAATGTTCTTTAAAAATTAAAATACAAGTTTCAAGCCAAAATACTTCGGCTGCCCCTTTATGCTGCAATGTTAAGTACAAAGATCAAGCAATGGTTTTATGGTAACACACAGAGCAGCCATAAACAAAGGGCAGCCCAGGCAACAGAGCTGAACAGCTTGTTTTAGACAATCAAGGAAATTTACAGGCAGCTCATGACAGCTACTCACAGTGCTGGATCACAACCTGAATGCTGCCTCTACTCTCAGAGCTAACACTTTCCTTTAGAAGCATGTGAAGGAATGGAAAGTTACACCATTCTTTAAGCAAGACCTTCACCTCTTGGTCCATTTTGGACCAACCACACAAGAAGTACAAACTTTGGATTTATAAAAAAACAGAGACTTTTGAAGTTTCTAAAAGTGAGTATTCTTCAGCAGCAAAATTGTCCTGCTATCTCTGAACTCCATCCAGGCCAGCACCAGGGCATCCTAATAAGGAGATTAGGAAAGAAGCTATGTGGAAGTGGATTAGAGATGCTGGCTGAATTGTATTTCATAAAGCTGTAAGAGGCAGAGCTCAGAAACTCTTCAAGAGCAGGAGTCCAGTGTTGTAAGAATGTGCCTCACCTGGTATTTGAGGAGGCCAGAGGGAGAAGGCTTACAGAGATTAGTGAAAGGCAGCAGAGAAAAAGTGGGAAAAGACTTCAAGAGCTGAAGCACGATGCAAGAACACTAACACAAATCCTGCTGATCTGGAATTTGTATGGCAGACAGAACAGCAAATGACACTGTCATGGCAAACTGCTCTCCTGCTGGGCAGCTGGAGTTTGGAGGAAACTTCTTTTTGGCAGGGCAGAAATATTCTGGAGGTACTGAACTCAAGTTCTGTGTCTTTAAAAACACTCAGAATATATTACAGCATTCTGCAAATGGCACTGACTTAATCCATTTCCCATATTCAACCCAAACTGCCATCATGACACAGAATATTTTCAAAGGATTCTCACTCCCAGGACCCAATGGGAACCAAGGAAGGCAGACAGCTGCTAACCTACTGAAGTCTGGATAACGCAATGCCCCATGCAGTGGAAAGAAGTAAAATAATAGATCAACAAATGGGTGCTATGAGGTACATCATTTAATAAGTAAGGAAGAAAAAAAAAAATCTATAAAGTGACTGTTCTCAGATACTCCTGGGATAAATCAATTTAAACTTTGTATACTGCTCAGGCTGTAGCCACAGAATTAATGTCCTGTGTAGTAGCCAATCCAATCTTCTTTTTCAGTAATGCACTGTGAAAAACCTATTATCTTACCTATAATTCTTACTGGCCTGTTTCTATTTATTTCTTCAATGTCAGTGTCAGCAGGCAAGTGCAGTCTGCCATTTAGCAACAGGGGAATATTTTCACCCACTTCAGAAAATGTATTTTCACATGTGGGCCCTCATATGTGATTTTTTGACAGATGATCAGCAAACCAAAATGCTACAGCAAACAGACAGTTGGAGGAAAAACACAAACCATGCATGTCGGGAAAATGTAAGTTTTTAAATACGGGACACTGTTAGGTGACAGCAAAATCATGTACCTCATTTCTCCTTCTGTTAATATCCATTACAGTTCACTCTTGTTACTACCCGCTGTGCTGGTTGCACTTTTGGTAGCATTACCCCGAATTTTTATCCAAGCCAGTTCCAGTGTGTTGCAAAGTTTGGTGTGTATTGGACAGAAATAGCAAAGGCTATTCTGGCTAGAGGCAGGAGGAGCACTGGCAGCAGGAACCTGCCCCATCCTTGTGGACCAACTGCTGGGGTGCACCCCCCGTGCCAGGGGTAGCATGATGCACATGCTGTGCCAGCAGGCAGGTGGCAAAGGGGCACAAACTGCTCAGGTGGATCCTTTGAAACACTTGGGAGGGTGGGTACTCAGCATGCTCACCTTCCACATCAGCTGAGGGCAAGGGAGGGTTTTCTGGGAGAGATGCCATCAGTACCAGGGACGTGAGTTTTAAAAAATTTTCTGGACTGAAAGGGTGAGTTTCCAAAACAGGTGCACAAATCTTGGAAAATACCTGGAATTTTTGGAGGGCTTCTGAGAGAGAATTAGTATTACCCCAGAGGTGAGATTCCTAGGCTGGGGCTTGTTTGCTCTTTTCAATTGATATAGAATGATGTTCCCCTTAGATAAACTGCATGCAATTTAATGCAAAGAACACCTGCAGCTGCTGGCGCTTTGGAAAATCTCTTAAGGATGGCCTAGAAACATGATGCTTTGTCTCTGCCACTTCCTTTTTCCCTTGGTAAGGTATTTTGGGTAAATAAATGAGGAGAGTTCATTAGCCTGCACCAGCTAAACAATTATTAGGAAAATACTCAAGGGCTGTGATTTATGATAATTTTCTTTGGAACAACCTAGGTAACCTAATACATTAATCTTCAAGATTGTGCAGCTCACTTTCTTCAGGCTTGGGCAGATTAATAGATAATAGCACTAATACCAAAACAAGTTAATGTCTTAACAGTTTCTGCCATGACGTTGTTAGTTAATCTGAAAAGCTAGGTGTGTCCAGATTTATGCCACTGCTGTGCAAAAGAGAAGCAAGAAAAAAGACTGCTGCTTTCTGCTAAAAATGCAACAATATTAATGTTTGTTTAGGATATGCTGCAATATGTTGAAAGAAAAAGTTCTGGGGACAGGGCCAAGTTTGCACATTACAGATCTTCTTAAAAGGGGTTCACAATCATAGATCTCAACCCTTTTCTGAAATTAAACAGATTATTCTTCTATATTTAAAATTGCATATGTACAAGTCATCTTCCCAGAGACTTCTCCACACCCAGTTCAGACACAGACAGCACTCAAGAGTACTTTTTCCATTCTCAGAGATTTTGAGATAATTCCTTTCGGGATTACATAAGAAAGAGCCAAAGAATGATTTCCCTCTTTCAAGAGTGCTAGAATTGATAAACTTTGTAAGACCAGTTATCCTTTTCTTGTGCAACCCCATTCCTTTTACAACATCTTCAAGTTGTTAGCCAAAAAATATGCAGTTATTAAAGATATGAACATTTTAAAAACATAACATGGACACATAATTTATTATATTTGCTGAAAAAAATATAATGAAGTGTGATGCATGTACTGTGCAAATGTTATCAAATTACCAGCCTATACAGGAAAGCACCTGTGTCACAGAAGATTAATCTAAGGCCCTGAGGAATTTCAGATGTCCTTTCTGGTTAACTTGATTTCCCTTTTTCCACCTTGGACATGGGGAAGTTTTTTCATTCTTGGCTTAAAAAGGAGATACCTTTCATTCAAACCTCAGTTCACTACTTAATGGCCATTGACAAAACAATGAGTTTCCTGATTTCTCCATAGCATCAGACTACCCTTGCAAGCAGCTTCTGCTGCTCAGTTTCTACAGGAAGAGCAGATGAAAATCTAACATTCATTTATCTGGCATATTGACACATCCCATGTGCCTCCATATTGATGCTAAAAATCAGATGGCAATTTCCCCTGGTTGCTTCTACTGTAGAAATTAATTTCTGCTTAAAACAGAGACAGAGGTACGCTGAAATGATCTTATGTCTGAATTCTCAACCCTCCAAGCTAAAACATATAAAAGGGATCAAAACTTCTGGATCTTCTTCATCTACATATCTCATTTCTTCAATCAAACACACCAAGTTGTTTGAAGCTTCTGTGAGACTTTGCCTGACTAATATATGACTCTGTAGGGTTTGGGGCTTTTTTTCTGTTTCCTTCTTGCCTTTACATTAATGTGCCTTCAAAAGAAAAAAAGATCTGTGAGACTGCTAATTTGACAGTTGACAAACACAACTGCACCATCAATCTTCTTTGCCAAAAGTAATCAGACTCTAAACTTCTAAGATTTTGAAATTAAGAACACACTGCCTCCTCCACAAATAATAAAAAAAACCTGGATCAGGATGGGGTTGAGGATACACAATGTCATGTTCTCCTATGAGGGAGATTCCACAACCTCTCCGAGCAGCCTGTTCCAGTACAGGGCCACACACACAGTAAAGAAATTTTTCCTCATGATCAAGGGGAACTTCTCGTGCTTCAGTGTCTGCCCCTTTCCTCTCATGCCATTGTTCAGCACTGATCATTTTTCTGGTTATAGTTCTTGTTTTCTGTGCATTTTATTCTTGCTCAGTAAAAGTTTCATCAAAACCATATTTCTCTCTCTCAATTCATGTGAGATTTGCTTAAAGCTTTAAGACAAATGTCATCTGCTGCTTCTCTCCCACCTACAAGTCTTGTAATCATATTGTGGAAGAAAATTAGATTGGTTTGACATGATTTGCTCTTGACAATTCCATGAATAGTTTCCTGCTATCACTCATAAATCCCTATCTGATTGAATTTAAACTGTGCCTGCTTTACACTAATTAATCTAGAATATCCCTCAAATTCTAATTTTCTTATTTCTTCCACTTCTTCTGTTCCCTGACCCAGTGTCAAGCTAAATGTTTGATTTATACCAGATTATCAGATTTTTGTTTCTTCAGAGAAGAGTAATGCCTGAAGATCTGTTCATCACTATTCACTATAACAAGGGGGACAAACTGAATCTACTAGCTTTGTTTAAGCAGCCTAACAAATAATCGCTTTGCAGACTGGTTGTGGAAATTTTTGTCAGTGGAGGTTGTGAAGGCGGATATAAACAGTAGGTCTAAAAAAGGTCTAGAAAAATTCACAGACCATGGCTCTACACACAGAGAGGCAAAGTGATGAGGCAACAGGTCATTGGGAACATCGTCAGGAAGAAAAGAAAAAAAGTATTTGAAATTTGTAAATAAAAGGAAAGCATGTCTAACTTCTCTGTAACAGTTTGTTCTGCTACTGAAGAGTGAAAGGAAAAGAAATGAGCAAAATTACAATTCCCTTTTGCTCCATTTCTTGTGTTCTTATTATAGAAAATACCTATGGTGGAACCGTATCTCTAGCTTACCTAAAAGCAGTGGCCATCTGGGACTGAAAACACTAGGCAGATGGGAGGTGATGCTTCTGCTCAGAAGTCCAGGCTGTGGCTTTTGCACATATGGTGTGTCCATGCAACATGTTCTGGAGTGCAGAGACCCAAATAGAGGTGCCAGCTGTGTGTGGGCACCATAGGTATGCCCTGGTGTGAGGAGCCGCTACTGAGAGGAACCACAACCATGCACAACCACATCTTAAAACGCCTTCCTTTAATTAGAAACACCTGTTACCAATGGGCAGCAATTGCACACACCTGCTGAAGGGGGTGAGCTGCTCAAATGAGTCTGCTCTGTCATTAATTTTCTGTGGGTTTCAGCTGCAACTCCTGTGTTTGCTGAGCTACAGCAGGATATTCAGTGCAGTACAAAGCCCAAAGCTGAAGAATTACCCTCGTTTCTAAATTGGTTGCATGCAGCATTCAGGCACCTCAATCTGTTAATTACTATGTCTGGAAAGCCTTGGCATGCATATTCATCACCGGCAATTGTCATGCTGCCAACTTTTGCAATTTTAATCACCAGCTTCATGATATCTGGAATTTTTCTTGAAGTCGAATCCTTCGGAATTGTTTGGTTTCCTGACAGTCTCCGTTTTGCTTCTTTTTAGAAAAGAAAGTCTAACTTTAAAGTCCTGAGATTTCAAAAAAGAATACTGAAATGTAAATATCTGGGGAGAAAATGAAGATTTTGGAGAAGAGTTGTAAGAATAAATGGCATCTAAAACATAACTTAAAAAAAAGTAAAGTTCACTTTAGTAAAACACAAAACTGGAGGAATGAGATTATATAGGAAAAAAGAAGATGGGCTGTTGCAGTCAATATGATAATTGATTTCATAGGGTATTACAATAAATGGTGATCACAGGAGCCAAGAAGACTCTTGGAGGATGAACTCAGAGGGATTAATTTGCATTTGTAACACGGCATTATTAAGATCTTTATTACTCCTGGAATATCAGAGCTGGCTGACTGCAAAAAACTATGGAAATGTTTGCCAGCTGTCTATAAATTATCAGATAAGACAAACAGCTGTGAAAGAGCTTCACAGAAGACTTCATCCAGCTTTAGACCATCCAAGAAGCCTCTTTCACAGTTTTGCTTCTGTAATTCCACATATCTTGTTTCAGCAGCAGCATGATGGTGATGCACAGCAACTTCTATTAGTAGAGAGTAGCAAAGTCTATGCTACTGTTATACTCCACATCACCTTTGCCAGAGAGGAAGATAAAAAACACCGGCAGCCTTTGATAAGAAATTACTTTTTTCTTCTAAGTTCTCCTCTGTGTTGAAGAGAAAGTGCTATGGATCGAGGCAAAGGCATGTTTCAGTGCTTCATTATCTTCACAACTGTGTGACGTTGCTGTAAGCAGCCTCAGAGCAAAACTGTGTCAAAGTGAGCTGTTGATCAGAGGTGCAGGACTGCTCCTTCATCCCATTCTTTGTTCCTCAGCTGGCTTTAGGGCACACTCACTAAGGAGTGACCTCTTGGCTCTGGACTGCACCCTCATGCTATTCTTGTAGCAGGGGGTATGGATTTGCAAGCAATCCCAGTTATCAAAGCAGCAGTTATGCTTCCTACTTTGGATCTTAGACTTTAGAAATTAATTCAGACTAATTCTCAGCTTCTCTCAGTCAGAGACTTGGGAGCCAATTTCTTTTAAAAAAGTCTCTCTCTTCCCTAAATGTTTATCGACCCATCAAACTCTGTGTCTATGATTTGTTGATTTCAAAATCCTAAACAATTTCAGTTTTGAGTTATGCAACCCGAAAGCACACGTATTTTCCTGCCCAATAAAGTTTGTTTGAAGAGATTAAAAATAATTATGAAATAACTGTCCAAGAGACAAAGAGTGTTTAGGGCATTCCACTGAGTTGAATCTAATTGAAGTCAACAATTGCCAGAAGCCAGAAGTGTCTGAGTTCCCTGACTTAGGACAAGCTTGTTGCTGGTTTATCCTCGACAAAAATACAGACACATCACATAATCCTTCAGCTTTTTGGCATCCTCAGGAAAGAGGATGGGAACTGAATAGTCTCAAGGCAGTTACCCACACACTACTGAGCTCATCTCTTCAGACTAAAACAGCAGTGCATAACAAACACAGGTGTATAAAAAAGTACTGACTTTAAGAGCAAATAAACCCAGGGCACCCTTCTCCAGAAGTGTAAGAGTATCATCCTAAAACATGATATCCTTTAGCTACAGAGGAAGCTTTTTACAGAAAGTTAAGTAAACAAGGAAAATCTTAATTTATATCTTATTTCATTGGATTTGCCTTGCTTCTAGTTGTATTGTACCTGCCCAGCAAGAGGAGTTCTGAATTAATCCATTAATCAATGCAACCCTACCTCACTATGAGCAACTTCAATTTAAATTAGTTTTGTATGTCCATAATTTGTAATTAGCAATCAAGAGATACCACTGCTGCTGCTTGAGATATTTCACAGAACTGCAGGAATCACTAATGTGTTTGATTCTGTTCCATTTAGGTTAATCTGAGGTCTGTTGGTGACCTCTATGAGTCCAGTAATACCTTTAAGTATAATCCTACTCATTATTAGTGCTAATGAGTACAGCTCCCTCAATTGCTCCATTTCAGTATTTTCTGTCACCCTAACTTTTCCTGACTGGCATCCAAAACAGCGACTTATTTTAAGTGAGCTTTGAAAGTCCTCACTTTCTCCCAGCTCTTACTTATTTAATCATGAAGATAAAAATCAGATCTCTGTATCTGCTTTAATTTTTCTCTTTCCGAAATACCACAGTCATACTCGTAAAGCTAAAGTCATAAAGGAATTCCTACACTGCCAAGTAGAAGAACAACTCAAATCTCATAGGAAAGTCATGCAATGCAGATCAGCAGTCCACAGACACCAAAGTCTGCTGGGGGAAGGAAACATGGAAGTTTTGTGACTCTTCCCTACATGCTCGGTACACTCCCCAATGACGTTCTGCTCATATGTGTTTCATGGCTTTTGTTGCAACAACTTTTAAAATGATCTACTGACAGTTTATTTTTCAGATATCTGGGTTGCTCCATTTCTCTCCTGGAAACAAGAGGCGCTGTCTTGTGTAGCGTCCTGTAGTCCCTTTCCCATTACCTGCTTCCCAAAGGAATGCACCTTGGAAATATCTCAGATCTCTGAGAATCTGATCTAGAGGAGAAACTGGAATAACAATTTATAAGTTAGAATATTCATCATAGCTGCAACAACGATAGCATTTTCAGTCCCATTTTACTAATAATTTTGCACTACTTCTCTTTCTGGTTCCTGGACATAGTCAGATGTAGGCTGTATCTCACGAAATTAGAGTGAAGCAGAATGAGGATGAGCATCCCCAACATCTTTTCTGACCAGAGAAGCTCAGGCAATTGTCATTGTCCCAGTGAAACAGCAAATAATTATCATCACAGGGTAAAATAAATAACTTCAATGTAGTCTGATCCCAATGAGAAAGAAACTCAGGCCATCATTTCATAGTGGAGAAGATCACATCACTCAGGCTGCTGCACAGGTGCTCTGCAGATCTGCCATGTGCTGGCTAAACCCCACAGATGAGAAATCAGGAGAGCTTCCAGCAGTGGCAGCTGGGTTAGACTGTGTCCCTTCTGCCCTGCTGGAGGATGAGCAAGGCTGGATGGAGATTGGACAGGCTCAGCACACGTGGTCATCAAAGCAAGAGGCCAACAGCACCAACCAAGAAAACTCTCTGAAGAACTTTAATCAGATGGCCTTCTATATTAGAGTAAAAATTTATCCATGCCTTTCTTTGCCCTCTGAAGTAGAAAGGGTGTCCAAAAAGTGGTTTTCTCTTGATATTTAAGGAAAGGAATCTTACTCCTGAGGTAATCATATTTTTTTCCATATTAGATGAATATTAGTTTCCTGAGAAAAGTGTAAGACTTTACTATTTTATAAACAGTGCTAAATAATATAAACCCCATCTCAGAGTTTGGGACATTCCCATCTACTAGCTGATGTTAAATGTTTCTTCATCACTAATTCAGAGACTGCAGCCTTTGATAACTTTAACTTGCAAGTCATTCTAGCAGTGCGTAAAGTGTGAATATAATTACGGTCTCAGAATATTACTGTTTCTATTGTACTGGAACTCTGCTCCACACACCTCCTTCAGATAAGATAGAAGTGTTTGATGTGAATATGTCTTCAATTAACATTTCTGGAAGATAATGAAAGGCATTGATTGGAAAATCCTTATCAAGGTAAAACTGTTTGAGAACTAAAGAAACAACGTGCTATGCTCTCAGCAATGACTGTATTTAAAAAGGGGCATCATAAAGTTCAGGTGATGGTAGCAGTTCTTTAACTGTCCTGTTACACTTTAACAGACATATAACATGTCTACATATGCAGATATATAAATAAAAATCAGGACAAGCCAGAAAGAAGGATTTCTGTGCAAACTGAGCACTTCAGGATGAGCATATACATGCTGCCATTGGGGTTTTGGGTTTCTGGGAATGAAGTGAATGGATTGGCAGTTTCTCACTAACAATAAATAATGCTCCACTCTGAAGGCATATAGTAGATCTTTCTCTGCTTGAGCAGTTGTTTGACAAGTTGTGAAGTAGGTGAGTTAACAGCCTAAAATCAGAATACCTGAAAATGAGCCAGCTTTAGGTCAGTTAGCTGAGGTACATTTCCATAGCACAGAGACACAGCATTGAGCAGTTCTACTGTGCTGATTCAGGAGGGAATAGCAAAGTTCAGGGTTCACCTTAGCAGGGCTTCTCAAGCTCAGATTGATGTTTTTAATATAGTGTAGGTTATGTTTAATCTGTTTAGAGGTGAAAATTGACTGAAGAAGCTAAGAAGAATGGGAGACAGGAAAGAGAAGTTTTATTTACTAGGGGGAAGAGGTGATGGACTTAAGGATGGGCATAAACTGCAGAAGTGCAATGACATGGAAATCCAGATTTTGGAAGGCATCTTGCTCTCCTCAGGAGAGCCATTCTACTCCACTGATATCCATGGAGAAGACCTAGACAGTCCTCTACTCTTCTTCCCAAAGACTCTGGGTGGCAAATCAAGGTTCTACAACAGTGACTGAGGCTGTCTCTCAGAGTAAGCCTTTGGAAAGCTGTGGCAAACCACACAAGCCTTTGCTACCACGCTGTAGTTCAGGATCTGGAAAAAATGGCCATGTAAGATTATCTAGGGCTGCAAGGCAGAGAATGTTGTTAAAGGAAGGTTCTTTTGGCTTGGCCTGAAATTCAGAAGGATGAATTTCTAAATATACATGTCACATATGTACTCAGTGTAACTCCGAATGTCAGGGATAAACTCTCCCCTGTGCTTCACCAGTCCTTTCCAGATGAATAAACAATATCCTTCTTGATTAATCCATGCAGATGGCACATTTGTCCCCTAGCTCTTTTAATATATGGCCATATATGTGCCACATGCTTGGGAAATCTACAGTGACTAGAAGGAGTCATGCCCTAAAGTCAGTGCAGTAACATCCAGCAGGAATCTAAAACTGCAGTGGTGCAAACAGGGCCACACCTATGCATGGAAGTTTTTGGTACATTTTCGTTTCTCTAAAAACACTAAAAATGTAGGGTTTTTAGATATTTAGTTTACAGAAAACCCTCCACACCCCAACTTCTTTTGAGAGGATGACATAATTTTCAGCTCACTCACTCAGCCTCACTCAGCACAGAGCCATTTCTCATATCCCATGTGCATCCCGTCCAAACCACCATGTTCCATTAGCAGCAGGGAAGTTTGCTCTCCCTCCTCTATTCCAATATACCGAATATTGCTATGGAGGGTAACTACAATGCTCTCAGTCACTCCCAAACTGGTGCTGTGAAGAATGTAGAAAGAATTTTATCATTTTTTCTATACTTATCTGATGAAGAGTGGTTAGCTCTTCACCATCTCTGAGTCACTAAAGAGAAAGATTAAAATGGAGCCTGATAAAGATTGCTCTTTTTTGGCACTGTGATCCTGGAACGTAGCACTGTTAGATAATTAGACCATAAGTCTCCTCACAGCAAGTCTCCTGGCTCTATAGCCACATGGATTGTTTGCTAAGCACCCAGAGCACTATTCATGCTTTAAGTACAAATTAATTATGATGAGTCAATTAGCAGTACCCTAGCCACACTAATGGGTAGACTGGATCATCAAGCAAACCTATTCAGAAACTTAATAAATAATATTCTTCCTGGAGTTAGCATAATATTATTTTACAAGCTTTTAATCCTGGTTTCCTTTCTAAGTTTATTTTAGCATGAACAAATAGGCATTCAATCTCTGGCTGGCTTGTGAGACGTTCATTATTTATTTTATTTTTTTCTGTACCTATGCTACAAGTTTGGCTGCTTGAGTTACCTGCTGATTTTTGTGTCCCTGACTTAATTCTTTAAAGATGAGCATTAATGATAAAAAGGAAATAACAAAATAAACACATTTCAGCATGAATTTTTAGTGGAAAAACATTTCCCAGGGTTTATGAAATCAGTGTTTGGAAATACTCTCCTGACCTTCCTACAACTCTCAAGATCTTGGGTCAACTGCAGTCAACATGGCCTGAAAGTAATTAATCTTTGTGGATTTTAAGTTTAGGTATTTGTAAAACATTTTTTTTTTTGTTTTGCTTTGATGGACTCGGATGAAAAAAATCATCAGTGGAAGAAATCACCCAGAGCTACCTTACTAGAGAACTCAACAAGCCAACCTGAGGAGCACAGCATGTATAAATGTGGTGCCATATTTCATCATCTCCCCAAAGAAAAGCAAGAGATTTGCTGTATGTTTTAACAGATATACCTGCAACTCAACAGCTAGGTTGAATCAATGACTGGAACCAGGCAAAGAAAGAATAGGGATTCTGCAAATGAACTCACTTTAAAATTATATCCCCATGAGGAATTTAGCTGGGGGAGGGGAGGAGGGTTCTGCTTTATTTTTCTCTGGAAGAGAATATTCTGAACAGCATTTGTTGATTTAGAGGGCAAGATTCTGCTGCATGGCCATTGAAGTCCTTAATCATAACAGTTTTTTTATCTTAGTTAGAAGAATTGTACTAACAGTAGAAATTACAAAACTGGTCTCCACAAAAGGATGCTTAGAGCTGTAGGCTGCTGTTTTCTGAGAAGAGGTAGGCAGCAAAGAGAAAACAGAATGTGCTTCTAAGCATTTGGCTGGTGCCTGTATTATATAGTTTAGTCAGAGATGGTACGTCTTTGCTCAAGGAGCCCCTTCTGATCCAGAATTTCTGCATTCCCGTTGGGAATACATCACAAACATTGCATCTCTAGGGGACAGAGGAAATCACGAGGAAATCTGCCAGCAGGATATTAGTAGGAGAATTCACTATAGAAACAATATGTTGTATTAACCCACTTCTAAACCTGTGGACAAAGACATTTAATTAATCACAGTCCTTTGCCCTTCTTCTATGCAACCCCAAAGCCAACTCATCCTCCTAGAGGGTGCTGGAGAGACAGAGGGATGGAGGGAATCTTCAGCAGAAGGTCTGCTTCCTTCTACCAGTACAGCCCCCTTTTAGAGAATGGTGACAAACATATGCCAGGCTTAGAAACCACTTGTTTACTTCCCCTGAGCATCACAAAAATTCAGTCCAGCAAAAGGTTCTTTGTCACAGGCTTCAGTGCATTTGTGACAGCTGGTGACAGATTTGCTTTGGAAATCACCTTTTGGAAGGACCTAACTTTGCAGGTTTCTTTTATGCCCCTGAACCAAAGGACCTGCCATCAAGGCAGACACCATAATTTCTATCCCAAAGCCTCACTTTTACCAGAGAGAGGATGTTCCATGGGGTGTGCAGTCTCTCACACATTGGCCTTGTTGTCAATTAGTGTCTCCCTGACAGACAGTCCAGGATCCACAGAGATTCCCCTAGTCTACAGGGAGAAGTTTAGGGTATTTTTAAAATTAAGATGCAGGGCACAGTGAGGCTCTGAACACGGGGCTGTGTGTGATCTTAGTTTAAGCATTTGACAATGCATCTATTTACTCAGCCAATGCAATTAGGATCTTCTTTTGAAGACTGCCATGAGACCAAATCCTACTGGGCTGAATCACCCACTAGACAGGTGAAAAAATCGTCAAGTTGGGATTTTAACTACAGATTTTGAAAGAATGTTTCAGGAAAACCTGAATGATTACAGAGGAGAGGACAGTTCTACATCCAGGCAAAAGAATGACACAATGAGAAATATCAGGTAGTCATATAATCCCTTTTGGACAGCAGATTACTGGAAGGATTTGGATTCTGTTTCTAACTGCATCATTGTGAAACCCTTGGACATGTAATTTCATTTATCTGACTCAATTTTATTCCATTTTTATTCTCTTCCTTGACATCTATGGACAAAAAAAAAATTTGTGTAAAGGAAAGGCTAGGAGAGGCAATTAAAAAAAAAATTCAAAATTTGCCTGCTAGTCCTGCAAAGAAGATCTTTCAGTCAGGCAGCCTGATAGTTCTGTGCTGGTTTTACCCTAACTGAAAGGAGTGAGCAGAAGATGTGCACGGACATACAGATATTTTATTAGAGATAAACATTTAATCAACGGCCTCTTCACATACATAATCATCAGGTGCCGTCAGAGGTGTTTTTCCTGATAGAAGAAATCAGATGCGTGTTTTCAAATAACCATGGAAACCCCTTCAGGAGAACTGAGATTTCTCAGGAGGGAGGGGGCTCTGTCTAGCTGCTTTGATCTGGAGAATGAGGTACTGCAAACTTGAAACTATTTGTTTTTGTCAAGTGTAGGTTTGTCAGAACTGAAATTGCATGCTTATCTATCTTTTCTGCAAGTGCTTTTTTATCCATTGCCTTCCATACCTATGCAGAAAATAAATCTTAACATTGTCCCTGGTATCCATTATTTAATAGCATTTTACTGCTAAAGCTTATCCACTTGATTTCTCTATTTCCTTCCTGAAGCTTTTTTCTCCCACTTAAACCCTGCTGGGAGTCAAACAGACTATAAAGGAGGAATAATTTTATAGTCTAAAGCATTAAATGAAAATGTTAAGCTAAGTCATAACCAATGCTACACTATTGGTGCAAGAACCTGCACAAAGTATTTTGAGCTGCTTCTAAGTCCTAGAAAAAGTTTGCAAGCACATGTGGAAATTCAGGCCATTTTTAAACAAATAAAGAAGAATTTTCTCCAGAGCAAAGAACAAAAATAACCTTCCTTGCCATTTTTCCACTATGACCTGAAACCAAACCAAGAATATTTTTGATTGCCAGAAAATCTGGGATCCTGTTAAAACTTGTATGCAAGTCAAGAGCCATGTTTTTTGTTTCCTTTGGCTTCTAGACAATTCCAAATATTGTCACTCCTGGTGCCCATTTCTATCTGATATATTGTCAGTAGTTCTGCTCAAGAAAAGCATCTCTGTGACTTGTAATGCAAAGATGCTGCAGTTGCTGGTTGCTTTTTCCTTTTCTTTTTTGTCCTTGTTTATGAATTCTTACATGGGATGATTTGCAAGATGATGACATATTTATTTCTCAAACTAATATACTGGTCAAAATATAAATCATAGGAATTTAGAAAATGCTTCTCTATAATTCAAAGTATGTGATGCTCATGCAAACAATTATTTTGTTTTCTTCTCCCCAGAAGAATATTGCATAAACTCTACAAATAAATGGAAGTATTGCACTCCACGCTGCTTTTCTTTATCCATAAGTGGGAGTTCTGACTAGTCTCTTTACTGATTAACTGGGAAGGAGAGGGGAATAAACTGCTCTTAATGTGATCTTATGCAATATCTAACATGTTATGTCACTAATATTGTTTTGAATTTTCTCAGAAACACACAGCTTGAAGTAGTATTAAATAACTCGTTTGTAATTGCTCATTTTCTTTCAATGCTCTTTGATATTTCTTCTGAAAAAAAGACAAAATTCCCAGATCATACAGTGCTGGAGAAAACACTCTGACACTGTCATATACTTTTATTAATTTAGTCTCAGTAAATGTACAATTGGGTAAATTGAAAGGATAGAGAGCAAAACAATAATTTAAAGAATGTTAAATCAGGACTTAGGTTATGGAACCAATTCATAGCACACTTATGGGCATACTTAGTTCTCAATAGCAAACTGAACTTCTATCTGATTTTATCTTGAGCTCTATTATCAATTACGTGCAATCAATAATGTGTAAAGATGAAACACTTTTGCAATTGTCTGTTGTTTTATTGGGCCTTTGTATAGTTAGTAACATGGTGCCAGTATAACTTTATAGATCTCAGCTATGACATTTTTGTTACTTGATCTCAGCTCTCAGGCTCTTTATTTAAATAATAAACCCAAAGAAAAGAATGCTGCTTAGTTAAAACTGGAAAATAAAACAAAAGAGAAGGAATGAAAATAGAGAGCACTACTAGGATATCAAATGTCTTATTGGAGGAAAACATCTTGCATATTTTTGTTTTCTCATTTCCTTCAGGTTGGTGAGTAACCAAATGAGCTTTTATTAAGCTCATTTTAGACATAAGGACACCTAAAAACAGGGTGATTGTCAATTTAAATGATCATACTGCTTCCATGGGTCCATGGAATCTCCATGTTTCAATGTCTCTATGTTTGGATTACTGCTGTAAAAAGTACAATAAGACTTATTATCCCCTGAGTATCTTCCCAATTTCTAATCCAAGGGGATGGTTTATATCCAGAAGCTTGATGTTTTACATTTCTCTAAAAATATTGAGTTTTAACAATACTTATTTTAGAAATTTTGGATGCCCTTAGCTTCATGGACTTATTCAGTCTTTCCGTTGTACTGTGAATCTCTTGGAATAAGTATTAGTGCATGTCAATAAATTCCTCAGATGAATCCTGACAGACCGAGGAGTACCATATTAATTTTGTATTTTTATTTTGTTTGTTGATGCTGAGGGCCCCAATATGACTCATTTTTTCCTCTGATGAATAATTTAAAAGAGGTAGAAAAGCAAATCTGTCTGATATTTTCCTGAAGACTCAGAAAACAATTCAGCACAATTTCAACCAGCTGGCAAAATGAGGGAATCTAAAATGCTGGGTATCTCTTCTGACACACATTGTAGCCCTGCTATGAAGCACCTGCCCTGTGCCTGGCATCTCTGTGGTTTCCTTTCAACTTTTTAACTAATAACCATGTGTCTGAAGAAAAAACATGACCTGAAAGGATGCACCACCGCTTTTCCAAATATCTCCTCATCCAGACTGCTCGCTTCAGGGCTCTGCAGCCACCAGTCTCACAGAGAGACCTCAATCCCTCTCCTAGAATAGGGAACTGTTTATAGCATGGGGTTTTAAATATCAGACCTGAGTTTACATTTACAACACTATTCACTCATATCTCCTGATTTTCATTTGTTGTGCCATGCCTTTTCAGGAGACACCACAGTCACCAAGTTTTTGAGTTAGATGTTAATATATCTTAAGTGCACTTTACAAACCTCAATGAATTGCTTTAGCAAAAGTGCCAGAAACATTCTGTGAATGATGGATGATCTTATCAATACAGGTATGAGGTTTGAAATTCCCTTTGAAAGAGGGTGGGCTAAAACCCATTAATTGGTGGTTTTATGTCTATCTGCTGCAGCTGCTGCCATGCAAGATTCTTACTAAAGAGAAGTAACTACTTATAAGCTCAAGCGCCAAACCTAAGATATGGTTTGGGTCAGCTCCAAGGACTGAGCTGTTGCAGGGAACAGATAAGAGTATGGGGGTCACACCAAGCACCAGACTAGTGCTGATGGGACTGTCACACCCCTTGCCATGCTGCTCTTTCATGAACCACAGCTGCCTATAGCCAGACCTGCCTGGAAAAGAGCTGAGTTCCTCAGTTTCAAATTCTCTCTCTGCTGGGGCTGGCTGTGGCTCAGTCCTTGACTGAGTGCATTGTGTCACTCACTAATTGAGAGGCAGCCACTCACACGTGTGGGTGACAGATGGTCTCTGCCAAGTCCAAAGGGATTTCTCAGCAGCTTTCCAGCATCAAAAAGATGATAGGTTTTTTTTTCTCTGAATTCTTATATTTTTGAGATCAAAAGCAGGCAGGAGGAAAACTGGGCTTCAGACCAGTAAAATATTACAATTTGCTTTGCCTCACAGGGTTTATTTAAGCAGGAACACTGATGATCATTTTTCATCATCAGTTTGTTAGTACAGTTGGGTTTGTTGCTGAAGACATTAGTACTTGGCTAAATCCGATCTGACTGTCCCTCCATGCAAATTAATTGCATTGTGAATTTGGTCTGGAATGACTTCCCAGGATACAACCATGCTATGGATATGGCCTAGACAATATTAACTTGCTTTCTTGTTTTTCCAGTGGGACTCAAAGGCCTTAGAATCCATCTGGTGTTTTCTGAACTCTGATATCCTTGTTAGATCCTTATGTAGTAAGTGCTCTTCTTAAGGACGTTAATTACACTAAAGCAAGTCAATGTTTTGCACCAGCTGCTGGAAAAATGAGAAAGTTCCACAAAATATAGTGACTCAGTTGGATGCTGTTGGATATTTTCCCTATGATGGAAGAAACCTTCCAAGTTGTGATTTGGTACCTTGGAATGCTTTGAAAAGCAGTGTTAGATGCACCAGTATTCCAGAAGCATTATTTCTGCCCCTTTTAAAATTATATTTTGAAAAGGAAGAAGATCAATGCACTCTTGGCTCATCCATTGTTCTTCTGCTGTGAAACAAACACTTTTGTGTCAGAAGTGAATTCCAGTGACAAGTTTTCTGGATAGTTTGAGCTGCTGTAACCTCTCTTGTCTTCTCAATACTGAACCTGCTGCAATGTTAAGGAAATAAGAATCCATTTCTGAGGTGACTGTTTGAGATACTGCCACACAGATATGGAGAACAATTGTAAAGGAATAAAATGTACAAGAGAGACTTGTGACAGAGGCTTAACTCAGAAGTATGAGAGGCATTTATCACTGACCTGCTAGAGGAGAGAATCTGAGATCACAATCTTTGCTAGCAGAAATGTCCCTGACACTGGAAATTTGATGCACATTCCTACAAAGAAAAAAATATGCTGATTTTGTTGTCTCTTTTTCACTGTTGATGACAGGAGCATACTTGTTTTATACTGTTTTAATTTCATTGCACTAAATCTATAAACTCTAAGGTAATAACTAACATTGAGGATATTAGTAATATATATGTGGCTTTGGAGGTATTTTACTTTTTTTTTTTCTTTTTCTTATACATTTTGCACAATTGTGAGAAGGACTATTGGGGTTTTACCCCAGCTGGCAGCAAAGCCCCACACAGGCACTTGCTCATTGCTGGTGAAAGGAGAGAATTGGAAGAGTAAAAGGAAGATAACTCATGGGCTGAGATAAAGAGTTTAACAGTTAAAGCAAAAGCCACACACACAATCAAAGTGAAACAAGGAATTCATTCCCCATTTCCCATGGGCAGACAGCAGTTCAGCCATACCCAGGGAAGGAGGGTGCCATCATTCATAAGAGACTGGGGAAGACAAATTCCCTCACTCCAAACATCCTTCCACTTTCTCCTTCTTCCCCAGCTTTATATGCTGAGCATGACATCATGGTCTGGACTGTCCCTTTGGTCATTTGGGATCAACTATCCCAGCTGTGTCCCCTCCCAACTCCTTGTGCACTCCCAGCCCACTTACTGGTAGTGTGGAATGAGAGGCAGAAAAGGCTTTGACCCAGTGCAAGCCCTGCCCAACAGTAATGAAAATATCCCTGAATTACTGACACCATTTCCAGCACAAATCTAAAACACATCCTTGTACCAGCTACTATGGAGAAAACTAACTCTATCCCAGACAGAAGCAACACAAATGTGCAATACAAACAAAATATTTCTGTTTAAAAGAACACACCACATAAATTTCAGTGAATGAAAATAATTCTGTGGAGGAGAATAGACCATATTAAAAAAAAAAGTGAAGCTCAGATTTAGTGTCAGATTTAATGTTACATGGAAAATACAAAAATTGAAGCTCAGCTGTGATTCAAGCTCCTGATGATTAACAAAATCTACTTGTGGATGGACTGCACCCAATAAAATGTGTTTGTTTGAGGCACATTTTCTGAAAGGCCATCTAGGCTCAGGATGAAGCTGCAATTGAGTCAAACAAGCTGTAAGGAAACCTGAGTTATTTGGTTTACAACCAAACCAAACAAAAGCCCCATTCCAGAAAACGATTTTGTTTCAGAAAATCTTGTTTTCCTTAAGTAATGCTTTAAGAAAATCTGCTTTCCCTCAGCAGAAAAAATGTAATGGTGTTCCCACCACTTTTGTTTTACTGTATCAAAACTTATTAGCCAAACTCCATTCACTCTTCACATTTCATTTTGGTTTATTAATGACTGGATAGTGAGCACAAATTCAGACAACTTAATGAAGCACACAAATCATATTTTATTCTCAAAGAATATAGTGAAATAGCCAGAGCCATCCAGATTGTTCTGTATATACCACTGTAAAATAAACAGAGCGTGTTTCACTCTCCCTCTTACCAACAAAACCTGCTGTTCTGAATGAAATAATGAAGACCACAAATGGCATCACAGTGCCACATAGACATCACAGTGTTCACTTTGAGAGACAATTCTTATCACATCTTGAATATATCCAGATTTAATTAGCAGAGACCCACATCAAGGGATTGTTTGAAAACATTGATTTCTGTCATAAATAACTCTCATCAGTCCTATAACTCAATGAAAAAGGGTAACTCGCTAAGTAAATTTTGGTAGTAATTGTAGAAGGAGAGAAGAATACCTTCAAATGAATGTACTGCTATCTTTGCAACATATCCATCAAAGAAGAACAAAATAATCCCACATGAGATATTTTGTGCTCTTTGATGCATGCTGCAATCAGCTGGGGCCATACAAAACACAGAAGGGTTGCAAGAGAGTTAGAGAAATTGTATTAAAAATCAAGGGAAAAAAGGAAAGGAAGAAAAAAAGCTATTTTCTTAATATTCTGTGCTGTATCCAGTGTTACAGTGCCTTTCAGCAGTAAGGCTCCTGTAATCACCCAGATCTGTGAATATTATGTGCTCCAGCTCAGCTGTGTTTTAAGAGACTTACTGCATTTTGGTGCACAACCACTTCAGACCATTAGCTCCTGCTTCTTCTTATTAAAATAACATCACTCACCCTTTCTGGGGAATAAACAAACCAGTGCTTTCATTTGTTAAAAGAAACTTTGATTTCCTAAAGTTACAGAGCTGTGCTCAGAGCTCCTAATCAGAGAGTCTGAGCAACAAGAGGGCAGCAAACCGCATCCCAGGTGTTAGGAGGATGATGGCTGAACTTCCACAGAGCCAATTGATTTGCTGTAGAGTCCAGTTCTGTTTACCTTGGCTCTTTCCATAAGCCCAAAGGATCTGTGAATTCTCCTTCATAGTACTCAGTGATCAGAAAATAAAAAAAGTAAGTCTGTGATGGATTAGAACTGAATGAAAATAAGACCAAAATCAATAAAAGCAGAAATTCATTTCTACCCTTTTGACCATGGAAACCTTCCAGGTACCTTGGCATTACTAGTACAAATTAACCCATTACATTTTTCTGTTCATACTGAGACAAGAAAATGGCAAAATAGCCATGTAGCATGAAAGTATAATTTAAAAAAACATCTAAAAGATAATACAAAGGTAATACAAGTGTTAAAGTGAAGAAAAAACCGTTAAGTTTATCTGTTGGTGGCTTTTCTATACAATAAAACCCAGAAGATAAGCAATTGCACATTAGGAAAGACCTAATTCCTTCCATTGCTATTCAAATGCTACTCCTAATACATACAACAAAAAAGAAGCCTCTTGCAAAGAACAATGATGGGGTTTATTTTCTTCATATTTGATCCAGGTGGTCAGAGGTTAATGGTGGAGAATGCTGTTAACTGCTTCATTCTGGAATGAGGATGGAGGCATGAAGCCATTCAAATATTCCTGCTCCAGGACCTCCCATATTTTCCCTTGTTGTCTTGCTTGTACTTGGTCTCTTCTTCAGATATCACTTCCCAAGCACTCGATCCCAGACTAAATTTATCATGCAGTTTACAGTGCCTGCATTGTCATTTCTATCCTGGTGCTCTGGTACTCCTGAGGAAGTGTGTTCACTTGAGAAATGGGAATATTACTTGGCACTGTCATCAGATTTGATTGAGCTGGGCCAGTCTGAGAGGCCAAATTCAGAGCAACAGATCAGTAAAGGTAAATCAGCCCTGAGAAAATGTCTTGTATATAGCCAAACAAACAAATGTGATAGCATAGCTCCTGTAAGAAAAGGTCTAGAGGACTCCTTCCCAATTCATCTTTCCTAGGAAAGAACAAAGGAGTGAAAAAAAGTGCTTTAACAAGAGGATCCAGCACCCTGATGGAAGGTGGTGTCTGAGCTTTGTTATTAAGGGTTTAAAAGACAGCTGTAAATTACTGTTATCTTTTATCTTCCCTTATCTGTCATAAACAGATAAACCTGGAGTCCAAAGTTAGCTGTGTGAACAGTGCATCTACTAAAAGGGAGTTAGGTCACTACTCTAGGGAATCATGCAGCTTGAAATCAAGTTCCTCAGACATTGTTTGAGAACTTATCATTCAGAAAGTTCCACAACACGTGTAGGTTGAAAGGAAGAGGATGTCATTCAACAGATTAAATCTGTTTCTTGTCTGCAGCAGAGAATATTGAAGAAAATTTATTTTATGAAATGAAAAAATTCTGCAAAGCAAAGCAAAATCAGGCTGGTACTTGATATTCCACAGGAAGCCAATAGAGCAGTGATAATTACACCTGCTGTCCATCAGGCATCGCTCCACTATTAATTAACCTCAGATCTGGATCCACTGGAGCTGGCCAGACATGCTGCAAAACCAGAAAAGGCAACTTTGGCAACTCTGGTTTATTGGACTGACCAGCCTAAGAAAAAATATGATTTGTGTTCTGCAGACAATCACAGTTCTTGAGCCCCACTCTACATTGCATAGGTCTATTTTCTACTGGTAGTGGTATCAGAGGACATGCTAGTCTTAGGGGTGAAGTGTGTGAGGCTATGTGAAGCATTGAAGCTTTATTTTGGAATTATACAGTTTGCAGGAGTGGGGAAATGGAAATGTTTGCACTTTGGCTGAGGTGAGAATCCCATAGAGAGAAGCATGGTCTGGTCTCTGACCATGTGTGTCCTCGTGTGGTTCCAGTGAGTATCCTGTGTCGCTGAAGCACATATCCTGTGGGGAAGGCTGAGGGAACTGAGATCATCAGATTGGAGAACGGAAATTTTTGGGAAGAAATGTCTGCCAGTACAGTCTGCCAGTACACTCAATATCATGAAGAAAGAGAGAACCTAGCTCTTTACTGAGATGCACAGGAGAAGACTGAGAAGACTGTAATGAATTGAAACAGTGTTAATTATGTTTAGATAGAATGAAAAAAAATTACTATGGGCATAATTAAGCACGGGAACAACGCTGTGTGATTGTGGGATCTCTCTCCTTGGAGGTTTATAAGACCTGCTGCATGAACCTATAAGCAACCTAGTCTAAATTCAGCATTGGCTCTGCTTTGAGCAGGGAGCTTGACTAGAAACCTCATGAGGTCCTTTCCAGTCTAAATGGTTCTATAATTCCATAAATAATTCGCCCAAATTCCATTGTGTTGTCAGAGGAGCTTTAAAAACCTTGAGAAAGGTCACAAAAGCAGTTCTGCTGGAGAATTGGATATTAGAGAGTTATTTTCCTGGGGCTGGAGCCCGTCTATAGGTACTTTTCTTCTTGCAATGTTTTTGTAGTTACTTCTAAGTTAGACACATATACTGTGAGGCTTAAGCTTATGGAATAGATATAGCATTAAGGTTTTGGTCTTGATTGTCTGCTTTGGGACTGCAAAATAGTGTTGCTTATTAGAGCAGGTTGTTTTCAGTGAGTATAAATTTCTTTGAGAACAGTCTAGTTCAGACTGTGGAAGGATAAGGTCTTCAATTCACAGCACACATTTGTGTCTTACAAGACATTCTTTATTCTTTTGGTTTTGTCTGACTAAAAGACCATTCACATAAAGGTTAATGAGAGTCAGGATGGAGAAAAAATGTTTTAATTCCTTTTTTTTCTTAGCAATTTTTTAGCATCATATTGTCTGTTGGGTTTTTTGCTTGCTTTCTTTAAATCCTTCCTTTTATAACAAGGATTTAACAAGGTCATGCAGTTTCCAGTATTCTTCTTTGTAGCAGTTTGTAGGGTGGTCAACATAGTTCACTTCTCAGAGAGAAAATCAGGCAGTTTTCCCGCTGGAGTATGATACTCATGATGCTGCTCTCTGTTTAGAGTTCTTTTCCAGGGGTTGGGAAAAGTGCACTTGGTCATGAATGCTATAGCATAGTACACCCATAAATCCAGAATTTCCCATTCAAAGAAATGATGAATTAGCCCAAGTGATGTACAACTGGAAAGGTTAGGTTGAATTATCTTGGAAGAATGGATGAAGCAGAATAGATAATTTTTTCTGACTGCAATGATATAGTGTTACTTTTGTTATGTCATTTTCTAGGCAATGAAATTTATTAAGCTTTCCATTTTGAAATCCAGGACTGACAGGTTTTAATAGTGATTTCAAATGCAATTGGTTCTCTGATTTTGTTGTTCTATTCTTCTGTCAAAAATTTAAGCCAGTGTGCTGCCCAGTTTTTTTCCATCTTGATTTACTTTTCTCTCTCCTATTTCCTGTAAATGCTGATCAAGTGTGTCAGATGGAATTGTTATCTAGGAAACTGACAAATTTCGTTGCATTTTTTATCTTTTATCTGCTGCAAATATTGATTTGGAGTGCTACAGTGTCACAGCAAGTTTTGTTTAAAGTTATTATCATATCTGTCTATGTTTTAAATATGAGAAATACTTCTCCTCTAATCTTTTTTTTAGTAGCATTGAGCCATTTTTACCAAACCGATTCTAATATAACTTTTCCTCCCTGAGCTACAGTGGCAATCTTAAGCACTTCTTTTTTTAGTTTGATAAATCTCTGTTTAAAGTTTATTCTGATGCATGCATTAACATTTTCTGCTTAGCATGAAACTCAAGTGTGTTGATAAGCAACTTGGAAGCAGTGATTTTTCAGGGATTTCGTCCCTGTCATTTCAGTCTTGTCTCCAGCTACACATCTCAAATACTTGTTACCGTCACAGTAGTTTCATGTACAATCGGTAAGTGCAGATTAGGCACAAAACTTTGTAGTTTTCATATTATCCATACTAAAATAAGATCTAGCTCTGCTTTGGAATGTAAAGGCTGTGCTCACTATGCTAAAAGTGGGCTGAACACTTATATAGTAGAGGACAAGATGGATGGAGATTCTTCCTTGCTTTCTTCTTTAATGACGAAAATGTGGACACAATTTTTATAGACGCAATGCAGATTTTTCTATTTATTCTGGGGGCACTGTCAACAGTTAAAGTTAGGATGAAGCACATCCTTCTATGAGTGCATATATTCACATTTTCCTACAGAAAACATTCTTCCTAGTGCTCAAAGAATGCCAATTCTAACTGAAAAATGAAATAGTATCTTCCTGATCCCTTGCATGCACTGAATTGATCCTTTTCTAAGTGGAATGTGATCTCACTCAGCTTAGGAATTCTTGTTCTTAGTACTTCCCTTTGATTTCATAGGTAGCACATCTCTCTCTGTTGATTCTCACTGGATTTCATTTTGTGATTGAAAGCTGCCTCTAAGAATGGCTCAAAGGGTACACAATGTGACCTATTAACACTTAAGGAGTCAGCTCTCCATGAGTGGAAAGACTCAGGCAAATGGTGTGCAACAGTGGCAGAGGAGGGGCCTGGTCATATTGGAAACCTGCTACTGAGACCTTCACAAGAAAAACATCTGATTTGATAGGCAAGCCTTGTAGACACAGCTGTACAGAAAACACATGTTCTTGGGAGAGATCAAATATTGATGCACAGGGGTAAATCCCATGGGCAGACACTGCCATTTAAAGAGGAAGCACTGGCAGAGAGATAACATAAAAAAGATACAGTTCTTAAGACCCATACTGACCAATAGCATACCCCTCCAGGGTACAGCAAGAGAAACTGATTACTACAGACAGCTATCAGGACAAGGATGGTTATCAAAACCATCCATTTAGGAACACACTACATATTCAGAGCTCAGGCTGTTGAGGGGAAAAGTGCATAAGGTTTTAATCTCTACTGTTTCGCATTATTGCAGGGGGGAAAGAAAATTAAATATGTAAGAGGAAAACAATTTTAAAAAAATACAAGAAGAAGCAGAGAGACATTATCCCAGTGAGGAATAATAAAGCCTCTTCCTGGCATATGAACCCCTAGCATGAGATTTGTTGCTGCCACATGCTGCACAACCAGTTGCAACCCAGAGGCTCATTTGAGCTATAGATGAGCAAAGAAAATAGCACATTACACTCTTTGACAGCTGCTCATCCTTGAGGCAGATGTGGCTTGGGGTAGCGCTGCCTGAAACATCCTTCTAGTTATATTTTTTTATTTTTAGCAGTACAAGACAGTACACTTTATCAATTTAATCAAAGAGAACAGGCTGCGATGAGTGAGGGAATGCTTTCATCTGAGCCATTGATCACTTCATGAAATTGGCAGCATCTTTTCAGCCTCTCAGTGACTTCAGATTGCTCTTCTGACCCCCAAACATATGACATGAAAACAAGCAAGTAGAGACAATAAAACTTATTAAGTAAAGATGATAAAACTTATTCATATGCTAGGAGTATTTATTTGGTTTTGCCTCTTTCAAAGCTGTTGGCCTTTTTTTTTAACGGTGTTGACTCGTGGTGTGCTACTGAGGGTCTGCTCTAGCAGTGGGATCAACAGTCAAGTGCCACCAGGTGACCCTGATATTAAGCTATACTGTCTTGAACTTAACAGAAAATATTCCCACACACACCTCCAAATGGAAAAAATGCTTATGGAAAAGTTCTTCCCTGAAATATGCTAAAGATTAAAAAGACTAAAGGAATATTTTTCCTCCAAGCAAAAAGTTTTGATACCCAGCCCAACAGCCTCATGGAAGAAAGCTCTACTCAAATAACTTTAGATCCGTTTGCATCCTTGCTTTTTACTAGAGCTTTAACGTGTGTGATGGAGTGATCAGACTTGAAACTTAATAGAAACATCTGATGCCTCACTGCTGTGACTTGGGCAAAGAGAGAAAATTTCCATGTTTGGAATTCTCCTCTTGTAACAAATGGAAGCACTAAAATTGAAGGACTGCAGGTTCAAAGGAAAATGTGGAAATGAATTATCAATCAGGAATCCGAGAGCATTAGATAAAGGCAAAAACAATCTCACAGAAGCCAGGGGCTTGAGAGAAAGAGTTATTTGAAAGCACACAGTTGCAAACATTGTGTCAGACACAAACATTTTCCTTTCCTTTTTCAAGGGAAGGTAGGCAGTGATATCCATCAGCTTTAGCACAAAGCTAGGAACCAAATTTCTTACAAAAGGCAGAATTCTCTTACTATGGCTTTTCCCTAAAATACATTTGAAATTAAGTAATTTAGCAGGGCAAATGAATGCAAAGACAAAAATGCCTGCCAGGAGTACTAGATATAGAGATATAAGCTCTGACACCACTTTGATACAGAAGAGTTCCAAGAACAGAGCATCTTCCCATGACACAGTTATTCTTCAGGCAGGAAGCATTTCTGTTCTTCTAATGAAATATCTGTGTGTCTTTTGTTTAAGACATTTCCCTGTCCTTTGCTCCCAGGGGAAAAAAAAAACGTAAAACTTTCTTCTTCTTCTAACCCTAGCTCAAGTTACTATTGATGCCTTTCAAACCAAGAACTTCTGAGGTTTCTAAAATTACCCCTGAAGCACAATCAGCTTTCCTCTAGGATGACTGGACTGCTCCCAGAACTCAGTGCTAACACTGAGTTTTAAGACTTTTGACTACATGGACAGAAATAACATAGACATCTCCCTCTCCAAATGACAGAACCTGACTGCTGAATAAATCTGCCTAGCAAGTGCTCAGTACTTTGCCTTAACCTTTTTAGTCTTCAGCTACAGAGACTAGTGTTGCCTTTTAAATAAGAACTAGAGTTGCCTATGCACATCCCTTCTTTCTGAAAACTCTGCTATATAAGGCATCTGGGAAAAAGCTCTAGCAGGCAGGAATGCTTCCCCCTCACTCTGGTAGTCTGTGGAGTAATTACTTAGTAAATGACATCTGACCAAGGCTTCAATGACTGAGGAATGAACTTGTAGTAACAGACCCACTCCAGATGGAGAACTGTGCAAGCAGTCATAGATCTCCCCTTTCACACCTGGTTTGTTAAAAGTGTTTGCACACCAGTGGTCTAAACTGACAGTAGTGGAAATAGTAACTATATGAAACCTGGGCCACACATGAGACACTAACCTTAAAACAAAGAATAACTGGGCCTTTGCCACAGCTTTAATTTATTACAAGGTGGAAAGGTTCTATTCTAACCTATTCAGATTTAAATCTGAAATAGTGATCTTAGCTTCAGAGGAGTCTGTGAGTTTATTAATGGTTAAGGATTTTCATCAAAGAAATGAGAAGCATGAAGAGAAACAAGATTTAAAAATATGAGCCACTGAAGAGCAGAATAGGAAAAACACTTTCTTGTGCTCACAGCTGTTAACAAGAATACACTCATTGCCTAGGGGATGACACAATTCCCAGTATTTTTTTCCAGCCATTAAGACAAACCAGTAGTAGTAGCAGTAGTAGCAGTAGTAGTCTCTATATTGATGTTTGCCTTTCATGTGAACTCAAAATTTCTCTGGTCACTTGTGATGCCTTTTATCCAAGCACACATGATCTATTTTCACATGCCATCAACTTCCCTGTCTTAGGGAACAAAGCATCTGGCCATTCCCTCACCACACCATAATTACAGCAGGTGTTTTCCAGGCAAGTGTAAGACATGAAGGATGAAAGATCTGAGGGACAGCTCTTTTGCTTAGTGTTTTGAGGAATAACCTGTTGGAATATGCACTTCACATTCTTCAGTCCAGCAGGACATGCCTTAGCCATGGCTCAGGCTTGTGCATTGCATGAACCCAAAGATACTGGTGATATTTAACCACATCCCTCTGTGACACAGCCTCCCTCTAACAGGAGATGGCCCCCAGACCTTCAGTGGTCATTTTCAGACACCCCCAGCCTGGAGGGAAGGTCCTGAACCCACTGTACAAAGGCCCAGTTATTTCCCCACAAGGTGTTGCCAAACAACCAATAGGAGAACTGAAGTGATCCCACCTTCAAATCCTTTTTTGCAGGAAGAGTCATTTTGCTGTCTAATCTCTAAAGAGATGCAAGGTGCCCAAACCTTCCAGAAAAAAAGGCAAAAAGTAGGGCTAGAGAGTCTGCATGCTTATGTATGGTCAGAAACTGGGGCCCATGTCTCCCTAATCTCATCAAAACTGAGGCACGCTCCAGGATTCCTGGTGGAATTTCAGAGTAATGACAAATATAGTAACTTAATTCCAGGAGTAAAGAATGCTGTGAATTGTGCATTAGCTTTCAATGCAAGCTGCTTAGGAGAGATTTACCAGCCAAATCTGGTTTAGTCAGCTTTAGGTAATGTCCATTTAAAGTGGCCAGGGAGGAAGTAGCAAATGTATGTTCAAAACACAGGAGAACTACTGTGAAAAGTAGCCAGGAAAAAAGTTCCCAGCAAGGCTTAACCAGCAACACAATCTGTAGTCTCAGATGATTTGCTTTGGAAGGGGGAAGAATCTGGATTTTCCAGCGATGCTGGATGTGCTCTTGTGTTCTCTCTAGAACTTTCTATGGTTATATTTAAACACAGCAGGAAGCAACACCACTTGTGCATTTCCATGAGTGCATTTCTGCCATGAGTGGCACATGTACTCTAGAGTTCTGGTGATCACAGACAGAAAGGAAAGGAAGTAAAGTAAGGCTGTGGAGGTTTTGAAGAAGGATGAGTTAAGTGATTATCAACTCATCTCTCAGAATCAGAATTCTGATTTCCTGGTAATGTCACAACACTGGGGAGTGATGATGTGCCATCTAGATCCATGAAAATGAGCAAGACAATCACTACGGCCACCACATTCTTCACCTTCAAAGATGGGTCATTTCACCAGCTCAGTCAAGGAGCATTTGCCCTTGGTAAAGGATGTTGAGTGCTCCTGATTACTTTCTTACCATTGACATATTTGGAAATGAACTCCAATAGAATGTGCTCCATGTTTTCTCCAGGGACTGAGGTGAGGCTTTCTGACCTCATAGATTCTAATTTCTTTTCCAATTTAAAGGAAAACTGCAACTGAGGAAAAAAAAAAAAAGTACATTTCAAGTTTGTGCTAGACTGTTGAGACATAACAAGCCTAATTTCAACCTTCTGGTCCCAAGAGCTCTTCAAGCACAATTAATCAAATCATATCAGCCTCCGCTGGATTTCCAAACATATTGGAGCAAATGAGGTTCACAGGCAGGTCACATATTTCATTCCCCTCACACCATTTTTAAGCCTGGTAACTTCTGTACCTTGCAGTTCCTTGGCTTTAATAGTTCAGGCACCTAAACAGTATTTTCAATGATGATGTCACAAACTCGGCTACTACTGATGGTCTCAGGATAAAGAGCTATGTGGAAACACTTTTTCTTTATCATTTATGTAGGCTCTTCAGGACTAGTCAAGATAAATGCTGCTAGTAGTATTACAGTAATATACTATTTTACACTCCGTACAATCAACTTCCTTGCTTTTTACTGCCTCTCCAGCCTACTGGAGCCAGCAGTGTGAGGAAAGATGAGGGCACAATCACACCAGAAACTTTGTCTTGCCCTTTAGGAATAGAGTCAGGTAGCACACAGCATGGAACTGAATTAGATTCCTGGTCTGGGAAGCCGCAAAGGGCTCTTCTGTTTCTTCCCTACAGTCATTCATGTCCCATGCCTCCAAAAAGAATCCAGAAGGTGCCCCTGTGACAGACAGGTTGACAAGTGTCTTAGGTTACAATGGTATGTATTCTATCACCATCTCCATGGGATGTTGGGCTGGGCGGAGCAGTGTTCCTGATGGCTGCAGAACGGTTTGCTAATGGGCTGGTCATTAGAGCCAGGTGGAGCAGTGTTCCTGATGGCTGCAGAATGGTTTGCTAATGGGCCGGTCGTTGGGGCTGGATGGAGCACTTTACTCACCCCAAACATTGCAGGTAGTGGCTCATCATCCCACTGTGAGATGCCCCGCCCAGGGACAGGAACCAATGTATCCCGATCTGCATATAAACTGAGATTTGAAGCACTATAGGCAGCTTTTTCCACGGGATTCCCAGAGGAAGACCAGATCCTTCTACACCACCACGGGACCTTCAGAGGAGAACTACACCTTTCTCAGGATCATTGCTTCAACAGAACCGCATCTATCACTCCCAGAGAACTGCAACCACCTTCTAAGTGGACTACTACCAACACCCTGACCGACAGGGTGTCAGGTTGTATTCTGATTCTGTCAGTGTTTTTTTGTATTATTACATTTTTCCTATTAAATTGTAGTTCTGACTTTGAGCCTCTCACTGATTTGCTTTGAAACTACCACAACAAGAAATTAAGGCAGAAAGAACTCTTTCTTTAAAACTGAAGCTGCAACATCTTGTATTCTGGAGATCAAGGAAGAGACAGCAACAGCAGTGACAAGTCAAATCATGCTGAAAGATCCAAAAGCAATTTTCATTGGAGACTGAGGGATAATTAGCAAGATTAATCACAAATAGATGTTAGGCTGCCTCTGATTTGGGTTCAGAGCCATGTTTACATACAAGTATGTGATAAATCATCAGCCGAAAAATGTAATATGATTTCTCAGAACATCTTTTGATGTTAGATACAGGCTGAAAAATAATCTTCACTTGTCACCATGTCACCAAGTTTATAAAGTATGAAATAAGAAGACTCAGATAAAAATAAAAATCATAAAACCAGACCAAGCAAATAAAAAGAGACTGTTGCTCAGTATCTGTTGGTGCCAGATCCACCACTTATCAGTGGGCAGTTAGCACACAAACTTTAACAAAGTCTTGCAGCAATTAGGCAGACACTTGGATTTCACACAAGAGGACAGCAGGCAGAGACTTGGTGCAGAGATCTTTTACTGTGACCTTCACCTTGCAGTGTTCTTGTGCAAAGACAAAGACTAAGACTAGCTATCACACAGTGAAAATTCCTTAAATACCGTCACTCAGAGAGGATATGTCATCATATAAAAGGAAAGATGTTCGCCACAGTGTTCCCCAATCATCTGGGTTATTGCACAGTTTTTACATATTATGGTAACAGGTAAACAATACCCTATAAGATCACAAACTATAATCCTCACTCTCAGTAGGTCCAGAAAGCCACAAGCCCTTAATTCTCTCTCCCTAACCCATCTCTGGTGACCTGGATATGCTTTTATGTTCACCTCTGGACCCAGGACAGAGACTCATTCCGGGCCTTCCAGGCCTGTTCTTCTATTATACACATAGTGTAACCCCACACAAAGAGGGAAAATCAAGTTTTTTGCTTGATTGGCTTTTTCATACTCCCCAAATAATCAACATAAGGAAAAATTAATCAAGAAAATCACTACTGAAAGAAAAAGAATAAGAAAGGACCTTTGTAAGAACAAAAACTCACAATCCCAGTAATGTCAAATCACAACATTTCTTGAGAATGATCTTAACTGTGACATGTCATTGAAAGACAAATAATTTTTTTGCTATAACATTTCTTGTCAGGGAGACTAATACAGAAACTATAGCAGCTATATGTCCACCTCCTCCTCAGGAAGGAGATTTTCACATCCTTCATACTGCAGTTGTTTTGTAACATACATGTGAGCCCAAAACAGAGAAATCATTAATGACATAAACTAGCATTGATGACATTTGTTAGGGAATGTTTGCAAAATTAAAAAAAAAAAAAAAAAGGAAATTATTTGGGGTTTGGAAATCTTATATTAAGTCTGTAGGAAAGCATGCATTTAGCTAATAATAAGAATTTACATATTTATGGCCACTGTGCTGAAAAGTACTGCCTCGGCACCAAAACAAGCTGTAAATATTTCTTGTATTTATTTAGTTATTTATGTGTTTGTTTGTTTGATTGTTTGTTCTAAGATGCGTATTTCACATTCCTTTGGGAAAAAACTAAGAATGAAGCTCTGTCCTCTTTTTGTCCAACAGCTGGAAAAATAAGGTCCCCAAATCATTGGTGATTTTTAAAAGTTTTGTCCTCAGAAGTGTGATGAACTAATTTTAATGTCTGCATGGTTAAGAACCATGCAATTACACCACTCAAAACATGAAGGTATTTATTCACTGAAGAATTGTCCACATTCTTTTTGATTTTGAACTATCAATACCAAATTTATTTCCTTTAATCCACTGACTTGCCTGCAGATGACCTACTTTCCCTTGCCTCAAATAACTAAAATGTTTCAAAAATCAACTGAAACCTCTTACTTGACTGTCCATTTCCTTTTTTATTTAACCAATATTTTTTGTTGACAGTGTTTGATGTGTAGCCAGCAAACTGAAACAGCTCCAGTTTTTCAGATACAGTCCATTATTAACTTTTTGCATGCCAGAGTTTTTCATTTGCTGTCCTTTCTAGAGTGCATACATAGGCAATGCTGGCTACAGCAAACTACAGTGGATTAAATACTCCGAGTATATATATAATTGTCATCATAAACCTTTCTGAATGCATTGAGCATTTTTATCATCACCCACGTTGAAGAATTATTGTGCCACAGGAAATTTTCAACATAACTGACTTCCTTGCAGTTGTTAGATGCTGGCTCTTCTAATTATGATAGAGAAGGGAAGGCAGTAGATTAAAATACTTTCAGTTGAAATTAAGATTCTTGAATTGAAGCATTAAAACTATTGAATAAATAAATACATTTAAACACAGTTGCAATAAAAATGAGCCTCTTGGAATTAGCCATAACTAGAAGTTGGCAAGCAGTTTATACTAACAACATACAATTAGCTGCAGGGATTTAACAAAAGGCTTTTGCAGGAATTATTGAGTCTGTTGTCTTTCTGATTAATGCTATTAACTCTTGCTTACATGTCTTCACTGATCCAGGTCTCCAGATTCTATTATCTATCCACCTGGAAAAAAAATAAAATTTGGTGCTAAAATTGCCTCTTTAGGGCCTGAATGTGACATTCAAACAGGATTTAAACAATAAATAGAACATGACTGTGCTGCTGTTTGTCAGATGGAGGGCTACAAGAAAATCTGATGCCACAATCCAGTTTCTGGCTTCCCACAGGCTGTGAGTATCATGAGGCACATATGTCTTGTAGCCTGGTGCTCCCTGCATTCATTCAGGTACTGAATGTCTGAGCTGCTTCTGAGATGCAGCATTCACAGGGTTGGACACAAAGAGTAATGGGGCTCTGCAAGGAAGAGGAACCTGCCCCATTACCTGTGATCAACGTGAAGCTTACATAAAGGCAGTAAAAGAAACTTTTCCCCTCTCACTTTCTCATAAGGACATCGAGAATCTGATCTTTGTGAGCATAAACATGCCACTCATCCTCTAGCACCTTGTGTTCTTATTGTAGCAAGTGCAGTCGGAAATTTAAGGAAGACCAGTGGGTAATCAGCAGTGATCTATGAAGAACCTGGTTTAGGCAACTTCTACAATCATGTCAGCAATCAATATTTAATTTTATCTCTGCATTTATTTATTCTAGTCATCTTCTCACACACTCACAAGATTAGAAATTGTTCATACTGATAAAAATATTAATTTGAAATTATCAAGAAAAAGAAAAGGTGTTTGTTTGGTCTTCTGAAAAATCAGCTTTATTACTTGGCAAGTCTCCTTAGCTAAGTGCTTCACCTAATCAATTTCAATATTTGCTTTTTGCTTTATATATAACAAAGCAATAGAGATCATTGATTAAACATTAAAGGGATGTGTGGCAGCTCCTAGTGATTGGAATAGATAAAAGGGCCTATGTCTACTTTTTTTGGAAACCACCGAATTGCTTCAGGGGGGTGTTTGTAGCCCTCTGGAAGCAAAAACCTAAGCAATGTCAAGTGGCCTTACAAAATACTGGATATCTGCTGCATTCTTGTCCTTGCATCCTGTTTTGGACAACAATGAAAGGGAAAAAAACTGATCCAGAAATTGACAGAAAGCTGAGCTGCTGTAGAAGTGCTTCATTTTGCGTTTACAGAGAAAATAAGTGATACCAACTTCTTTCTTGCCAAGGGGGAAGCTAAAGTTAGAAAAGTAGAGATCTCTTGGGAGAATCTTGCTCTTTACAATCTATCCTACAGCAAGTAAAACCCTTTTTGGGTCTGACACTGACCCCAGTCAGCAATGGTTAAAAGGGACTGACAATGAGAGGCTGCCCTGGGCTGCAGCCAGGGCATGCAGACATTCCCAGCCCTGCCAAGGTGCTGCAGCACGCAAGGGCTACAAATTTCCTGTTTGAGCTGTGGGGCCGGGAGTAGGGCTCGAACAAACCCAGCCAGGGATATCAGAGTGATGAGCAGCAGGCACCCAGTGACCTTCCTGCGCTGCCCAGAACAGCCTCTGCAGGCCACGTGTGCAACAGGTCAGCTGCTCCCAGGCTCCTGAACTGTGTAAACTCTACAACATCAGCTCTGCTGACATCTGCCTCCTGCCTCAGCCTGTTCCCTGGTTACCAGGAGGTGTTTGAAAGAGCCTAACTCTGTTATCTTTAGCTCCTGTGCATGGTAAGTCTCCTACCATACATTCAGGGACCACTGCTCTGGTCTCGCTGACCTGTTCCAAGGACACACACAGGGAGAGGATCCCACTGCTACCAGAGTAGGGAAAAAGTCCATTTTGGTATTGGCAACACAGCTGAGGACTTCCCCTCGGCTCCTGGAGGTGCTCCTGGAGCACCCCTGGATTCACATTCCTTGGGGATTTCCACTTCCCAAAGATCTGGGCACAAGCTCATGACATTTTTCCCTGGACACTGCAGCCTCATGGGTGTCATGAGTGGGATCTGTGGTGGACAAACCTCCCTGGAATCCCAGTGGGCACAGAATTGCTGGGGCAGGAGCTCACACCACAAACAATTTGGCAGGATTTTTTTGGAGGCAAAACATCCTTGAGCAGGAGGATTTAGCAGAGAGGCAGTTTGTGGCTGTGCAGGTCTTGCATGTCTCCATGAGTTCTTTATGGATATACAGTTTCTAAACTTCATTCTGCACAGCATCTTTTAATTCCAGCAGGATACTGTCTGCAAAGCTCAGGATGGACTAACCAAGATATTCTGAATTTGCTCCACACTATGTACTTGTCATAGATATACTGCATCAACACAAAGACACTGATACAAAGCACAAACCCATTAATGCGTTAATGCTCAAAGGGAATAAATGTTAAAAAGTTCTGTTTATCCTTGCTAGTGAAATTTGCTCTGAAATCCTTCCAGGTTTGCACTCAATAGGATATTTATTTAAGAGGGACGGGAAGGAAAACAATAGAGGTAAGTGAAAATCCATCAAAAGGCATCATTTCTCTGCCAGGTGCAACAGAAAGGAAGATAAAGCAGATAATAACACTGCTGGAACAGAATGCTGTTAAGGTTGATGGATGGGAAGAGCTGACAGCTCACAGAGACTATGAGGGCAAGCTGTTGGGTATGGTGTCAGACTAAATAAATCTATACATCCTTGATCCTCAAACACAGCTTTATCACATATGATACAGCCCATCACTGTACCTTGTGCTGATTTTTTGAACTTTGCATGTGAGCTAACAGCACATTTAAAAAGGTGTCTGGGAAGCACTGTTTCATGCAAGAATTACTGCAGGAGGTGAGGTACCATGCCTGAGAAACTTTGGTTCCTGTTTGTCCCACTATGATTTTTACACTACTGAGCACCTATGTATCAACAGAGATGGTAGCAAGACACTAGGATGTAGCTCTTGGCACCCTCTTCTTTGGGGATGATGTTAATGTGTTAAGGGACATGGGAAATGGAAACAGTTGTAAGGAACAGTCCATGCATAGGAACTACTGAGAAATCTGGTGAGAGGAAAAGGAAAATAATTTGTGGTGCTGCACAGTGAATATACAAAAAATCTGCCATTGAAAGTATTGTACTTCATTTATTTTTTTTTTGGTGGCTTTGGGGTTTTTTTAATTATCATGAAAAAGGAAATATTTTCAGGTAGCTGTGGTATTAAATGTGAATAAAATAAGCAAGTTTTTAGTTTCACAAACTTATTAGTGAATCTTATATTTTCTCCTTAGATTAGAATGACTGTGACAATGTTGACATAGTTATCAGAGAGCACTTTTCACTTGTGGGTCATAAAACACTGAATAAAGGTAGGAAAAAAAATTATGAGGGAGAATCTGAGGAACAGAGAGGTACAAAGATAATTCAACAGGTCAAGAATGAAAACCAAGTGCTACTATACCTTCTCCAGAATTATATCCACTGACCCCTCCTGGGGCTGTGGGGCTTTCTTTTCCCTTTTAACCTTTTCTTAAAATTTCAGATCTGCCAGTGAAGTCATACTTGTGGCAAAATCTCCTTGAATGTTGCGTGACATCTCCTTAGAGGACTCTAACACAGCTATAGAAGTCAAACTTGCAGGACATGTCAAGTTCTCAGAAGAGTAATTGCACTTCCATTTCCAGGCTGTCCTCAGGCATTTTGATCTCAAACAGAGTGGACAGAGCCATTTTGGACAGATTGCTGTGAATGCCTCCATACCCAGACTCCACTCCCAAAGAGGATTTAAAGCAGGGGACTGAGCTTGGCTAGTCAATTTGTAGCTAGAGGATGATGGGAAGGTGGGGGAATTCTGCTGCTAAATTCTGTTATTTCTTTGGCTCATTCTGCTTGTTTTCTTGTAAGTGCATACACAGAGCATACACCAGCCAAGCAAGAAAACACTTCCTTTACTCTAAAGGTAATTCCATTTACTGCCCTTCCATTCACAAGTGAAGTAGTCTTCTTTTTGGGAGGTATTTCTGAAACCAAACTTTAGATTATATACTGGTTTTACATGCCTCTATACCTTCCTTACTGCATAACTTTTGATGACTAGAAAGCTTGGGTTTGAGTACTCCGAATGCAGTAGAATTTCTTTAGGAGGAGCAAGGGAATTTGAAACAAAAGTTTGCTGCACCTTTCTGTAGCTGTCAGACTTGAAAGGCATACTCTTTTAAATGAAATCTGAGTAAATGTCAGTATTTTTATACTGCTATCATTTTAAAATAGATTTATTTTAACACTTGAATTTTACTCATGGTTTAAAACTCCATAAACTTTTTTGTTCATCATCAATGATATCTTAAAAGATGATGCATAGATATTAAAGTTTCTAGCAAATGCTCATGGTTACTCTCTCTTCCACAGTGCAAGACAAAGCTGCTGATAATTTAAAATGTGGCAGGTATGGCTCTTACAGCCAGTGCTGGACCAGGATAAGGAAGACCCAGAAGTACCCTTATGCTTTCTAGTGGTCCATGATCCTAAGGTACTGTAAGCCGTCTCCAGGCAATTGTGAGCCATACCCTGCTGGTTAGGCCCTAAGCAGCAGTCCCACAATCATTCGAAGGGGTGGTTGCAAAGTTGCCGTTGCCAAATTCCCATATGGATTTTTGATGTGTGCCTCCAAAGACCACATCTTCCAGGGATTAGCACAGAAAAGGAAAATCTTCAACATTACAGGCTATAATTAGGAATTCAACTTCCATAAGCTTTAGGTCACTTTAAAACTGCACTCCCAAGTTAATGGGAAACCCGGAGCTCTGGATTTTCAGGCAAAGCAGATTCTCTTCATTAGGTTTATTTGCTCCCCTAGCCTTCAGTGGCACCTAGTGGAAAAGAAGCAACTCAAAATGAAGAACAGTTGGGAGGGAAAATGCAACTATGCAATCTTTTTCCAGCTCCACCAAGCAGCCTTCCTCCAAGCCCTCTGAAGGAATAAGGATGTGGCGTGGCCATATGAAAAAAGAACAAGATGTTGGTATGGAGCAAAGCTCCTGGCAACAGAAGCTTGTTCTCTCAGAAAGGGATTGCTATTCAAAACAAGATCAAAAGTTAGCACATGAAGGTGTAAAAAGAGCTTAATGCAGCGTGATGACAAAGCCAGCAATCCTGAAAGAACAGATAGGGTGTAAAAGTGATGAGAAAGGGTGGATCTGACCGGGGACAACCAGAATAATTTAACAGGTTGGAATTACATACAAGGCATTTCACCTTTTTTGCCAGAGCAGACATTGAGTCATCACTATCCATTTACAAGTCATACTGGGTAGTTAATAAAGCCTCTTTTTTTTACCCTTTTCTGACCATGCCCCTGTAATTTACTAATACATATAAGATAATATGTTGTTCTGGGAGAACACATGCCTTGTTTCCTGGTAACTCTCTGCCACTTTTCTATATTATTAGGGAGTCTATTTACAAACACTCTTTGTGGCTTCAGCTACTCTTTAAGGATGGGACTTTAAATTTCCCTGACACTCCCGTCCCTCACCATTCCCAGCTGTTGGAATTCCTGACACCTTATGAAATTGGCACTGCACGTATGTAGTTTATTTTTTCAGGTCATATGTACTTCAACTAGTACCTGAAGGGAACTGACAAGAAAGACGGAGAGAGATTTTTTTACAAGAGCCTGTCGTGACAGTACAAGGGGAAATGGCTTCAAACTGAAATAGGGCAGGTTTAGGTTAGATAGCAGGAAAAAAGTCTTGAATTTGAGGGTGGTGACACACTGGAACAGGTTTTCCAGAGGGACTCTGGATGTTCCATCCTTGGAAGTTCAGGATTTGGTTGAATGCAGCTCTGAGCAGCCAGGTCTAGTGAAAAGAGTTCCTGCCCAAGGCAGGGGAGTTGGAACAAGGTGTTCTTTAAGGTCCGTTCCAACCCAAACCATTCCATGATTCAATGATTTTATTTATCTGACTTGAAGAAAAGTCCACAGCCTTTTTCAGAGTAGTACTTGGGCTTGTAGCTTCCATGTCTTATTCACCATGGGAGAAATAAATCCTGTAAAGCTCATCCAAAAGTTATCCCCCCTGTCAGTGTCATGTCACATGCCTTAACTCTATTAGCTGCTGTGTCATAGAGTAACCTTTTCAATTTTTCCTCAAAACAGAAGTGAAACGTCACTGGTGGCAAAGTGAGTTGGGCACTCACCTTCCACCAATATTAGTGTAGTTCTGTTTCTTCTGTTGCTGGTGGGAAAATCACACTGTAACCTCACTGGGGTGTTTGAGGAGTGCTCACATGTGTTAATGCAAAGGTCTTTGATGAGTGTTTATCTCTCTTGATAGACAGAACAGCTTTCACTGCCTTTCTGGGAAACACTTGCTATTCCATTTCTGTACTCCACCCATTCCCATTTTGGTACTTATGCATTCAGTTTTCCTTGATGCTGCCACTCCTGAAAAATTGAAAAACGCCAAGCTAAACAAGCTAAACATCAGTGGGTTCCTTCTCTTTTTCTACTTGAGCTATAAAACCAGACTCTGGATTTGCTCTTGAAAGAACAATACACTGCTCACTTATGTGCTTACATTTCTTTGCCAGAGTTTTCCAGAAAACAACTCATAGATTGCTAAATACTGTACAGACTTTGAAAAGCTCCATTTCTCTCTGTCCTGTGGTTTTAGTCTTTTCCTTTTTTTAAATAATTAATCTTCAAATATCAATTTTGATGACTTTGCTGGGTAGGTGGTTTCTTTGTTCGTTCTACACATCCTCTCCATTCATTCAATTTCATATATATTCACTCCATGCTACTGGGGCCAAAGGACAAAAAAAATCCAGACAGGCAATTTATCAGCAGCTGCAGCTCCATCCTGTGGAGAGACTGCATTCTCAACAGTACATGTTTGTCCTGTCTGGGTACAGCTTGTCCTCATAATGCCAAATATGACACTGCCAGAGTTTGCTTTTAGCATTAATTCTATGGCATCTCTCATGTGAACTGCTTCAGTGGTAAACCAGGGTATAATAAAGGATTGCTTAAGACAACCTTGATTGCTGGAAAATTGCAGTACCCTAAACATGATGGAAATAGTGAGTATTGCCCACTGTTTATTATACGAGTTCAAACATTAGCTTGCTAGGCAGGGAAAAAGTTTGTAAATGTTAGTGTTTAATAGTAGATGCAATGAAGTGTTTAGAGGTCCACCAAAGCCAGAACATCTCCCAGTAACTTTATTTCATACTGTGACTGACTCCTCTACCATATTCCACGTACTGACTTGTTCTCTGGATTGTATTTTAAATGAAGTATCTTTATTTCCTGAGACCCTAGTTTTCCTAACAAATGGTCCTTCTTCTGCATTGCTTTGAAGTGCATCATATTTTCAAGTGAATATCTACTGAGTAATTTAATTCCTCCAGCCCACACACCACTTTCCCTAACTAATATCTTCTGCATTTATCTCTTCCTTCCTTTTTTCTTAAGTGCTAACAATATAATGAAAGCTGCAAACAGATAGGTTTCATATCTATTGATCTGATTACTTTTAATTTCAAAATAAGGTACTGTAATTTCTTTCCCCCTCTTGGGCTGTGTAGTACCCTCTAAAATCTATATTGCTTGTTGACATAACTATAGAAAACATTTTTATACCTCATAATATTGCTTGGGGAATATAGAGTACTTAGCAGGGTGAAAGGATATGGCTGCAGTTCCATTTGGAATGGTTTGGGATAGCAGAAACAATTAATTATTTTTCTGTGTACTTTTTGTAGTAACCGAGATCTTTTTCATTCTCTCACACTTTTGGAGGTCAGTAAAGTCATGCTTGAGCCAACTAGTTTAAATTTACTTCCAGGGTAAGTACTTGCAGAAATTCTTTAATTTAAATCGGACAGAAGGTATTTATTTCAGTCATTGACAGTAAGGACCAGTGTGAAGTAAGGTGTATGGAATCTGCAGAGTTCAGCTTTGTACAAAAAAAGTCCAGAAGCTTTTGTAAAAGGTGAGATCTTCCAGGCATAAACTCTCCCATGGAGGGGATGATCCTGGTACTGCCTACAGAATAGAGAAAAGACACTATTTCCAGCCTTTGTACAAAGAAAATTGAAGATAGGAGCACATTTAAATCCATGTAGGCACTATTCAGCCTTGCTAATTCCATCTGCTTATTGATTTAAATGTGCCTGGTTTAATATGCATCTCTTGGGGAACTTTCATTATGTGAGTAGTTTTAGAAACCAGCACAGCAATAATAGGTCAGAGTGAAAAAAGTTTGTAATGACAACAGAGTGATAGACAGAAATCTTGCTTGGTGCCTGCCTATGTTCAGGTTGGACTTAGTTACTACCATGAAACCTTCCTTTCATAACCTTTTTTTAAAATCCAGAGAGGATAAAATTAATTAGGAAAACAGAACTATTTGGTAGATGAATGTTCCACCTATCAAAATAATGTGCATCTGTTCGGGACTTATATGCCTAGTTTCCCCCAAATAGCTGCAGAATACTCAACTGCTATTTTTAGGTTTTGTGGATAGCCAAGGGAAAAATAGAAATATACAGCTGGAACACCACATATGCAGCATTAACTAGAAAAGCTTTTTTTCAAAGAACACTTGCAATGCCTTTTTCAGATTCTCCTTCCATTGTCTGTAATATCTTCCTTGGTCTTTTCTATCTTCTGAAGAACTGGGTATTCTCCAGGAGCACAATCCTAGCAGGGACTAGGACTCTTCAAGCAGTGTAAGTAGTTATCATAGGTGGTTCATTCTCTCTGGAGCCACGGTCAGCCAGGGATGTGATCTATCTTGCAGGGACTCTCAGCATTTCACAGGATGAGCTCTGAGCTGGAGGATTATAAATCCTCCAGCTGACTGCTAATGTCTTTCCTCATTAACACAGGGAGTAAAATCAAAGGTATAGCACCACACAGCAGTGAATGCAGCACGTGTTTGCATTCAGATCTGAAGATATGGGGCAACTTTGAAATTTAAGTAGTCAAAAAAAAGAAAAAAATCTTTAAAATAGTCCCCAGTAAAGGCACAGTATTGTTGCACTAAAGCTGATCTTGTTACCAGGAATAGACACAGAAAGTGAGAAACAAGTTGGTATTACCTTTTTCTGTAGAAATTAGAGCAGACAGATCATCCCTGGCAGCATCACAGAAGGTGGGAGCATGGGGACATGCTGAGAGAGGTAGTACTGGTGATTTCTTCTGTGTATTCACCCAGTTCTTCCTCAAGCCCTCTCTCTCCCATATCTTGTCCACACTGGATAAATGAGCCCATTTTTGCTTGTGGCAGGCTACATTTGCTAATCAATCTTCAATGCTGTGTACTCTGGGCACACCCAGATGGTTGTAGGGTCCAACTAAGTTCACAGACCACCAGGGAAGTGCTGGGGATGAGGCAGGTCTGAGGCTAACCCAGGAAGTCACTTTGCAAGCTAGGGCTTGGGTCAAGGGAATCAGTGGTCAGGAACAGGTATGGCTGAGATGGAGAGCAGGACCATCCCCAGCATGGCTTGGATAGAGGCTAAAGGACCAGCCCATTAGCAGGTATGGAAGAGATCCCATGTGAGACTGATTAGGTCCATTAAGGCTTATTGTGCCCTCAGAGCTCTAACAGCCCAGAGGAAACACACAAAAGATGAAGGAAAAGCTTGTTATCAAATTATCTTTGTCACCCTCAAAGAAATCCTGTAATAGCACCCAGTTATTGTTGCCATCTAATAATGGAAAAGGTGCTATTTGTCAGCTGATAACGAAAAGGTAACACAAAAGTATTGTAGCAGACCTCTGAACGGGCTCAGCAGTCAACCTCTATCTGTGGTGAGAGATGTAAATTCAATACTCACATCACAGGATGCAGTCATGCACACAGAGAGCTAAACAACCGTTGGGCATTTATTGACCATTCACGTATTTTATGTCATGGGAAATACCAGGATGGAGAGGAAGGGTGGTTGGAGGGCTGTGTGCAAATGTTTGTACCTTACCTGGACCTTGTCTGAACCCAAATTCACAGCTGGCTTTGACCATAAACATAACTATAACAGTGATTTATAAAAGCATTATGATTTATAATTATAAACACAATTTATAAAGCATTTAATAATCTGAGTATGCATGAATAAAATTTGCAGTGAGGCTTAATCAGCTCCTTAAAAGTTAGGAATATATTTGTGTGTCTTGATGTATTGAGGTAGATTTAGAAGCCAAATACATCTTCTCCGGAGCTGGGGTCACAGAGACTGTAAAGCAGAGATGGTGATGTTTATCTTCCTCCTGATACATGTCTCCCAGAGTCTCACTGCCTGCCTTACATCATCAGGGCATAGACCATCACTCACTGTATGTGTGTGGATATATATACACTGAAATATATATATATATATATATATATATATATATATATATATATAAAGGGGGTAGAGCTGGTGTTGTAATCTGGCTGCTCTGGCAGTAGAAACTGTAATATCATCACTCTTGATTTTGGTACTTATGTATGTGTGTGTATAATAATAATAATAATAATAATAATAATAACAATAAAAACCACACATTATGTAACTTAATCTTACTGTACCTTACATCTTAGTTATGCATATCTGTGGAAAAGGAAAGCAAGCACTTCCACAAGGCAATGACAGAAAGGATTTTGAGCAAGACATGGAGGGCAAATTCCTCCTGCTGCTATACAAATTACAAAAACCTTATTCCTTTGTTCTCTTGCAAACTGGAAAAATAATCAGCTTAATCAGAAGTGTTTGTTTTTTTTTTTTCTTGGTTTTTTGGGGTTTTTTGCTTGAGCAGAAGAAAATACTGAGTTTCTCTGCAAACCTGCTAGGATCTGAGGCCACTACAGGACCACAGGTATGTTGAACCTATTTTGAGCTGACCATGCTCCAACCTGTCACACTTTAACAAGGATAAAGTAAAACATGTAGCCTCAGCAGGGGACATCTTCAAGCTTTGTAAATGTGGGCATTGCAGCATAAAAAACTTTGTTATAGATAACTCCCATAGAGAGAAGTGTCATATAAAGCAAATATTTTTGCATCTTGTAGCAACTGTATGTAATGGCTGTCATTTATATTGTACCACAATTCCTCACCTAATATTTTTCATATGAAATTTTTATTTAACATTTATTACTCAAAACCACCTCTCTGCAGTTGAGCAAAGGAACTGTGGGACTCCCACCAGAGTGTGTATCACAGGTAATGTGATGATATTTGGCAAGTCTCTCTTCCCCGCCCTGGAAATGTCAAAGTCTGAAGTCTCAGAATATTCTTGTACTGAAGTCCAGTGAGAGGCATTAGAACTCAACACATAACCAAACCAATATTCTTCAAAAAGCAATGAAAATACTTAGGGGTCAGTAAACTTATCTGGAGGACTGCTGAATCCAAACCACAGCACAGTGCTGTATAACCACGAAAAGCACCCGAGGCAAAGGGCCTGCCAGGATGGTGTTTTACTTCTGTATTTCAGTTTACCCTTCACTGTACTCAAGGAAAAATAGAGGTCCTTTTGTGAAAAGCTGAGCACAGCTCTTGCCAGCTGATGGGAAATGCACATGGAGGGATTTATGTGGCGGAGCTCCTGCCTGTGAATCACAAAAACCCAAGAGGATTAGTGCTTCAGGCTGAGAAATGTGCACAGCAGTAGGTCTTGGCCCTGGACAGGAGAGTCCAGCAATTACTCACTCTTGCTTTGCTTTCTGGACACTGCATATAAGCAAGCAAAGCAGCAAACTAAACCAAACAAATAAAACATAATCAGAAACTCTTAATAAGAAAGTAGACATGGTGTAGAATTTATGTACTGTGCTATAATACTCCTTGATCATAAATCTAAATGCCAGCTAAAGGGCATTGTTGTTCTTGATTAAAACGAAGTATGTTTATCTAAAAGACACCAAGGCAGACAGATTCACTGTATTTGTGGTTGAGAAGCACATTTCCAGCCTCCAATTTAAATGGAATCGGAACCATTTAATCTGTTCTTTATACTGCCATCAGCCTGGGTTTCCGGTGCTATTTTCAGCAAGCATTCGTTCTCAGACACAGACATATCTATGATTTATTTATATGGGACTGAATCAGAAAATTTTTAGTTCAAAACAAGGAAACAAGCCCTGGTGTCCCTAGAAATTTTGTTTTCAGAATAATTACAAGGTTTCAAGAGTCAGTTTATTTAAATGGCTAATTTGTATTAGATAAATCTGGCTGTGCATAATATTAAGACAATCATCTAAGTGGAAATAAAATTACTCTTCACAGTAAAGAGCCACCAAGCCATCATTTCCATTTTGTAAAAATTCGTTTAAGTATTTTTACACTGTTATGACCAGACAACATATCACATCTGGATTTTAGGAGATTTCACTGCATAAGCAAAAAAATCAAAGTGGAAGCATATTTTTTAGATCATAAAAACATACCTACTTCTAAGAGTAGTACTCTCAGTCCACTTTCAAACATGAGGCAGAAACTGGGTGCAAGATGGGTTGTAAGGTAATTTTTATTTCCCTACAATAACAGGCTTTGCACAGTGCTCACCATGGAAAGTGAGGGGCTGTTCCTTCTTTTGAGGAACAAGATATTGCCCAGTATCTTTTTCTTCTTCTTCTTCAATTCACATCTGTGAGAATGTGCTGCTGTAATTTAGTGACTTAGGTGGACGTGTTAAAAGAGTAGAAAACAATCATTGTAGACCTCATTAAAATGACTCAGGTCCGAGCAGGTCTGGTAGTCATGAAAGTGTAAAACAAATGAAGAAGAAAATGCTGTTAAAAATGAAGAAATCAAAATCATACCACTTTCTGGTTTTCCATAATTTTGCAAGGATCATCCCCCATCTAACTCAGATCCCACCTGTTTATAACAACTACCACAGCCATAAAAGCAAATTTTCAAACTCTTCTTTGTGTCTCCTTCACCACCCTAAGGTAATCCCTTTTTGAAATTTCTTGGTGTTTATCAGCTCTGATCAAAGAGGACAATGCTTAAGGCTTGTGGAGGCCTGTTGCTCCATGCTATTAAGCAAAGCATCTATACTTTTATAATGCCTAAATCTTCAAAAGTTTCAAAATACAACTGAGCTCTGTATATAGTGATAAAAATTAGAATTAATTTAACTGATTGTGGCTGAAAATGAGGTCATTTCATCAAATCTACAGAAAAGTATTTGCGTTGTGAATGCATTTTTGTCTTATTTGATGTAAATACAACAATTGGTGAGGCCACACCAATTTTCCTGGATAGCCTTCTTCTGAGGGCACAAAGATTCTTTTCCATAGCTCTCCACACTACATGCATGTCCCTGAACCTTCTGCAAACACAAAATGAAACAATAATCTATACTTATTTCACATTTTATTTAAAATACTTCATCATTAAATTATTTCTTGATGCCAATGTAGTCTTAGTGGGAGAGAATAAAAATTTCTTATTAATTTTATTAGGAGGTGATTAAATATTTACCAAAATGCACTTCTGAAAAAGCTAATTAGAAATGTTATTAAAAAACCTCAGATAGATGCTTATGAAATATTTAAATGTCTGGAATAAAACATTTAAAAACTGCATCTAAAAATTACTTTGATAAAAAAGTGAAATTTTCAAATCAAAGTAAAACCTCCTAAATAACAAACGTTTCTCACAACCCCAATACATTTGTGAGCATTTTTCTGTAATAGCTTTTCAATACTGACTTTCCATGATGCTGCAATTGTCATATTTTCTGTGAAAAATTTATGGTGGTTTTGTGTAGCCAGTATTTTTGTAACTGATTTGACTGCTTTTGCTTAGGTGAAAGTTAAATCCAGACCACAGAGGTGCTCTGGTGAAGCTACACTACTTTATTTACTATCACAGACAGATCTAACCATGGACTAAAAATATTTACTGAGTCAAAATCAATTTTTCTCTTGTTTGCTGCCTCTCAAATATCTCTATGAGGATGAATAGCTCCATTTCAAAGGCAGATTCCTCAGAGGAGAGTGAATGCAAACACCAGCATCATTTCCATGCTTAGTCTTCTTCTTCCTCTCCTAGCAGCATCAGAGGAACATGATTGCTACTGAGACTTCTGCATTACCAAGCAGCAGGACAGTCAGTTTTGGGCTGTATGCTGTTGATTTTGTATTATTTTTAAAGAACATTTAACTTTCTATATTCCTACAATGTGGAGAAATTACCCCTCTGAAGGAAAAATATCTATGTTCCAGGATAGGGGAATAATGGAGTGCTGTAGCTCTTCATTTAAACTTTTGCTGGTGCTTTGAACATAGAGATGAAATTTTAATTCTCCCTGCTCCTGTTCAGTGTATTGTGCAGTTGAAGAGTCTGGTTTTTGCCTGCAGGTGGTTGCATGAAGGCAAGCTCATCATTCAGCACTAAGGAAATGTGTCACATCACATAAAAATTAGTCACTGAGATGAGAGTAGGATGCGTTTCCCAGATTTCTGGATTATGGGTCAAATAATCTTGTTTTTCAGTAATCTCAGAGTCCCTGCTATAGATGATTCCTGAGATGTTCTTGATGAGTGAGGAGCAGTCAGGAAGTTCTCTGATTTCACTCTGGACAAAATTGATTACTTTGCCTTCAAGCATTGTTTGCTGTATCTTTAATCATGCGGTGTCTCATCTACAGTCTTTGAAGAACAATGCTAACTGACCAAACTGTATTTTATATAGTGCATGGAGGTGTCAGACATACCAGCACTCCCATGTGCAACCTTTTATAAATCTCAGCTAACCCCACGGAAGCAGGAAGAAAAGGTGAATAGTTTTGAAAAACAGTGCAAAACATAGTCTGGCTGCTTCAGAGAACAAGAATGGGAAAATATACTTGGTTTGCCCATTTGAAATATGCCCTAACAACCATTTCATAGGGAGGTCCTTTGAAGATGACACTTGAAATCTGGCAGAGCTTTTTTTCCTTGCTCTCTTATACATATGGCAGTGATGTGGATCTTACAGCTCCCAGGAAATTTCTTCCACGTTTGGTTAGAGGCTTTGAAAATTCTCTCTGTGCACAGATACAATCAAAACTTGTTAAAAGCTCAGAGAGCCTGTCTGCAGTGAAATGTTCCTTCCTGGGTCAGCAGGGACAGAGCAGGACTTTCTCTTCAGCATCATCTCTTTCTTTCACAAGGGAGGGAGCTCAGTGGCAGAGCCTGAGAAAGAGACTGCAGGACCCAGGGCTGTTTTAAACTGTGGTTCAGCTCTCACTTCCTTTACTTTACTTTTTTTCCCTGCTAGGAGTGCAGAACAACATGTGAAATTGATCCTCTGTGCCCAGGTTTGAGCCCGCCTGAGTGCAGGACAAGTTCCTATCTGGTCCTGTGTATGACTTGATGCTGGGCTGGGGAGCAGAAATCCCTCTTCAGTGGTGCCCAGGTCCTGCACAAGAGTAGGAACAGAGTAGCAAGGAAGGTTGCAAGGGGCAAACAGGGCAGGGATGCAGAAAAACTGGGAAGAGTTTGGGGTTATAAACAGGAGGCAGAAAGCAGCAGAAGAGGAGAAAGAATTGAACAATGGAGATGTGGAACTGCAGGAGAAAACAATAAACAGGAGGTTGTCTTGGTTTGAAAGACAGGTGTCTGTTAAGGAAGGCAGGAGCCTCCCTTGGAATGGGAAACTGTAACCCCTCTCCCTCCAAATTATTATAAATTTGAAATCAAGAGGCTCTCAGGCAAAGATATGGGAATAGGAATAACAGTTCTTTACTAATATCTAAAACAAAGCTAACAAATAACAACAACTATGGCATTAGCCAACAAACAGAACCAGAAACCCAGTGGCAGCCTGCTCGGCTTCAGGCACCTTTTCCCTTTGGTGCAGTTCCATTCGTAGCCTGCAGGGGGCGCACCAGGTGTGGTGGGTCCTTCACACCTGCAGGGGCGCTCTGGGTGCGGTGATTCCCCGGTGGCTGCAGGGGGCGCTCTGGCGTGAGCTCAGGTAGCACACGGCAATGGCGGCTGCCCGAGGCAGGGAGGGATGGAGAAGAGCCTTTGTTTCACAGATCCTCGGGGGGCGGCTGGTGTCCGTGTGGCAGCTGTATCCCTGGACACAGGAGGTTCCAGTATGCAGGGGGAGCTGAGTTACAATGTAGCAAAAATGTCCGAGCTGTGCTGAGGAGTGGAGGAGAGACAGGCTGGTGGCAGGCAGCTCGGCTCCTGATGGGGAGCAGAGGGAAAAACTCACAGCAGAAAAACTGGCAGCTAAGTGCTGGCTTCTCAGTGGCCATGGGTTCAGCAGACAGCAGCTCCAACCATCCGGCTCTCAGGGTCCTGAGCAAGAAAGCCACCTCCCCGCGCCTTTGCTTTTTCAGTCGTTGTCAGGTCCTGCTTCCATGAGAGGGATTGTGCCCCACCCTGCCAAGGAGAAAGACCCTAGCCATGTGCTTTGTTCTCTTAAGTACCTAGCTATTAGCCCAGTCATTAGTCCCTTAGCAACCCATGGGAGAAAAATTCCTGAGAAAAAAAAACCAAAAAAACCTAGATCCAAACTCCAACCGAGATGAAAGAGAAGGGCAAGGAAACAGCAGAGGTAGATGAGAATGGAGTGGGAATGGAGGCAAGCTGTAGATGCAGGGACTGAAGAATTTGCAGCCATCAGTGAATACAATCCTGCACAGCCTGGAGATGAACTCCGGTAGCTGTGAGAAAAAAAGAAAAGTCCACATGTAATTTCTCCTATCTTTTATTTTATAACTAAACAAGCATGGTACCTGGGTAATCTAACAATGATCCCTACAGAAAAGGAGTTAGAGAGATGAATAAGGTGAAGATACTGGTTATGTGACAATTCTCAACTGTGACTATTATAAACCAGAGCTGATAAGAGAAAGAGGGCCATAAATAAAAAAAAAAGAAAAGGAATAAAAAGAAGATAGAAAATAATAGAGTTAATGGATCAGAAATGCTGTGAACATAAGAAGTCAGAATGAAATTGGGAGATGAAAGAAAAGAAGAAAACAATGAAGGAAGGTGCTAGAATAGCATTTCTCAAAATTTCTGAAAGCATGAGTGTGTTTGGTCTCATCTGTCTCTGTATGACCACCAGAAGGTCGAGACACCTGGTAAAATATTTTTGGTGTTGCAACAGAGGCAAGGATCTTCATTAATGAGTTTATTAGTGTCGTGGGGTAACCGTAGTCAAAACCTCCCAGTACAGAAGAAAGGTGGTGGAGCCGGAAGTGAGGTACCCAAAAGAAAATATTACAGTTTCCACCTCCAGAACTCATAAAACCAGGAGAGAATCTGGAGAAGTTCTCTTTCAAATTTCCGGTTCACTAAGGAAAGGCTCGCTTTCTCTCCCCTCTGTGCAGACTGGTGAGGTCTTCTCAGGCCACGTGGCCTGGGGCTGCCAGCCGGGATAGCACAGAGGGGGAGGGGAGGGGGAGCCCAGGCCAGCCTTTCAGCTCCTCACGGTGGCTCTATGAGAGAGGGAACCAAATTGGCTCTGCTCAGCTCTGCCTGAGCTGAGAGAGGCTTCATTCTGCTGCCCCTGGCCAAGGAGCCTTACTGACTCCGCCCCACCTAGCCAAGGCCAGGCTGGCTTCCCTGCGGCGCGGCATGGTGCGGCGTGGGAAGAGGGTTTGGCACTGGCCCCGTGAAGCTTGAATGTGGCCCCCGCTGCCCCACGGCACGGCTTGGTGTGAGAGAGAGCTCGGCCGACCCCCTATAATTCAGACGCGCCCCCTACCGGTCAACTTTGCAGCATGGCTTGGCGCAAGAGAGAGCTCGGGCAACCCCCTATAGTTCAGACATGGCCAAGCCAACCCCCTGCAGCTGAGGTGCAGCTTGGATGGAGAACGGCACAGATGAACTCCTCTCCCTCAACATAAATGCTGAACATACTACACTTTAATAACATGGGCGGAGATCATGTGACCATCGCCCGGCCAAAAGACAAACTAACTGTTTTCTTTCAATATCAGGATGGGACTTGAAAACATCCGTTTCCCCCCACACAGAAAGAAAAGGAATGAAGACACTTACAACAGGTACAACATAAAGACTCCAAGTTAATGAATGTAGCAAAGCTTATATTTAGAAAATTAGAAGAGATGAGAAGTGCTTTGAAGCTGAAAATTCTCTGGTAAAAACATGTTGATAAACTTGGCTATAATATACCCTGTAATATATGAACAGTGGTCTAAAAGAGTGAAAAAAGGAGGATGTAATGTTCTAGGTACAAGCAGCGGACTAAGACTCTTGTATTAGGATTCCTTGCCCCAGAAATAATAGAAGAAGACTCGTGTTGCTGATAATGAAGAAAGGGGATTTCATTGCCACTGTAATAGAAATGTTCATCCTCAAAAAAATACCTCCACAACCATTGTATGTCCATTTGTAGTAGCCCTGGGAAAGCTACTGAAGTGGGAAGGGTTTCAGAAAAGCAAATCTTTTCCTCTGGGCAGTTGCTTACTGGGAGGCTGACAACTAAAGGAACTGTATTTCCTATAGAGAATCAATATAATAGAGCAAGAGAAAACCTCTCCCTACACGAACTGAGAAAAAACTGTTCCAGAGGTGGTGATTTAACTACAAGTCAAAGTGCTGTCTTTTGTATGGTCAGTGGGAAAGAAATGAAGAGGGGGGAGGGGGGGGGGAGCGGTGGCAAACGTGTTCTAAAGGTTTTGTTCTGATTCCTGATTATTATTATTCCTTTTTTAAGTCTGTTAATAAATTCTTTTTATATTCCTTAGAGTATAAGCCTGCTTTGCCTACTATTAGTCCCTATCTTACAACAAAAATCAAGTGATTTTGGTAAGTGTGCTGGCATTTAGCCAAAAAACTCAAATAGGTGAATTAAAACCACTACAATTTGATGTTTCCACCCGGTTACGATTCCCCAAACCTCAAAACCACAGCAATTAGTCATACAGGTACATAACTGTACATAAATCATAGTAATGAGAGTAAAAATAATATAAATAAGTAAATAAAATCTTAGGCATGGAAGACTTGAGTTGCTTGCCTGAAGAGCTAAAGAATGCAGCTAGTTCAGCCCCAGAGTACTAAATCTAGGAGTGTAAAATGAATTAATTACAGTAAGGGCTCCCTGGCCATAATTTTGTCTCTAACGCCTAACCCTGCTCTGGGAGAGCAAACCCAATCCTCACTTCGCCCATATTCATACAGTTAGATGATTTCTGATGCAGAGCATTTGGCTTTAAAATAAGCCTTCAACATGTCTGGAAATCCCCTGTGAGTCTCCTATAAAACATGACCTGTACTACAGTGGCCTTTCTTGTGCTTAAACACCCAAAGTTTCTGAGCTGAGAAACATTATCATTTACACACTTGAGTGCTGCTGGCTTTAGTCTGTGAACTGTAATGGGGTTTTGCTCAGTAATAAAAAAGTACAGGAGCCAGGACCTTGGAGTGATGATCAATAAGTAGATATCACCCTTTATTTCATGGTAGGGCACCCTCAAGGAATTGAAAGATTTGGACTTGAATTTGTGCTACTGGTCAAAACTATGTCTGCAAATTCTTGAACTTCATTAAAATTGTAAAACAACCACTTGATTTTTCTGATGACAAAAACTCTGGGCTGCAGTTTCACAACCAATTAAAATAACACAAGTAATGAAACAGAAAGATGCTAATTACATGTCATAAAAGTGCCTGTCTCCAGATGCGTTTTATGTTGCCCATTTCCTCTCTATAAAAATGTACATATTTATCTCTTTTTACTAAGCACAAAATTAAAAACACACTTTATGCTTATCTGGAAATAAATAGTAAAACTAGATACTGGCTTTATTGGATGAAAATTTATTTATCATTTTCATATCGAGGAACTTTTAAATGAAGGGACATTCAACCAAGAGTCAGTGAAAGCAAAAGGATCATTGATCAGCTGAGCTTTCCACAGGTCTCCAACCTTGATCCTAATATCTATATACCCCCTAGCATAACATCAGAACAAGGAATTTTGGTTTATTCTTACATTAGAAAATCTAGAGCAAATACTTTCCACTGATTTTTTTCAACATTTTTCAGCTGTTGAGCAGAGAGACATTATGAAAAAGGTGTCTGTACAATATTAGGACAGTGAACATTATGCAAAAAGGAAAAGGAAACTCCCACCCTGTGTTTTACAGTCAATTCCAATTACAGTAATTAAAACCTAGACTATTGGTTTTGGCACTTTATTTTTCCCTCCCCTCATAACTCTTTAATTCCCGTGAGCTGAACAACAATATTGTATATTAAGAACAGACTCAAGGCCAAAGTCCCTGACTTTCCATATGGCTGAAACACTGCTGAAACTGGCTGTGGGTGACCTGTCAGGAACATCTGTGGGCTGTCCTGGGGGACTTCCACATACCTATGACTCAGAGCTGCCATGGAGCTGTGAGTGAAACACAGACCTTTAATTTTAAAAGTATTAGAGTAGGGCTAGAATCATAATGCATTAACTGATACCTACTGCTGTCTCTGCACTGACTGCAGTGGAAGATGATGACTCAGGAAAAAATACTGAAAAATAAAAAGCATAAATTTCTACTTTACAAATGCCGTGATACCAATATGTTAGAAGTACTGAATAAATTTCTCAGACGCATTGTTCCTGGGCTGAATCAGGCTTACAGCTAACTTTTCGTAATTAAATCCTTTATTCTAAATATGCGGCAAACCAATTCACTCATGCTGAGGAGGGAAAGCCAGGTGTCTGTAACTCACTCTCGTTGCAGCATTTAAGCCTAGGTGTATATCTTGCACTATTATTTATGGGTCAGTTTCTTTTGTCACTGTGATCTCCCAGCTCCAAACCAACTGCAGTTGGGAGACCCAACGGCATGACTTCCTCATGTTACTTACCATAAATCCATCTATTCAGTTTAGAAATTCAAACTAATAAGTTAAGGAGTCTCCAGCACAGAGGATCACAGGAAAGCTGGGACAGAAAAGGCTCTTGAGAGCCCAAGGCTGATGGAGGAATACTTCAGGATGAACTTTAGGAATAAAGGGAAGGCAGGTGAGTGTTTGCCCTTGCTGCTACACCCGAAGCAATTTCCACCCAGCAATTTCCATCCAACATCCTTTCTACCTTCTCCTCCTGCAGCCCAAGTTTCTTGTTCCTCCATACCTGAGGTAAGCTTGCTTGCTGCTGCACACACCAGCAGAAGGTTATGGCAGAAGATTACCAGTCTCTGATGAGAGCACAGAGCTAATTGAACTGTTATCATTGAACAACTCAGCCCATTCTTCCCTAGATTTGAATCAATGCGTTGCAGTCAGGTTATTGAAATACAGATTATCAACAAGTGGCTCCCTTTGTGTATATGTATGGCTGAATCACACAGAAATACAAAGCAGCTGCCATTGTCACTGCTGGAGGAACTGTTAAAGCTTTCTGGACAAGGCAAAAACCAGAAATCTTTCTGTCCAATCCATCTATAAAATGGAGACAAAGTTGTATTGCACAAGAGATGGTGACAGGGAGGAAATATCTGCAAGGGACCATATTAGTCTAATTCTGCTATTTTATCCATCAGAAGAATCTCCAAATAAAAGCTGTCAACTAGAAAGCTGTCACGTGAGCCACAGCAGGCAACTGATTGCCCAGAAGTGGCTTTTGTCCATATGGGTGAATCCTCCTGTTCTGTAGCAGAAAAGGTCACACGTTGGGTTTGTTTCTGCAGACCAGATTCTACACGGTGCTGGTAAGCAGGTCATGTAAATAGCTGTTGCATTTGTAGCATTGATCCCCCAGAAGTCCTGAAAAAGACATGATTACTGTCTCTAAAGAGGTGGCAGCCTAAAGGATAGAAAACTGAATCACTGGTCAATCTACATAGTTTGCATTTCTAAGCCCTCAGGACAGACTGTGCAGCCAGAGGTGTGGAAAGGACCCGCAGCAACTCATGGTTTCAGTCACCCCTGGTAGAGAGATGCTACCAATAGAGACAGTGACCAGCTGTTTTGGCACAGGACAGGAGAAAAAAATGAAGTGTTTTAACTCTTTTCCATTATGAAACCTGAGAAAAAGGAACTAAGAGAGAAAAACTCAGTGCAGAAAATTACAGCTCTGTTTCTTTGAAAATCCAGCACAGCCTGCTCCTAAAACATCTGACCCTACAGTGCTTAGGAGGTGTTGGAAAGTGTATGTGAAACAGGAGGAATTTGGAAGATGAAGACTGAAGTCAGATGCGTGGCACAGATGTGTTAACTAAATCAGTATTTCTTGGCTATAATTCAAAATTTTATATTTAGTCATATTGGCCCTTAAATTACAGCTTTAATTTCTTTAGCATGCCAATATTATTTTCAAAGACTTTTCAGTCTAGATTTATTTTTTAGAGTTTTACAACCAGTTATTAAGTACAGGGCTTTAAAAATAACAAGTGGTATAAATTTTAATTGCACTAAGCTGTAGCTGAATATAAACTAATGAATCTGTTATTATTTATTGCTTTACTTTCTTTTCCATGGAAAAGCCCCAATCCTGTAATTGCCTTTGGAGGTGTATTAAGGCAATCTGAGATCTTAGATACAGCATCAAGCTGGATGTGGTCCCATCTAACTCTAACTTTTTCTGAGTCCAGCTGAGCTCATAGTCTGTTGTTTCTAGATAGGTACTAAGTCATTGCCTTGAATTTAGAATCAAAATAACATCATCAATAAAAAAAAACTGAGAACTAAAAATCAGTATTCACAATTATTAATATGAATAATAAAAACTTAAACCAGACCTAAACTTTGGACATTTACTTTGCTAAGTCTCCTTCAAAGGGATATCTCTGTGAAGTAAGGAACTCTAAAAGAGCCACAAGGAGGAGTAGGTAGTTTATAAAAGCAGACAGGACTTTGGTGTTTTATCAAGACCATGCTTGACTGAAAACTGTGTCCAAACCCAAAATATTTAGCTTCACAGGCAAGGGTGATGTCGAGCATTAACTTCTCACCGATGGGTCCTAATTTTGGAAATTATTGTCTTCATTACAGGTTAAAAAATGTAGATAAATTGTTCAATGTCTTCCATGATTAATCTCTACCTTTTTTTTTTTTATTGTAGGTCTTTCAGTCAGCCAGTTGGTTTCTTTGCTCTTCACTGAGGCCAACAGGAATTTTGCTTACAGCAGAAATTTAGAAACTAAACAGAAAGGAAGAAATTCATTGCCACACGGCATAACAAGTGCACTTGCTAAGATAAAGAAATTTTAAGGAAATTGTATCTATTCTCCCTAGACAAGTGACCTTTTTTACACTTATAACAGTGTTCAGAACTGAACTAATATTCTCGAAAGTCAGATATAGGTGACACCTCACCATTGATACATGGAGTCATCCTGCTGGTTTATACCTGGCCTTCTCAAACAGTTCATGAGATGATCTCCTGTGTGTTTTGCAATGCCAGGACACCAAATAGCAACTCCCACAGTTATGCTAAACCCCTGTTACATCCATAGCTGCTCTGCTCCCCTTCTCTTCCCACTAACTCACAAACAACAAAAAAACCCTGTGCAAGCAGCACTTAGCTCATGCTTTAAGTTGTGTGAGAGGGGATTATTTTTCATTCTTGACCACTTAGCTGTTGGTTCCACAACACAGGATACATGATCTGGAGGATGATAGCCATATAGGCATCTATACAAAAATCTTGAATGATAAAAAAAAGGTGTGCTAAGCACCCAAATGTGCACAAAAGGGAGTAATTTCAGGCCATCTAATAAACACTCCCCTCATAACCTATCATAAATAGTCCCAGTCAATTACCCATTCAATGTATGAAAGTGAACAAACACGGCCTATTGAAAAGGAACTATAATTCAGTCTGAATTCAGACTTCTTTTGTTTATGATTAATTCTCAAGCTTCATTTTACTTGATTGGATGTAATTAATATTTTAATGCCAGACTGAAGAATTTCTGCAGAGGGGTCTTTATCCCCAGTTTTTTCTTTGCACTTTGTTGTGACTCCTCAGCATTGAAATGTGTTGACCTGTATAAAGATCAGAAGTAATTTTTTTTCATTTCTGTGTCCCAAAGACTTGAGTCTAATTCATAGTTCTAGATTTATGGAGTAATACTCAATTCTGCTTGAGTTCTCATTCTGTACAGCCAACACCTTTTGTGCTTAAAATTTACTCTTTTTATAAAGAAATATTTCTGGAGAGTAAAAATAAAAAAGAACAATAAATGCACAGGCAACCTTTATGCAGCTCTTCACAATCTGAATCTTCTGCTCTGGCTTTGCTTATATTCTCTGAGAAATCTGGGTATTATATTCCTTTATTCTTTCCCTTAACCTGCAAGAGATTAAAAGAAAATCTCACTTTTCCTAAGGCACTGGTTAACAGAGCACATACCAGCAAAGTGGGACTGTAATTTGCTGCCTCTTTTAAGCCACCAGGAAATGTCAATGCATTTGTAGTCCCATAAAATTAAGGAAGTCTGTACATAGTGAGCCCACTGCTATATATAGCTCCCTCCCTCATCATCCACAGATGGCACATTTGAGATGACGAACACAGTAAAAAACACTGAGCCACAGTGTTTATCTAAAACATGTATTTTTAATTACATACTACATTCCAGGTTTCTTCACAGCTTTCACAGTCAGCAAGGAATAATTTGTTTACACTTGACTAGAGCGAGTATTTCATTTGCCTGCTAATATGGGGCACGCATTCCAAGATGGAGCTGAGGAATATAGCAGCAAAGATCAACAAATAGTAAAATAATGTGCCAAAGACTGCCAGATATCATTGGGGCACATTTAACACAAACTACATTTGTGTGATAAAATCTGTATTTTTCATGAATACCAAAAGGGGTCTACATAAAAAGAAGGTTTTTTTCTTGTTAGATTTAAAAGGCTGCTCTGCAATGATGGTGAGCAAAAGAGTATGGCCATTTCTCTCCCTACCTCACAACTATGCACTTTGCATTGTTTGCTTTTCTATCACCAGTATGGTGTCACAAAGAGCAGAGGTCCTTAAAGTTTCAACAGCAGATTGGCCCCACAGATAAATCACAACTGTAAGAACCAGTATTCCTGTGGCCTCTTGACCTACGTATATCCCTGTTTTCTCTCTTTTAACTAGAGCTCAAAATGCCACATTTTCTACACATCCAGACATAAAAAGTGATAACCACCAACAGAAATATGTTCAAACACTAAATGTAGATAGGCAGCACTTCATGAGCAGTGGGACAGATGAGGACAGGAATACATGTAGCCAAACCCCACATCTTTTATAGCACTCCCATGTCCCCAAGCACAGCTTTCTTTTATAGCCCATACTAATCTGCTCCTGTCTGGGAACTCTGTGTTTAAGGCTTGGCAAGCCAAAGGTGTCCCATGGCTGCCCTCTCTGAATGGGGCAAGGGGCAGAGTTCTTGCTTTTCTACCAGTAGCATTATTACTGCTGTGTCTGTCCCCTCAACCTGCTATCCATACTCACAAGGTGTCGTGGGTTGACCCCAGCTAGGTGCCAGGTGCCCACTCAGTCACTCTATCACTCCCTCTCCCACTGGGAGAGGGGAGAGAATAATATTGAAAAAGACTATCAGGGTAAGAAAAGGCAGTTTTATTACAGCAGGGAAAAAATAGAACAAGCAAGCTGAGAGTTGCGCGTGCCAGAGCAGAAGGGAAAACAATCAATCTCTACTTCCCATCAGCAGCGATGTCCGGACACTTTCTGGGAAGCAGGGCTTCAGCACGCGTGACGGTTGTTCAAGAAGGCAAACATGGACCAGCCCTGAGTGCCTCCTCCTCCTCCTCTCTTCCTTCCCTTATATATCTGATCTGATGTCTATGGGATGAATATCCCTTGGCTGACTGGGGTCAGCTGGGCCTGCCTGGTGTCCCCTCCTCAGGATCTTGCCCCCACCGACCCCATCCCTTCAGTGGGGAAGGAATGTCACAGGGACAGCACAGCTTGGCAGTAGCCAAAACACTGCTCTGTTATCAACGCCAGCTACCAAAGCAAAGCACAGCACTGTAAGGCCTGTGAGCTTTACCCCAGTCAGACCCAATACACAAGGATACTGGGAATTCAAGATCTTTCTGCTCCATGAATGAGAACACAATAGCTTCAAAAACTACTGGGAGGAATGAAAAATATGTGGGCAAGCAGGCTAGAAACCAACAAAATGTACACCCTTTGTAGACAATTGGTATTCAGATGTAAAAATCAACAATAAGATTAACCACATACAATAACTCTCATTACAAACTGTTTTACAAATGAATAGATCAATACAAATGATCATTTCATACTCTTCCAAAGTGAAGCCTTTGGAACAAAGCTGCTATTCAATAAAACACATCAACATCACTAAATAGTCTTGGGACAGGGAATGAAAAGGGGTTCTGCAGGAAGCGCAATTCCCTGTAAGATGTAAATTAAAATTCTGTACTAAATAGAAAAAACTTTTTTTTTTTTTTTTAACGTAATGCAAAAGAAAGGTATTGCAAGGATAGCTAACACTGCTGCTGGAGAGATGCACAGTCTCAGAGCCTGTCTTAGGATGTCCTTCCTTACATAAGTGATTATATCTTTTACAGACAGTCTAGATGAAGATGTTGGGAATATCCACCTGACCAACCATCAGCACTTTCAGTACAGAAATATCTAAATTGGAAATGGATAATCTGTTCTGCTGAGGCCAGTCCTTGGACATACATTACTCCTCTCTCCCCTGCCTTACCCTTTCCATGACACTGCAGGGCTTTTCCATACTCATCCACACATATTTCTTCTTTATCCAAATTGTCTGCCCAAGTTTACCATTTTCCTGTGTGAAAGAAAGTTTTCCTTTGTTTTATTTAAATAGATAGACATGAGATGGGGGAAGCATTCCAGGATGTGGGGGAGTGCACAGATCTGAAAGAATGCGAGAGACTGCAAGGACTATTTGGTTATAGATTATGTGATGTGAAATAATGGGTGAGGGAAAGGAGAGAGGTTCAAAGAAAAAAAGCGAAAATTAAAAAGTACCTGGCTTTGAAAGCTAGGAGATGTAGTGTACTTTGAGGATGAAAGTGCTATATTTATTCATTAGTTTATGTCTTTGAGAAGTTTTACAAAGTAGCTTCTATGAAGGCAACACAGATGCTCTGGCTGCAGAGAAACAGGACCATGGGTTGATGTGCCACACAAAACCAGTGTTCCCTGCTCTGCCAGGTCCTACCCACTGGATTCATTGATCCTGAAAAAGGTGCTGAATTGATAATGGATGCTTCTTGGAGGTGTGTACCCAAGCACTGACGCAGTCCATGGCTGTTAGATCTGATGGATTTTCAGCACAGGGTGAGACACCTTGAAGGACATCTTCCTAACTTCTAAGCTTCTGTGTTTTTTCAATGTGCTGCTAAAAAAACTCTGCTGCTGAAATGGAGTCAAATACAATTTAACTAAGAAGTCCTGGTTTTAAACTGACAGGTTGCACAGGGAGCCTGGAGACGTCATCATCTGGCTTTAAAGTGTAAATCAGTGACTGGTGCAAAAATGAGCTATTCAAAACCACAAAAAATTTCTTGGGTCCAGTTTGTGAGTTACATTCCCAACCTCCTCGGATCTCAAAGTTACTATGTTGCTAAATGTAAATGATATTTACTGCAAACAGAGAGTCCAAGAAATCATTCTCAGCCTTCGAAGCAATTTGCCAGCCTCTGATTTCTGGTATAACATCGTTACAATGTTTCTTCTTCTCAACTATTCAGTAATTTGAATGCAGTGTGGTTGCTGCAGGGAATTAATCACAGGAGGTGGCTGAACTTCACTTCCAAGTCATCAGTCAAGACTGATAGAATCAGTGGCAGGGGTCAGTGGGGTGAGTAAGCCACAGCTGTACAGCTGTGAGCCACAAGGACATGAATCCACCTTCAAAGTTTTATATTTACTTTTTAAAGGAACAAAAAGAGATTTGGAAAGTCTCAAAATCCTGGCTTGCAGCCTACTAACTACAGGCTCATCATTCTCCTCTGTGCTTGATCACAGATTACATTACAGATGATCTCAGGAGCAAAGACCTCTTCATCCCCTGTCAGGAGTAGCCTGGTGGCCCGAAAACTATTACATTTGACTTTTAATAGTCAGAGAAAAGATATTTCAGCACATTACCACATTGCTTTCTCCTGCCTCTGAAATACGGAGCTGCAGTATACATGAGCACATGCAGACCTATGTTATGGAAGAGAATGAGAACAAACTATAAGTACTGGAAAAGCTTCTCTTTTGAGAAATTATACAAAAAAATATATAATTATTCTTTAGCTGCAGCCAAAGGAGCTAAACTGAAATTTCATGAGTACGCTTGAAGATGAGCATTTCTTAAAAGTTATCTAGACCCCCTGTCAAACCAAAGTCATCAATATGCCACCCTCACTTTCCCAGGGATTGTGCCATGTAACAAATCAAAGAGGATTAAGTTTGGTAAAAATGTTCAACAGTGACCTTAACATTTCTGTGTTGAAATCAGTATAGGTAAGGTAATGTCATCAGTGGAACTGTCAGATCAACATTAATGCTTTGGAAAATCTTGCTGATGAGATGCACTTTAGCTAATTGAACTTCCTTATTTATAAATGTAATAAAAGATTCTACATTTGCAGTTTCATTTGTACAGAATTGTTTCTACCACACAAGAAAGAATTTTACAACCTTTCTCTCTGTTCAACCATTAATTTCTTTTCCTTACAAAATATTATGTCAGATCTACACAGACTGCCTTTTCTTTCTGAAGTCTCCCATGTCTTGGTTGCTTAGTTTTGGATACATTTCCGAGATTGCTAAACTGAATTTCCCCTTCCATTGTCTTTAAACTAAAAAAAACCACAACAGTCTTGATCTCTTCTCTAATACAGGGGTGTCTTCTGATGTAAACCACCAGTGCATTTGATTCCTATACTAAATGGTCCATTTCAAATACTCCTATCTTTGACTTTCTCTTTTTTCTCTTCTGCTACAATACAAACTATAAAGAGGTGGTAATACTGGCAAAATGTGTGAAATTGTTCCTTTGCAAATAAAATACATTTAAACATCAAAAGGATTTGTAATTCTGCTTAGCTAAACAATATTATGTTGCCCTACAGTATGTCAAAACTATGCTCATGCCCTGGATTTGTTATGTTTCCTGTACACATTGAAAATAATATTTTTTCTTCCTCTTTATATTTTGCTTTTGGGGAGAACAGGGGAAGAATTTCTGTTATTTTCATAACACAGCCCAGAAAAGTCACTGCCAGTCCAGCTTAGTATAATCTTTCTGTGAACTCATTAATTTTTTAATCATTATTGGATATTGAAGTTCACATATTGCTAGTAAAACTGATGTCAACATTCTTTTCAGACCACTGCACAGTGACTGATTCAGTCTCACATCCAATCTGCCTTGGTCTTCCAGCCCAACCTCATGGAAACAGACATTATATATACTGGAGATGCATAACAGTAGCCTGATCCAGAACATTTAGCTGGAATATGAATGAGGGGAAACAAAATCATATGACAACCTGCGTGGTGTTCAGCAGATAGTTTTGATTTAAAAAGGAGGAGAAAATTACCTTTTTCTAAATATATTTCATTTCCTAAAAAAAGTTCTCATTTTGATGAAACTTTTGTTATTTTAAATTTTTTTTTAAATCCTAAGGAAACAAAATGTTTAAACAATTTCCCCACTTCCCCATGGCAAATAAGTAGTGGGAAAAAAAAGGCTTAGAATTAAAATATTTTGGCCAACCAGAGTGAAGTATAACTTAATCCAAGAGCAAGCATTTCAGAGATATTTTCAAGATTTCCCAGGCAGTGAGGAGGGCAGTCATTAATTGCATATCTATCAGTACTGGAGTCAAAGGCAAAACAATTCTTACAAGCACAGGCAGATTTAACACATGTCCCAAGAAGAACAGAAGTGCAGCAGCAGCAGGAGCTCAGGCAGAACAGCAAAAGCTGCTGGAATGGCAAGATGGATTCAGCAGCCCTCACTGACCACCCCACCAGTGCAGAGCTCCAAGGGAGCTGCAGCACTTAAACAGAGTGCTGAGAACTGATTACTTTGCCCTGAAACAGTGCTTTGAGAGCAATAAAACATACTAGAGCAAGCCTAGACTTCCCTGGATGTTTTTCCTCTGCTTGGGCCCTGAACAGTCTTTCTTCTTCCAAATCACCATTTATACCAAATTTCTTTCCTAGCTCCTCAACTTCTAGACATCTTTTTCTTTTTCTTTTTCTTTTTCTTTTTCTTTTTCTTTTTCTTTTTCTTTTTCTTTTTCTTTTTCTTTTTCTTTTTCTTTTTCTTTTTCTTTTTCTTTTTCTTTTTCTTTTTCTTTTTCTTTTTCTTTTTCTTTTTTTTCTTTTTTGTGTTTTTTTCATGATTCTGCTCACCATCATCTCATAAATTAACAACAATCTACTTGTGTGAGAGGCATAGCATATTTAATGGGAGGGTCACAGCTTTGGGCACCTAAATTAATCTGCTTAAATTAAGGCAGCAGGTGCCCTCAGAGCACTAGTTGCTCTCTTATAGATGCAGAGAGCAAGTGTTTTCTAGGGGGAAATTCAGCACCTCTAGGTGAGGATCCTACCCCTAGCTACAGTGAGAGTCCAGAAAATGGAGTTGGTGCTGCAAATGTATTTTTTACTTCTCTGAGTATCTTAATGATTCTACTTTTTTTTTTCTATACCTAATAGGAGAGGAATGATAGTTTTTTCATTTATACTTGGTGGTGGGAGGTTTACCTCATATCTTGATGAACAATAAAGTGATTCTTTACAGAAAAAGGACTATGGCAGCAAGCCTGATACAATTTTCTGACACCAGCAAGACATCATCAGGTGCTGTTTCTGCAGAGCTGAAAGGCATAACTGAGGCAGCCAAACCATAGACTTCTCTAAATAATGTTGCTAAATAATGAAATATATTTGAATTAAAGGGGCATTACTCTAGGAGCTTTAGCCTGCAATGTGTGGTATAAAACTTTGGTTAGGGTTTTGATGAGGAATAAAGTAGCACATGATGTCAAAAACTGTGTGACACTAACATAAAGTAGGCAAATACATGTTACGGTGGCCCTTTGAATCTCTTTCCTAACAATCCTTATGTAAGGAAAAAAACCATGATGTTTTCCTAGATTGATTGCTGAACTTTTATGTCAGTGACAGCTATAATTAAACTACTTCAAAGCAACAGGGAAGGGTTTATCATGGTTCTGTTTTGTTTGGGTTTGTTCTAATTATTGTAAGAACATCTAACAGCTGATTTTCTTATTTTTATAGTTTTTATGATTGGCAGGTACATGATGTCATCTGTGTAATACAAACAGTAAGACTTTTATATGCTTCAATGTAAACATTGTCCTTTGCCTTACCTGTAAATCTTCCCAGAAAATTTTGAAAGTACATTCTAATTGCTAGGATTAGTAATAGCAGATTTCCAAAGCAGTCTGAAATTAAAACCAGCACAGATTACAGTGATTTATAGTGTACCTGTCACTTGTACCTGTCAGGAATAAAAATGTAAGTCTTCCATCACCAATATTTCCCAGGACAAGCAAAGGCAATTCAGTGTTAGCTGAAGAGGAAGAGGTTGCAGTACAGGAGGAGAAGAAAACACTTTGGGGTTCTTCTTGGGAGCACCCACTCACAGATACATTGGTTGTGACAAATCAACACTGAGCTCAAGCAACCAGGCCTTTACAAGAGAATTAAATTTCTTTTTTACTTCGGTTTTGGTTTTTTAATTAAATTGAATTCTAATGCCCAGTTAAAATCGTAAAAGCTTCCAGGGATCCTAGAGCCAATTATGAATTCATTGTCCTAAAATTTTGATGCAGAGCAGGTGAATGAGCTTAAAGGATTGCGAATTATTCACTCGTTTGTTCAAAGAACTCTAATATATACATTTTATTAACTAGACATAACACAGCTTGCTTCTTCTGGGCCATGCTACCTTTTTTTCCCTTGGTGAATATGTTTGATGATGAAAGGTTCTCAGACATTCCAGTCCTCAGGTACGCAAACAGTTTTAGTATTGTGGGGTGGAAGCACCAATATACAGCAAATAATCAAACTACTGAAGCCCTGATGTTGCTGTGAAGTCATTCCAGAGTTTTATGGAAGACAGATCAAGCAACCAGCTGGAGAAGATATCAGACCCCTCTGAAGATTAAGGCTATGGTGTTTTTTTTTTTGTTTTAGTTTGTTTTGAGGGCTTTTTTGTTTGTTCGTTTGTTTGGTTTTGGTTGGTTTTTCACTTGTTTTCCCCTAACTAATGGAAGCCCTGGAAGAAGAGTAGGATTGGTTTTCCTTTGCACTTAAATGTGCACTCTCATTAAGGCCAGGAGTGATGCTGGGAAGCACTCGGGGAGTGGAATTTGCTTTGCAGATCCAAGTACACTGCTGCTTTCTCATAGCAAGGGATAACATTTACTGCCTCCAAATAAGTCACTTTGATAACACAGGATAATGCTAAGGGAAATATTTCCAGTGAGATAGAGCCTTTCTTTGTGCTATTTGGCTCAATGCCCAGTGATGCCAGTTTATACCAGTGGAGGACAGCACCAGTTTGTGGTGAATATCAGTTAAATTTCTATACCACTTATGCATAGAAATGTTCACTGTTTTGCTATATTTTGTGCAGATAGACTGGAAAATATAGGTGCAAAATATTTTCTCAAACCTCATTTTTCTCTTTTTATCTAAATCTTCAGTTTGGCTTCCTGATAACTAATAAGTTATGACAAATAAGTTAGAGTATCATCATCTTCATGTACAATATGACTGAAAAAGGTACTCACAATCTCTTGGGTTGTATATTTTAGAATATCAATTTAAATGCAAATTTTTAAGTTCCCAGTTAAGCATCTGTGAGTGATGTCTCTCACTTGATTAAAATACCAGTAGTGAAAATATTTTGGATTTAACATATTCTTCCACACAGTGAACATAGTTAATAGGCAGCCCTGGAGAGGATAAAGTTTAATGGATGAAATTTTTTTAGGGAATTTTCAGGTAATGCAGTAATTCTCCAATAGGCTTATTTCAATATAACATAATCATAATGTACTAACTCACAAAGGAGTTAACGCATTACAGCGAATGCCTAAGTAATTTTTTCTTTTGCCATCCAAATTAATGTTTATCTGTACAATAACTCTTGACCAAAAAAGAGTTCCTGCTGCTGATGAAAATACAAAAATTGCAATTTACCGCATTGCATCTCAACTATGTTTCAGGAAGCCCTGAAACTAGAGTGTTTGCACTGAATAAGTGGAGGCGTATTATTTGGCTGTATAAGTATAAATGCTGCTTTTTAAAGCTCTGCTCTGATTGGGAATGGTATCCTCCTTCACAGCACAAATCAGTTGTATGAAGTTTAGGTAGGCCAGCCAGGTAGCTCAACTGGATAAGATGGATTCCTCTGAAACTTAAGACAGCATCTTTCAGGCATTGAATGCATGCCTAAAACCTAAGTGATATCAAACAGCTCCAATAAGGCAAGTGCATGCTTAAGTATTTCCAATTTTAAATTGTAAACGATCCTCACCCCCCAAAAAAAAAGTTTAAAAGAAACTGGAGCTAAATACATCTTCATTTCAGGAAGCTGTACAGCAATTACAAATCCCAAGAAAAAGCTCTTCAGTGATACCGAAAATTTATCTCTGCTAATTCTTGTTTTAGCAATTGCATTACTCTCTAAAACAACCTTGAGGCTAAATGCCTTTCATAGAGTGGATTGTCTGACTTGATTTGCAAAGCACAGAAAGAAGTCAAATTAACGTGGGTAATATTTTTTTTTTTTTTTTAAGCCTAGTGAAGGGGCATTGAAAATAAAAAAGTATGTAATGAGTGGGTTGATAAGAATCATGGGCATGTCAGAATCTATACAGAGTCGTTTCACAACAGGAAGGCTTCCTTCCCTTTCCATTTGGCTGTGCTCAGTCTCAGCCTCGCCCACTGAAGGGCTACTGCGCTTGTACCCCACATGAACAAGGAACAGCAGTGATGGAACCAGATCACCATGCAGAGCTAATTATTCAATGTGAATCTGCTCCTGGCTCCAGAGAAATGAATTAAGGGCAAGTTAGGAGACAGATATGTCTTGACAGATACAAAATGCATAACAATGTATGAGGAAATATCACTGAGCATGATAATCAAAAGGGAAGGCATGCCAGCAGCCAAACATTCCTCTGGTCTTCCTGAGGCCAGGGGCAGTTCAGTGAGGATGGTTATGGACATAATGAGACACTCTGAGATGCCTACAGAGCTCCTCTTGATGCTTGACTCCCCAAGTCCTTTAAAACACATTGTGTTTTCTCAGTGCAGTTCCCTAGTTCTTTATTTCTTTTTGTGCTGCAGATGTTGTTATAATGCTGCTAGAAATAACACAAACCCTCCAGCATCATTAACGTTATGTCAGACAAAGTTCCAGGGTCCTCTGGACCAGAGCAATGAATATAACAGGCAGCCTCATCTTAGTCCTCCTGAGAATGAGTCATGTGTCCAGCCTGGACTCTGCCTCGAGTGACTCAGCAACAAAAGAAATCCTCTCTGACATTAATCATAGGACACCCAGCCCATCCTTCCTCTATCTCTCACTGTCTCTATCTCTGCCCATCTGAGACAGCTACCTAATATGTTTAACTTCTTGCAGCTGTGGTAGAGAATATTTTATTGATTTATTTTTAAGTCCACTGAGTTACATCAGTCTCTGAGGCTGATGGTGACCAGAAATGTCATAAATATCACGAGAGTCAAGGCCACACTCAGCTATCTTAATTCACATTTTTCTACTTAAATATTTCTGTTTTCCAATCTCATCTGAATCATCTAATGATTTTAACTGAAATCACCAGGTACAGTGGATTTGGATGATTAGAAAGTCTTCAGGATGCAGTTACTCTGCTCTAAAAACAGCAATGGGGGCTCCATGCAAGTATGAAATTCTGAAAACCAAAAGAGGAAGTTACTTAATTGCACCATAGAGAATTATTTTACAGTGTAGCATGTTGTGTTTAAACTGTAATAACACAAACATGTAAAAGTAAAGATAATTTTTTTTCCCCTCAGTTGAATTGATGCACAATTCTATTAGATTTTCTTTATCTGTGATTGTGGGTGAGCGTGGTGGTTATTGTTCTGAAACAAACAAGAGGCTCCACCTTATTCCCAGTCCAGAAATTCCTTAGTTACCAGTCAACATCAACGCTGTGTCTCTGTAGACAGAGACAATCAGAAAGAATAAATCTAACCAGATCATACTCAAAACTCTGTTTGAAAGTCTTTTTTGTATTGCCTGCAGGGTGGAAGACTGGATAGCAGAATGAATTCTCCAGATGTTGGGGGAAAAAATCAGCAATACTGCTTACAGGTCTTTCATCTGAATGCCACTCATCTTTCTGAAAATTTGCAGTGGTCAAAAAGACCAGGTAAGCAACCAGCATTAGTTACACAAAAGGAAAAAAATAACTCGTAACACCTCAACTCCTTTTTCCAAACAGTCCCTGAATCATGGGAGTCTTCTGAGCAATTTGTAAACAGTTTATTCTCAGTTCTTATAAAATCATTCTTAGGAATGATTTTATTGAGAGTGCTTGTATATGCAACATCCTCCTTTCAACTGCAAGCATCCAAGCTCTTCTATTTGAGTAAGGACTGAAGTCTTGTTGACTGAAATGAGCTCTGCATAGCTTAAAGTATAAGCTGAAAAGGAGGCCCTTTCTCCTTTTCTTTATTGTGACTTTTTAGTATTTTCTATTTCTGTAGCACTCAAGTTCTTAACACAAACTAGGAGATGTGTATATATCTTCTGTGTGCTTTCTGGAATTTCAAAGTTACTTTGTCACTGGAGCTTGCTGCCAGGGGCAAAGCTGAAAAGTGTGGCAAACACTGTGTTCCCAGTAGCCTTTGCAATTTTCCAGACAATGTTCCAAGCGCAGCAGCTGATGTAAACTGACTTCTTACTGGATTTGAACTTCAAAAATCTCCAAGTTTCAAAACTCCCTGGAAAGTGGGATTGTAACACTTACCTGAAATGCTCCTTTCCAATACTTTTTAAGAGAAAGGTCTTCATAAAATCCCAAAAGTTATCTTAATTTTCAGTGCCATTAGCCCTCCATTTGTCATTTCCTCAGAAAACGCTGAAAGTGAGGTTTCCAACGGTGCCAAATAGGGGATGACAAATGAATTTAAGAAATCTTTATGTTTTAGGAAAATTGTAAGAGTATGGATACCTTGGCTACTTTAATCTTCTACAATATCTGATCATTCAGACTGTAAACACAAGGTTTCACTTCCTGGTTCCTTTGACATCAGTCACAATGGTGAGGTGACTATCATGAATGGATGTGGGAGGCTAGATTAGTCCTTGCTTTTTGCCCAGGCCTCTGGCAGCAAGCAGTAACTTATTGAGGTGACCCACACCCCAAAGCACACTCACATTCGTAAGTTCTTTTAATGATGAGTGATTCTGTCTATTATAGAATTAATCATTTATTAATAGACAGGGAAACTAACAGACATAAGACTTAAAGTAAACCAATACTACACAGAATAAAACAAAAAGAAAGACTACTGGTAGATAAATATATAGTGCACGACAAAGGTACCCTTTTTCACTTACAGCTAGTGAAGAAATAGTATAAGCTTAGGATTCAGTGTATCTTACCATCCAATTAGTTGGTGCAGCATATCAAGATCCTTTCCCTCAGTCTCTAGAGAAGTAAACACAAAACCTTCTTCCAGACTTTGGGGAGAAGGTTTGAACACTTTCAGGGTGTAAGAGACTTCTGCCCCAGTGCTAATTCATGTATCTTTTATAGTCATAGAACTGTGGCTCTCAAGTAAGTAATTTTTCCTCTATCTCTCCTCCCATCAGCTCTCCAGACTAAGATGTAAACTCTCAGCTGAGGTTTCAGCCTCCCTGGCGCCAGAGATGACCCCTGCTGGGCCTTGAGACCTTGGGTTATCTCTTTATGCACCAGTTATCTGTGGCACACAGGAGGAGGGGCAGGTGAAGGGGGTAGGTGTCCTGCCACAGTGACCCAGCCAGAACTCAGGAGATTTAGTACTTTTTACCCTCTGATATATCCACGGGCTCTGAGCAAGTAATTTATTTTCACATGCAGTAAGATGTAAGCATCTGAATTTGGCATGACTACTTCTGTTAATACTCCTTTCCAACACAATAAGGTTTAAAAGCCACCTAACTCAGGAATTACCTAAACCTTTATGCCTTTTACCAGCAAACAACTGAGGTGTCTGAACAGCTTTTTATATCCTACATGCTTATTGCTCTCTGCTTGCACTTCAATTATTTTTGAAGTGTTCCAGTGTCCCAGATCATAGCAGTGTCCATTGCCCATTAATTAGTTTAGCCCTTAACACACTAACAGCCTTCCTTCCATCTTCCTTGGAATGTGAGGGATTTCTCTGCTTCTCCTATAGACATGTGACTAGTCCACATGTACCTGGCTATCAAAGATGAGGTGACCTGAGATTGGTCCTTATCACTTTTGAAAATGTTCCAGATGGAATACTTGAGATTTGCTGGAATTTGAAAGCAAGCCAGTGACCCAGTAACCTGTTAAGAGATCCTCAAGTGGAGAGACAAAAAAGCAGTGCAAAGCAATCCTTTGAAAGCACTGAGGCATTACTCACACTAATGTTCTAATGGTCAAAAAGGCAGGCATTACGAATTTGAATTGACTTGGATTGAATTTAGGATAAAAAACAGAAATCACTGAAACTGCTTGGATGGCTGGGGAATTTAGCAGAAATGCAGAGGCCCTGGCTTCAGTAAATTTTCCACTCTATCCCTGATTAAATGAAATATGGTTACATCACAAATTAAGACCACTTCAGAAATGCTAGACCATTTTGACTCTCTTCCATACATATGTCTCATTTTGTTTTCCAAAATGTGAAGAAGATTTAGCGCTTACATGGACACCAGAAGTTTTCCTGCATTGCAACCCATGCTATAACTTTTATAACACTGAGTGTCTACTCAAAGAGTGGCTACTCCACACAGAACAGTTGAGACAGGATGAAATCTCCTGAGATCATCCAGTCAAATCCTGCCACTCCAGCAGGGTCACCTACAGTGTGCAGCCTGGGCTCATGTCCAGACAGATTCTTAATAGCACCACCAATAAGATTCTGAATCCTCTCTGGGAAGCTGGTTCCAGTGTTTGACCGTCCTCGTGGTAAAACAGTTTCTTGGATTCAGATTGAATTTTCTGAATTTTAATTTCTGCTTATTGCCTGTTGTCCTTTTAACGGGCATTCCAGAGAAGAGTCTGGCTGCCTCCTCTTCATCCCCTCCCTTCAGATATTTGTAGGCATTTAAAAGATCCTCCTGTGAACCTTCTCATCTCCAGGTTACTGACAGGTGCTCGTTCTGCTGAGATACCAGGGAAAAATCTATTTCTGGTTGTGCTGCATTTTCTCAGGAGTTTGGACACTCTGAATCCCAGGAAAGCTTTTTAAATGTTTGATAAGTAGGCTTAAAGAAAGCAACTGGCCTCAGTGGTATTTGTTAATCTAGGAAATTCTCCAAGCACTTCGCTGGCACTTTGAATCTTGTTCTTGGTCAGCTTTTCTTTGAGACAAACCTGAAACTGAAATGGCATGTGGAGTCTAATAAATCTCTCTCTGTGTGTACTCTTATTTATACCCTCACAGTAAAAAACTCATCAGTTCATTTAAAAAAACCCACATTTTCCAAGTATTTAATTAAATAAATGAAAAATAAAATATGTTTCCTATAAATATTTATGTGTCTCTACATGTTTGAGATATCAGAAATAGCAAGAAGTTCTGAAAGAAGGGTATTCTGCTTTATTTTAATGACCAATATATGCTGGAGAGCTACACAACAGATGGCAGGCAGATAGCTAGAAATAAAGCAAAGAAAATCTACCACAGAGTTTTCTGAGTTTGTGGCTAAATCAGTAACAGTAAGCACAGAATTTGATCTCACAGTTAAAATGTTGCCCTGATGTTCAGTGTCATGGATCACTAGATCCAGAAACAATAACATCCTCTCACTGACTTCCTTTAGGATTGGGAATGATTAATTTTGTTGAGAAGTCCAGAACTGAAATAATCAAAAGATATCATCTGCAACTGTTGAAAGAGAAAACAGGAAAATTTGTTCCAAAAGTCAAAGGGGATCTCATTAGCTTTGTATCCATATCGGGTACATTTGCTACTCAAATGTTGGAAAATAAGTTCTTCAACTACAGTAATTGCCTTCCACTCTTGGTTACAGAATATAATTTCTAAGTAGTTGGACTGGAGCCCTCCTGTTGTTACCCATGTGTCTGACTCTCACCAATTTTGTTCACAGAAGGACTACAACTGTCCTGTCTGTAGAGATGTGGTGTGGTCTCCTATTGCCCACTGAGTCTGTAAAACAGAGAGGTTTTACTCTTCAGGGAAATGAAGTTAAAGCCAAGCTTGTTCCTTATAAATGAACACTTAGTGAAAGCCAGGGTTACATTTACTCCTCAGCAAAACTGCAAAAGAGTTCGAATACAATCATAACTTCAGCATCAGTGTAGGTGGAACTCATGAGAGACCTTCACTGTGTTCGAGGGCATAGTCTCTGGGAACTGACATTGCAAAGGTTATGTGACTAAGAACCAAGTGAATAGCAGGGCAGGTGGCAGAGAGAAAAGGTTTAATTGACTGGCACTGTATTTTATTTTTTAACCAGCAGGAAGAACTACAAATGAAACAGCTGTGCTGTGAAATAAACACAAGCTGGTGAGAAGCAGAGAAGTGAAACAATGGCCATGGATCAAAATATTTTGTTTTCATAAAGGAGAAGCTTTTGTTGTTTTTATCCAGGTGTCAGGCCTTTTATATAAAACATCTATGCATTAATTTCCAATATTTGCTTTGATTGAAAAGCTCCAAATATTCCAATAGCATCTAAACAAAAAATTGAAACACTGCAATAATATATAATTTGGGAAAATAGTTCCAGCTGAAATGTCAGCAAAGCTGACAGCTTTTAAATATGTTTCAACAAAAGAAAAAAGAAAATCAATTCCAGTGTACCCACCAGCTACAGAAGATAAACACAAAAAATCATGCCAATCCACAGTTTAATCTGTCTTCATCTGTAAAGGATAATTAGAAACACCAAGAAGTTTAGAACAAAAGCAAAGGAACTCAAAAGATCTGAAGTTTTTCTACACTTTGATAGGGTGAAAAAAGAGTATATAGACGTGCCCTTGAGTTTTTTACTTAAATTCTTACAACACTTTTACTCCCCCACTCCTCTTTTTCTTAATTTTTTTTTCATTCCATTTCTCTGCATCCTGTGCCCATCCCTAGGTACCACACACTAACTGCTCTGTTGCTGTCCTCTGATCACACTTGTTTTTTCTGCAATATGTCCAAGAAACTGCTTCCACTGACTAATACTGGAATGACTCATTTACTCCTCCTCTTCACAAGAGCTGTCAGGGTGAAAATATGTATATACAAGGCAAATAGGGAGAGGAATGATGCTTCTCCTAGCCCACCAAGAAAGTAATTCATCTGACTATTTTCTTTAATTATGGAAAAATATGGATTATTTCTGCTCCTGTTCTCAGCAAGGTCCAGGTTTGTGGCAAGGGATGGTATTGTAAGAAAATCTAGCATTAAGAAGGATGAGACACATCCAGAGTTGTGACTTGCAAATAAAGCAAAGCTCAAGTTGAGTTTATGGGCTTCTGTAGAATTTGGGACTGTGAAATGATGGTAGATGCAATATGTGCATTGGTAGAAACTTTTCATAGAAATAAGAAAAGAAAAAGTGATAAATGCTGTAGTACTGATAAACACTATTTCACCTACTAAACTGTGTATCATATCATTTCCTCAGAGAATCAGACACTTCTATTAATCTGATGCTACAATAAAAATTTTGAAAACATGTAGAAAGAAACAAGAAATGTATCAGCAGTAAGGAAGCATGAGGCTCCAAAACTCAATACTGAGGGGCTTAATCCCTCAACCCTCATACCAGTTGTGTCAGATGTGCATGATGAACACTCCACAACTCACTGAGATGTTGCACATCTACATCCATGAAGGAATGTAAAGTCCTAAGTTAATAGAATGGATGTGTCAAAAAAATACCCCAAAGAAATTAATAATTCTGTTTACATTGGAGAAAGGCAGGGAAGAACTCAAAGTATCCCAGCTGGCAACAAACCAGAAAAAGTGAAAACTGAATTAGTATTAGGTCCAGTCACTGAATAAGCAATTATTTTCTTCTTTAGGATTTCCCATGGAAACAAATCTTACTGCAGGGACAAAAATTTATAAAGTCTTGCTTTTATTGGATTTATGTCTCTTTGTTGATTTTTAACTGAATTATAGCAATATTTTCTTTTATCTCCATATATAACTGGATTATGAGGCTGAGGTAACCTGTTTTCCCTTCTCTTCCACCTCCAACTGTCCTCTAGCAAAGTAGGAACATAAACCTCAATTTCTTTGTCTACTTAAACATCTCAAGTATTAGACTAAAGGAATCTATTTCCCCTACAGTATCTCCCTCTACCTGCATACATATGAGCTGCCACAGCCAAAAGAAGAGAAATTTATCCAGGACAATGTTACAAGTGTTTATAAGTAAATGTTTCTGATCCTCTACAGTCCATTTTTCAAATCAAGCAAATCTAGCAGAACAGAATTGCTTTTGAAACCTCTGTATCTGGAAAGCTTTTAGAAGGAGATATCACACCCTGGTAGAGTGATTCCCTAAGCTTTGTTTCCACCAAAATTAGCATAAAAAGAGTGACTATGCAAAAAGACATGATGTAGTAATGCAAATGCACAAAGAAAAGAGAAAAAAACTAAACCCGGTTTTCTTTGGCTTTTGAATCTTAGAGGTTTTCACAGCCTTAATATTTAGTTGAAGTAATTTTGAATATTTAGAATAAACATAATCATATATTGTTTAACAAAATATAATCATATTTTTAAGTGTATATACTTACATATATGTATGCAAGGCAATGCAATTTATATCTTTACACACATTGAGTTATACACCACTGGATGATAATATTTGATTTTATTTTTATTTATGCAGCTGGAATGATTGCTATTCAAGCCTATTAATTGCCAGCTATGATCTATAATGGTTCTCGAGGAAAAACTGAAGTGCAAAAAAAACCCCAACTTAATCTTTGCTACTGTCACCTGCTCTAACAGAAGTACTGTTAATTGCAAACTGGAGATTCCACTATTAAGATTTCAATAATTGTCATATCAGTCTGGAAGTACGTAATAAATCTTCTTTGTAAAAGCAGCTTAAGTCACAATTGTTTATCTTTATATATAGCAAAGATATCGGCATAACATGAAGTAGTGCTTTATTGCAGTCAAAAATTCTGCAGACTGCTTTATTTTTTAGCCCCGCGAAGAAAACACAAGTAGGTGACTATAAGGATCATTCATTGCTGAAGTGCTTTAGGTGCCAGCTGCACAGCTCGTGCATTTACAAAGATAAAACCACCCTTGCTCAGGAGAATATGCAATTATCAGTCCTAAATGAAATTGATGAAAAGGCCCTGATGGATATGAGACCAGAATGCATGAGCGAGAAAGGGCAGACCTGGGCTTGAAGTTCCATGCATCTATCAGAATACACAGCAGTTATTTAAAATTGTGAAAGAAAAACTGGAAAAAACAGGATTTTCCACTAACCTGGAATATCTTCTTTTCTGTTTGGCTGGCTGGTGATTTTTTCTTCCCACATTGAAATGGTCAGACAAAATATAGTTTTCAAATATCTGAAACAAAAGCCAAGAAACAAAAGAATAAATCACTAAAAGGCCTGGGGAGCTTACATGAAGACATCTTATTTAGACAGTTTTTGCTGATTTGCCTAACAGAGTAGGTAGAAGCCCATGCACCACTGAAGTTCTGTTCAAGTTCATTTTTCAAGGCTTCAGTGTAAGTAACGTACACAGGTTCCACTTTCCTCCAGATACATTTTCTCAATAGTGCTATGGGTGAATTTATTCAAGCTCAGCAATCCTCTCCTATCTCTATGAAATGTTTCTAGTCCTTTCAGGGGTCAGAGGTTGGAAAGGGGAGATAGACTAATAAAATCAACATGGGCCAAATTTCTGCAGGCTACCTATGGAATGCAATGCAGAATTTGTCCTGATTACTTGTAATGATTTCTAGTATTTCCCATAAGAAGATAAATTCCAAATTCTAGATTTTAGATTTTAGTCTTAGTACAGCATAAAGAAAATACTCTATAAATCAGAAGAGTGGTTATTGTTATAAATAGCAACTTTTATAATCTTACACTGGATCAGTGAGTATCAAAGTGTTAATTTTTTTCTCAATTTGAAGCAGATATCTTGTCCTATTTTTGATGGGGTGCATTCAAATGAACAAAAATTAAGGTTATGTAGTTGAAATGACAAGACTAATACATTTTAAGAGCCATTTCCTCCAGCATTATGTAGTTCTGACTGCACTGTGGGTTCTGGGGAAAAAAAACAAATCTGTAAAGCAGACCAGTTCCAGATAGGATGAAACAGGCAGGTGTCTCAAAATCTTTTCCATCTATTTTATACTCCAAAGTGAGAAATCCTGACAAATGTCATCAGTAGAATTTCTTACAGCTTTAATCCAGGAGAAACATCTTTAGTTTTAGGCTCCAATTAAGCTCATCTTTTCAATTAACCACAAATGTAATGGTGTTCAGGCTTGTATTTAAAGTAAACCACAGGTTTGTTTCATCCAATAGTCCTGAGAAAGACTATAGCTTCATAGGAAAACAGAAGGACCTTTATCATTCTACAGAACTAAGATTAGGAGACTGGAGACCAGATCCAGAGAGGCATTTAGGCACCAAAACAGGAAATTAGAATAGAATAGAATAGAATAGAATAGAATAGAATAGAATAGAATAGAATAGAATAGAATAGGTTGAGCACCTGTAACATTTCACTAAAGTCTAAGTAATATCTGCCCCCAAAAGGAAATTCACCAAAATTAGTACCCCAAGCCACTGTTAAATCAATCTTGGAGATATTTGTTATGTGTTTTAAGATAACATGCAGGTAAAACAGAGCTGATAAGGCTGAATGTTTACCTAATTAATTTTTAGATTTTTTTTACTGCTTGCTTCTAAGCACAATGGAAAAGTCTATTTAACAAAGCAGAAACATCCATCACTAGTTATTATGTTTATAGCTTTTCCCTGAAGGATAAAGAGTTAAAATGAGTTTCTTGCTGTTTTTGTTCATTACATTCTTATTAGAAATTACCACTGTGTGCACAGTTATTCATACACATCTGTCTTTCCTGCAAAACAAATACTACTCGAGAACATATTGTCCCTGAGATAGAAGAAAAATAAAACAAAAATTCTGCAGATTAATACACGGCAGCGTTTCTGATGCTGAGGCTAAAGGGATGCTGTTCAGCTGACTGGGCCACAAAATTGATTTACCTTTAAAGATGTTTCATATTACAGCTCTTCACTTCCAGACTCCCAAATGTGGTCCTTTTGGAAATCAGTCCTCATTGACAAATGTTTTTGACAAAGCAATAACAAATGGGGCAGGGAACGGCTCCGAGGGGTGTGCTTACTGCTGGCTTTTCAGAACACCCAAATGCACTCTTAAGACCCACTTCCTTGTCTTTGCTGACAGCAAATGTGCAGCTCAACTCCTTGCTGCAGCCTGAAAAGCATCTTCCAGAGCACTCAGGCCAAATATTTAAAGCCATGATTGTTGGTTTTGTGCAGCTTGTGGAAACATAAAATCCTGCCAAGCATTCCTGGTCAGGCCAATAACTCGTTTTTGTGGGAAGTTCCACAAGGTTCCTGGGACCTCTTTTTAAATATACAGCAGATTTAACCAAACAATTTATGAGGACCAATAAGAGCAGAAAAAAAATATTTAAGGGCAGGAACAACAACTGTATATCTCATTCCCATTCACTTTCTGTAGAAATTAGGCATTTAAATGACATCTGAGACTCTGAAAAGCTCCACCTGCTAATTTTAAAGCGCAGGATGGTAGCATGTTGTAATAAATTAGAAAGCATGTCATTCTGAACAAAAGACATCTTTGGATAATGAATCTGCTGCAGGCTCATCAAAGACAAATGTCACTGCAAATGCATTCATTAAGTTAGTGCATATATTTAATTCCTTTGTGGTGTAAAAGCTGTGGTTTCTGCTGATTGTTAAAAACTTAAGAAATTTATCGCCTAAAACCATAGAGAAAAAGCATTAGACAGTAACTTCATGTGCATAAAGGCATAAAGGGGCATCATTTCAGCTGCTAGCTAAGACATCTGGACCTTTTAATAGAGTTTCTACAATAGGGTGTTACATTTTAAGACACAGCAAAGATCTTCCACATGATCATAGGCTTGCTTACCTCATCTCTTTATCACCATAAAGCAGGAGTGACTTAGGCTAATAATTGCCAATCAATGATTAATCAATCAATCATGATGCCAAATCAATCTGTGAGGGTTAGCATGTTACACCCAAATGTGCTCTCATCTGATGTGTTTTGCTAAAATTATAGGAGAGCATGATGACTTTTACCCACTTGTTGTAAGAACTGTAATGTTTGAACTCATGGAAACCTTGGTGGAAGCTAAAATGGCAGCTGGGATCCTGTTCATCTTGACATTTACAAACCTGCACTTTGCTTGCTTTAAAAATTAAAGCAGTTGTAGAAGTTGAAGTTTAATACATAGTAACATTGAAGGCAAAAATTAAACTCCCAAGAATAACAGAGCTAAGTCTGGAACATGACATTTCAATCAAAGGTGTTGTGCTTAGTTTTCAAGATATAATATGTCAGAAGAATTAGTGTGACATTACACAGACATGATCTGATTTTCTTTGGCTCCATGGTCAGAAGTGAGGATAAGTGTAGTTGCTTTTGTGATGAATTTTCTAGCAGCTGTGTTAAGTCAAACAGCTGAGACCATATTTTTTAAGCACTGCACAAAAGCATGCTCCTGAAAAGGTATGGTAGGAGTGCCTTCCCACCTGCTCTTGCACTTCTGCAGGCAGTAAGAAAATGCAAGCTTTGTACACAACCTAGGGACATGATTCTTTCTGGTGGAAAGCTGTCTCCTGATTTGAGAGATTTGCAAGTGATCAAATGGTCAATAGTACAGAACTTGAACTTCACAAATTAGAGCAATACAAAAATGTCTTGTAGGAGTACAGATATGTTTTGCTACAAATGCAAGGCAATGAATCTAGGGAACCACAGTTGCAGGATACCAAAATCAGAACTGACATAGTTCACTGAAAAGATCCCAGAAACAGCTGAGACCATCAATTCATTATGGAACAGCTGTCAGCAAACCAATTTAAAAAAACAAACTTGACATCATTTGGAAAAAAATGAGAACAAGACAAAGGAAATAATTTTCTTACAGTTAGAACCTTTTTTTGCACATATCTTAAATCCTGTGATAGGTTCTGATCCCTGCAAATCAAGAAGGATGTAGTAGAGTTAGAGAGGGTACAGAGGAGAGTAGCTAAGATGGTCATGGTGATGAAAAAGCTGCTTTATGAGAAGATGCTAAAAAGGACGGAAGTCTTCAACTTGGAAACAGGATGATGGAAGATGAGATAAAGATTTACCAAATAATTAAAGCAGTGGATAAAGTGAATGAAGAACTGTTACTCACCATACCACAATGCAGGAACTAGAGGTTACCCATCAAAACTATTCAGAAATCAATTTAAAAGACCTCCAAGGCTGGTGACTCAAACACTTCCCTGCACAGCCTGTTCCAATGCTTGATAACCTAGAGTGAAGGAACTGAAAAGGACTCCTTATATGCAGTCATAGCAGCAATATTGCAGGTTACCATGGGAATACTGTCCACATGGTAGATACTGCAGACTTGAGTGAAGTATCACTGTGCCTTACAGGAACTTACTGATTAAAAACTGATTTGGGGTTTTCTGAATGCACGCAGAAAAGCTACACAACCTAACAAGAGGAGACAGGAGACACACAGTGAAGTCTCCTGCGAGAATGTGGCAGACAAGTTGTTAGCTTCAAGCATCCCAGCTCCAGCAGATAGCAATAAGACTCCTAACTAAATCAGCAGGCTGTAGATCAAAAGAACTGTAATGTGTTTTAAAGCACTTCAGAAGAAAGAATGGAAGGTCAATTACCAGAATCGATGCCAAGCTGACAAGGAGAGTCTGTGGAAGGAACCTAAGACAATCAGCCTTGGATTCAGGAAACATTAAGACTTGGGGAAAAGAGCACACACATTTACTGATTTTGTGATATATTTTTCTTGAAACTATTTTATTCTAAGAAAATATTAGATGGTTTTCAGAAGAGAGCTTGATCACTGTGTGAATTACTATTATTGCCCCACATGGATAATGAGTGGCAGGATCTTTCCTTGCTGAGAAACTCTCAGGATGTACTGGAGAATGAAGGATAGATCAGATTTTAGGGTAGGAGACAAATCAGGTTCCATGCAGGAGAAGGTAATGATGACAAGCCAAAAGTAGTAGGGAAGGCTGCACTCTTCCTGAACTGAAGGCAGCTAAGGGTGCTTTGCAGCTGGTACAGCTGACAGACAGGCTTTGCATATAAGATGTGTTGCAAATAATTAACTTTACCCACAACTCTGACTTTTAAAATGATCAGATTTTGTTAGAAGGACCACAAGGACTGCAGAGAATGCAAGAAAAAAGGGATAGATACCCATTTTACACATGGAGAACACAAATATAAGATGATAAAAGACTTGTGTAAAATAGCAAAGGTGTCTCAGCCAGAACTACAGACTGATCCCTGGATTTCTGAATCATTATCTGAACCATCAAGCCCAAGACCTCTTTCTCACTTGCAGTAATACTGTCATATTAGGGAGGCACATACCCAGCTGGAAAAGTTAATACATTGCACTAGAAAGACTCAATGTAATCAATCAGCTGCAAGGAAGCATCTGGCAAAACAGTCTTCTTGCTTTCCCTTCCTTCTGCTTCTCTTCTTTTTTCTCTAGCTGGTGATTTCTTCCTTTGGATGGAATATCTTTTTACAGAAGAAGCTTTCAATATGCTTCAGTTTTCAATATGCTTCATCTTTTCAATGCCTTGCTCAGCCATGATACACACACAGCTCTTTTATGTTACTACAAGAACTAAGCAAAAGAGTGAAAGAAAAGATCCACTGATGTTCATTGATAGTTTTAATGAAATTCACTTCAGTAATGTTTGTGCCTGTTCTTGTTTTTGTGTTACAGGAGGATTTTAGCCAGACAGATTACTGACATTGAGGGGAGGATATATGTGTGTATGAAAAGCAGGGGGAGAAGAGTGAGACTGACAGACAGAAAAGAAATCTTCAAAGGAGGACAATGAAATATAAAATACCAGGTAGATGGATAGGATACCCAGAAACTCAAATCATCTTTCTCTCAACAATTGTGCCAGTCATTTCTATGGTAGATTTCCCATAGTTTCCCTTCAGGTATTTTCATGTTTTCTTCATAGACACACAACATTCACATTTAGTCTATTTAGTGTAAAAAGGCAAGGGATGGATGAGAATTTTTTGGGGAAATTTTCTAGGGAAAGTTCTAGGCCCAATGGATGTCCTCATCATCTTTAGAATGAGACAATGGAGGCAAAAGACCGGAAAACACAAATTTTCAATTTAAATAACCAATTACAACACATTCTGTATTTAAAGCACCTCTGTTAATTACAAGCTTGAAAGATAAAATTTTAAAAATGCATTTATTGAAAAATGAATACTAGGAAGCTGTAATTTGCTCATAGATATTTCACAATCTAAGAAAAACTCCTCAGATAAATTGTTTGCTGTGAATTATTCACTTGGGTCTCAAATTGCTACTCTTTCAAGCAAATACAATGAAAACCTTTGACACCTTGTCATCGGATTTGCTCCTTGGGAGCTGCATCACACTCATTGTTTTTAGCAAAACAGGCTTTGTGTGACAGCAACATAACAGTAACAAAAGCATTTTCTTGCCTTTTCCCCCGGATTTTAAATTAGCTTCCTCCATATTCATATTATAACTCTACCTTTCACATACAGACCCTGAGTCAGCAGAAGATTTCAACTTCCTTGCTTGTAGTTAAGAAAGACTGAAGAAAGATCTTAAAACCAAGAGAAAGAATGCATAGTGAAGGGCACACTTCTTTTCCCTGCTGAATTGGCACATTAACATGTTTTGAACTTTACATTCCAAAGACAAATATTTTTGTCAGTTAACCTAAGCACAGCTGAGGTCTGACAAAGGCCCTGTTATTGCTGCCCTTTAAGCTGCAGCAGCCTAAGAGCCCATTACAGCACAGTCCCTTCTCCTCACAGAAAAATACTGGGTGTCTCATAAAGAAACAGTTGAGTAAGAAGCTTTCAGAAAATACCATAGACAAGCAAAACAAAAAGCTGCAGAAAATAACCTTGCTAATGCAAAGTAATTGCAGAGAATCAGTTACCAAAAAAAAAAAAAAAAAAAAGGAAATTACTACGATACATTCACTCAAGAAACTTATGTCTACAATTTGAATCTTAATTTGAATCTTCTTTCCCACTTGAGACATCCAGAAACAAATAGTTTCTTGTTTTCAATTTAAGAAGCCTGGCTTCCTCTCCAGCCTATTATATATGAATATACCCATGCAAGGCAATATTTTTCCCCTCCCAGCTCTCTATATTATCATCAATGATGAACTTATATTTCATTGCCATATCCTTGCCAATCTCCTTCAGCATTTTTGAAAAGGGATTATTACAGTTGCAGAGTGCTTAGAATAATACTTATATTCTTGTGTTGTCCTGCTTCGGTCAGTTGTCTTGAGATGGATGACATGCACATAAAGGAGGTACCATAAAAGCACAGCTGTTGTACTATCAATCTGCACACCTAACAGTGATTAATACAGATAGGTGTTTTAGCCAGTGATCATATGAGGGATGTTGGTGAGGAGAAGAAAAAGAGATTCAAGAAATCACAGTGAAGAATAAATTTTCCTGACAAAAGTGGCAATATATATATATAAAAATGTTAACTATCTCCGTAAGACAAATGGTGGGTCAACAGCAGAGAATGCCATTTGCCATAGTGAAAAACAGTCCTTTCCTACCAGGGAGCAAGATAACAGTGTCTTTGGCTGAAACAAAAATACAGAAAGTACCTGAAAGCATTACTTTTTTGGACTGTTTCCCCAGAAAAGTACCTTACTTACTTTTCCCAGCCCTCTATCTCCTGACAGGGAGGCTGAAGGAGTAACAGCACTTAGGGGATGCCCTCTTAAACTGTCAGGTGCAAGTCTCTGGATGCATCACAAAGTAACTTGGGTCATTTCCTGCATATGGAATCTTCTCAGGCTCTTTCATCACAAGCTGCAGGAAAGACTCCCATTGGTACATGAGCCTTTGGTTCTGGTCATTAGGCATTGTCAGAAGCCCTGAGGTGTATCATGTAATAAGCAAAGCAGCAAGCATGTAAGTTTATCTTCTGTTTGAGAAATTCAGCCCAAGATAAAACAAAATGTCATGGATCACCCCAAGAGTAAGAAAAAAGTTACTTAGGATGGTTTATAAAGGTCTGAAGAAGAGGTTTGAATGAGTGACCTCCACATGCCAATGAAAAGAGTGCTGGACTATTTTAATGATTGTCTGCACAGAGGAAAATGAAACAGTTCCTGCCTCTCACATGTCCTTTCACATATATCCATACAATGAAAAAGAGAAAGATATTACTACTCCAGAGCACCCAGACACCCCTTCAGAAAGCTGCCAAACAGCACTTCAGCAAAGCATGCAATGGTAACTTGGAGACGCTACCACAAAACTAAATAACCTTTCAAATCCATTTATCAAAGTAGTTACATTTCCCAATTCAAGGCAAGTGATAGATAATAAATATAGATCAAAGGAAGCCTGTCAGTATATAAAAGTTGTATTAAATGAAAAATTGATTCACAAAATTGCATTATATATTTTATAACCTCTTCAAAGCTCCTATTTAAGAACTAAGCTTTGTTTTCTACCTTGAACTTTAACAGCTATCATACCACATCACTATAACCCTCGGGGAAAAAATCTTCACGGATTTAAGATCTGTACTGACTAGAGATGGTTCCAACCACAGTCCAGAAGCAGGATGAGAGTACTTTCAGATTCCAAGGACATCTAAAATGACATTTCAGATGAGAAGCACAAACAAATGCTTTAGTTAAGAAAATTCATGCTAGAAACCAGATTCAGTAAATGCCTTCAGCCATTCTGCTGAGCACACACAGACATTTTAGATTTCTTTGTCTGATGAGCAAGAGAGCACTGCATCTTCCTATCACATGAGAGGCATTCCTGGTACTTCAGATAGTGTGGCTGGGCAAAGTCACAGCCCTGGGGTTTGGATGCAGATTGTGCTACTTGGCTGGACAGTGTTTTATACCAGGTCTGACTAGTAATCAGTTCCTTGGCAGCAACACAGTGTCCCTGTTTCTTCTCCATTTTATGATCTTGGGTAGTCTCCTTCAGTAGCTGCCCTTGGTAGGTTTATCAGGAGAAAATGCCAGAGACGAGCCCTGTCAATGTGGGAGACAAAAGCCCATGCAGTGGGCAGGATGAAGGAGAAGTCAGATGGACAAAGATCATGCAGAATGTTCAAGACTTGACAGATATGTGGATGCAGTCACCGCTGCTCCTGGGACAAAATAATTGGTGCTGCCGATGACCTTCACATGCATCCTGCTTGTCAGTCCTTTGCAGTCCACCAGAAGTAACAGTGACAACACACAGCATCATTTTCACCTTTCCTAGATGCTTCTAGCCAACCTGGCTCCCCCACGCACAATAGCTTTGTTTTTGAACCTGACAGCAAATATGAATTTTCTAGAGAGCTGAAGTCTACAATTCGGCCATCATTGCAGTTTTTATAATGTGTCTTATCATTTCTGCCTATTTGATTCCTTCAGTTCCTATGGTAAGAACTGAAATTTCACCTTGAAATTGCGGAAGTTGAGGGAAGGACGTTGCATTCCCTAATATCTTAGGGATGTTTGACTGTCAAATTTGTACACAGTTTATTTGAAAACCTATCATTATTTTAATATAATTTTTTAAATGGCAAATGTCACTTTTTCACCTAATTTTTCAGGATAATTCACTGCTTGGACATAATTGACAGAAAAGTTTAAAGGTTGCATTCATTCCAAAGCATATGTCTGAAGTTTTGCTAGAGTTTATTTGCAATTCATAGAGTGAAATCCTAGCTTCTGGTCTGGAAACAACAAATATTAAAACTCTATAGAAAACTGCATGAAAATTCTATAGCCTGTCAGATCTAAATTGCTCTATATAAAAACATCCTTTCTACAGATTCTACTCCATGTGAAAGGCTTAGTCAGGAAAAGATGTTTTAGACATAGAAAATACTAATAAAGCAAAGCCAGGAAGCAGGAGAAAATGTGCATGTATAGGCAAGGTAAATCAAAATTTGCTTCCTGTAATGCCATGAGAAAAACTGGGAAAGAGATGACTGCCCTTTGGGACTACTCAGTCCTTGTGCTAGCAAAACACAGCATAAAACAATGTTAATTTGTCTGTGATCTCTGCTGATATTTGCAAGTTTGAAGAGAAGTTATGGCAAAGAGAGTTTAAACGTATTTTTTCTTCTCTTCTGATATATAATCTAATCTAATTCTTTCAGTTTAAAGCCAGTACCAGCCCTTGTAAAAAAAGGCCTTTCCAGCTCTCTTCTTCAGTAAGGCTTCCTTTAGGCACTGGAAGGTGCACTAAGGTCTTCCTGGAGCCTTCTCCAGGCTGAACAATCACAGCTCTCTCAGCCTGTCTTCACAGCAGAGATGCTTCAGTTCTCTGAGGATCTCTTAGCCCTACTTTCATTGGAACCTACAGGAAGATCCCATGTGGTGTCAGAACTGGTACCACTTGCCTTCCCCACCGTGCCTTTAACTAAATGTGCAACAAGAAGTCCTCATGAGAGCATCCTGTAGGAACCTGACAGAAAATAGAGGGTTTTTTTGTAAGGAAATTTTGTACTAGCTTGAATGACCAAAAGGGAGAGTTCTGTTCTGCCCTGTGCAGTGCTGTGGGAAAATCTATCCAGGCTCCATCAGATGCTCCACGAACGTAGCATGACAAGAATCTGAAGGGATATAAGGTTTACTGGCCATCTATATTCCTTTTATTGTGTTGTTTGACTAAAGCAGTTATCTTATTAAAACATTTGCTTTTCCTATTTTTCCTGTTGAGGTTCAGATAAGATCCTGCACCATCCCTCTCTTCTCTCGCTATGTGCAGAACAGCTTCCAGATGAACAGAGTCCGGTATCATCACATTTAAAAGGGCACAAAATCACTGTGCCAGTCCCCAAAAATATCTCTAAGCATTTCTTACAGTGATGACTTCAAAATTAACACTCTAAGATTGCATTAAGGATGGGTGCTTGAGCTAACTGACACCCCCATCCCCTCTGACAGGAAGGCAATGCAGAATCTGTCTATTTGAAGAAGGCACAGGCAGTTTACTGACAGGATAACAGAACAAAGCTTCCATCTGCATTCCATTACAGGTGCTGTACTGACATCTATAAATTAACTCTTTCTGCTTTCTTTAATTGGAATTGCTTTTTTAAGGACAGCAGTAAAATATATATGACTCCCAAGTAAAGTGTTCTTTATCATTTTAGATACATTATGAATTATGGAAAGGCAGTAATATGTTTTAGATAATGTTCACTACTAAAATAAGCAATCATTGCAAAACATCAGCGTTGATTAAATCCAGTTCTTAGCTTCTTAGAAAGTGAACCTCAGTACCACCAAACCCAAATGTTAGGGTCACTGCTAGCAAGGCTAAAGTTGGATTTCCCTTTTCCCTGTATATCATTCTTTTTCTTAGAGCAGCTGTGAATGGTGATTTTAATTAAGGTTGACTGTTTATTATCCCAATTTTTCTTAATTTTGCTAAATTTTAGGCACTGGTTAATAATCATAAAGAGGACAGTAATAAGTCTGGTGCACCCTAATTTAGAAGTGCTCGACCTTGCATTTTTAATCTACTCTCATTAATAATGATCTTGAGCAGGTAAAGCCAACTTATGATGGTCACAACTCTGCACAGCTACTTCAATTACGCAACTGCCTGATTCAGAAAGTCTTGACAGAATATGTTTAATATTACTAGCCCAAGGCTATAAGTAGCTAATATCTGAACTGCCAATAGATTACAGAAGTGTTATGCCTCCAGTCTCATGATTCATCAACTAATATTTTTTATTAAATAGAGCTTTAATTCAGATTCTATTCTTCTGATGCTGACTTCAAGCATTAGTTACTCTTTTGATGTCAGATGGTTATGGAGTAAAACTCCCCTAACTGTAGGCAAATGGAACAGTTACTCACTGATGGTCGTGTGGAATATTACAGAGAACATTCAGTTCAGCTCCAAACCTGCAGTTTTCCAAGGTAATGTTTCAAATACCATGGCTGGTTCATCACCCATGCGAGGTTCAATAACAGAAAATTTAATTTAAAATTCAATATATTAAAGCACTAGTTAGGTACAACAGGGACAGGCTCCAGAGAAAAGGAAAAAAATGTGTTTGCTCTTACTCAAAATACATTCCCACACTTTCTCCTATTTTCTCTCCCTACTTACATGCAAAACCTTATTTCCCTCTCAGATGTTCAGACTACGATGCACTGGGACTGTACATCATTACCCAGTCTGGTGGATCTATCAACCAGAAAACCTTTCCAAATGCAGGAAAACTTCTCCTACCAATTTTAGTATCTGCAATACAGACAGGAAACATTAACACCAGGCTAAAAGAAATCAGTAATGTCAACATTTCTAAGCTGAACTGCTTACATTAAAATCACTACCAAGAGAAATTGCTGTAGATACTGACATTAACCATTCTAAAGCCACATTCATTTTTCTGGGAGAAAAACCTATATATAAGTGATTGTTTTTTTATAATTAGGCACATACTGAACAGCAAGACTGTTTTGTTATTAGCATGGTAAATGTAACCAGCAAGATTCTGGATGGAAAAGTGCAGCAACATCTGGGAATTTGTGGAGTTGAGCTGCTGAGACATAAGTGATTGGAACAGCAGTGTGAATACCTGCCCATTCCTTTCTCAGGTAACTTGGTTATGAACATGTCTGTTCTGGTGGATATGAATTATTTATGCTTCATCCACAGTTTGTTACAGCAATTGTTAAGTAAGCAGACAGTTATGAAAGGTTTAAATTCACATAAAAGAATATGAATAATCCTCATAGGAAAACCAGGTTTGAGGATGTCAGACTGATTGTGCACCCACTGAAACTGGATTAAAGCAAGCAGAAATCTGCATGCAGATTCCACGTGCAGAAATATGTTCAAACACATCTCTACATAATTTACATGTGCATGCATGCAAACAGACAGGCTTACCCACAAAGAGATAAGACCTATAACTACAAGGATGGCTTCATTTGATTTTCCAAGCAATAGAGATAACCTCTGAGTATCCAGACACTGGTATACTACGATAACTATGTACATCACAACACACTGAGAGTACACACACCCTTACACAGCTCCAGGTGGTCATTCCTGCTTTATAACATTAGGTCAGGATAGCTTCTATTTGGTGTCCAGCCTCTTTATCTCTGCCAGATCAAGTCAACCTAAACTCATGGAAAACTTGTCCATAGATCTTAAAGCACTTTATAAAGATAGATAGGTATTATTTCAGCTCACAGATGTGTACAAGATGGGCCTAAACTCATGCAGGGGGTTTCAAGTCTTTAACCACATGCAAATAATCATGCAACCCTTCATGCAAGAACCCTATCTGAGAAAGAATCATCGAATCATAAATTCATTTTGGTTAGAAAACACCTCTAAAATCATCTAGTCCAACCATTAACTTAATAATGCAAAGTCCTACCACTTAACCACGTTCTTAACTACCACATTTACATATCTTTTACATACCTCCAGGGATGGTGATTCCACCACTTCCCTGGAAAGCGTGTTCCAATGCTCATTAACCCTTTCCATTCAAAAAAATGGAATTTTTTTCCTTATATCCAATCTAAACCCTGCTGGCTCAACTTGAGTCCATTTCCTCTTCTATTGCTTGTTTCCTTGGGAGAAGAAACTGACCCCCAACTGGCCACAACCTCCTTTCAGGGAGTTGCAGAGAGCACTAAGGTCTCCCCCGAGCCTCCTCTTCTCCAGCACAAACACCCCCAGCTCCCTCAGCTGCCCCTCACAGGACTTGTGCTCCAGACCCTTCACCAGCTTCGTTGCTGTTCTCTGGACACGCTTTGGCATCTCCATCTATTTCTTGGAGCGAAGGGCCCAAAACTGGACACAGCACTCGAGGTGTGGCCTCAGCAGTGCCCAGCACAGGGGGACAATCAGTTCCCTGGTCCTGCTGGCCACATCCCGGGTGATACATGCCAGGATGCCCTTGGCATGCTCCTGAAATCCCATTTAGCTTCTCTTCGTGTTGCACTCTCTGCACGCAGGAGATTCACTTCGGGAAGGAACCACTAGAGGTCAGGCGTGATGTAATCATGGCCATAAGGAGAAGGGAGATTGTTCAGAGTGCCACTAGTAAGAGAAATGAGTGGCCAGAGTGACAAATAAATTTAAAAAATAAACATTAGCTCCTTTTCATGTCAGGGAGCAAAACTGTGATCTTGAAAACTGACATATTCCAGACAGATCACATGCACTGCTATAAAGTTATCAGAGAGGAAATAGTTTTATTAGATGGAAAACAGGTGTGCAGGTAAATATGGGCATTCCATATAAACTGAAGTTGGTCACAGTAAACACAGCTACTGAACAGACACTCAGAAACTGCTCAAACCTACCCAATTTTTATTTGTTTACTGTATCTCCAGTTGCCATCTGAAACATGTTTTCCATATCACTTTTGTTAGACAAAGGTGTGTGGGCAGGACAGTATGTAGAAACACACTTTAATACTCTTCTTTTCACCTCTGAATGAGAAATGCAGTCCAGTCTTAGAAAACCTGTATAGTATCATACTGAAATAAGCACAATTGTTCAGCAGCTGCTTCCCTGAATCCCCCACTCAGTTGTCACTGTTCCAGTGATCTCCTCAGGGACATCTGTTCCTTCAGTGAAAATGGATGAGTCAAGCTCATGGGCTCACAGATGACTGTCACAAAACCAGTGGCACCACTCTGGGGGAGAGCTGATCTGCAGCTGCCAGGGCCTCCTTTAGCCTCATAGGTTTTCCTGGCCACAGAAAAAGTGCTACTTCTGATGAAAATATCTCTCCCCTCTAATAGAGATGCTCATATTCCCCTGCATCCTCTACAGGGCTGTAAGCTCAAAGGCTAGATAGCATTTTGTACTTCAGAGTATGTTTCAGAAAACTTTCTCAAACAAGCATGTTTCTTTATCCCCTGTGCCACTTCACTACCTGGTGCACTCATCATCCTGCCTGAGCTGACTGCTCTAACAGCACTTCTATATTTCCTGGAAGCTTATTTCCTAGGAAATATTTAAAATAATTCCACCAACACTGATATTAAGATAGGCTGAGTTATCAAAAAGAAGGCTACAGTAGCATTTGTTTGTTTACTCACTTGCAAACAGTCATATTTATTTTATCAGCTACCATACCCTGAGTGAATGGAAGATGACTAAAAACTCAGGAACATCTACTAAGCTTCATATCTAGCTGTATGTCCTACATTCCTAATTCAGTATAGATCTGTAAATCTAGATTAGTGATACTCTGATAGCTCCGTCAAAAATAGCACATCCAGCAGAAATATCACTTTATTCAAATTAGTCAAAATCTGTATAGGTGCTTGCCATCTACTGGACTGTAAGATAGCTGTATGAAGTGTGTAAGTCCTTAATGGTATTAGGCAAAAAGAGAAACACAAAAAATTTACACCGATCTACCACAGTATTATGGGAAATAAAAATAATATGCAAACATATGTTACTCATTAAAAGAGAACTTGTTAATCTTGTAATACTTACTGATTTCTGATACTTCATGTCATCTTTAACAGATATTAAAAAGTAAGTCCTATAATCTTCTATTTAGCCGCTTCAATGTTAGAATCAACATTACACAAAGCAGGAAAAGCTGAGAACCCTTCTTTTCTGATTTATGTCTGAATAGATGCACAAAAATTAATGTCTAATTGCTGCCTGTAATGGTGTGAACTTGTTTCTGAAACTGTGGCTCATAGTGACTTATTATTTGCCTCTTACTACTATGAACAGGGTCTACAGAGTCAAACTGAAAGTGCTACTGAATTCTGCTCTGGCTCCTGTTTCCCCCATACATTTCATATATGTGGCATTGCTGTTTTAATACTTCTAAACCATACGCACAGCCAAAATCCATGCATACTTCGGTTTCCTTACAATCAAATAAAAAAAAGCACCCTTCAAAAAAAACCAAAACCAAAAAAAAAACCCCAAAAAAACAAGCAAAAAAACTCAACCAAAGGAAACAGAGCAGGCCAGGTGTTCATCAGTTTCCATGGAGAAGAGGAACAAGGAAATATACAGATGTAAGTAAAGTAATTTTTTTTCTCCTGTTTGTATTTCGACCTCCACTGCTGGGCCCTGAATTTCACATTACATAATAGCTGGAAATTGGAGAGTAACACCTGGTGGATGGACAGAGAAATAAATGCCATATCTCTGTGCATAGGCTTTATTATTACCATGTATATACTGTAATTTGCAATTGCCTTTCAAACAGGAACTGTGAGAAAACACTCTAAATACTCAATTGGGTGCCATTAGTGATTCTGCAAGACAAGGAAGAGCATACCAGAAACAGGGAACATATATAGGATGAGACATACACAGTATGTGTTGGTTTATCCAGAGAGGCTGCATTAACACATTGCTCCTATACTGCATCCCCTCTGGCAGAGACAGAATAGTGACAGAGCTCCTGAGCACACTGGCTGCATGGAGCAAAGCATGGATAAAAAGTGGCTCTGCCAATTCATGGGGGATGAACACAAAGCTTTAAGATTATGTGTAGCTGCAGAAATATTCTGGGCATAGGACTCTCCTTCTCCGTTGAGACTTTATAACCTCATGAATCTGCTAAGGAAATAAACAGAAGTGTCCATTAGCACATGGTTGGTTGACTAAAAGTACAAATAAACTATAAGAATCAGGAGGGGCTACCATAGCCAGTCTGTTCCATTACTAAGGGTACTGCAGGCACTTTGGAATAGCACAGTGCAGAGGCACCTGAGCTGGCTGCATTGCTCCAGGCAGGCATCTCCTAGGATGAGAAAGAGCAATGCAGATGTTTGTGTGCAAAGCACACATGGTGATGGAGAGCTGCAGTTTGTTAGCAATAGTGATGGCTGTACCCTGTCACTGTGCCCATCACCACATACATCAGCAGCTGTGCTTCTGCAGTGTGACATGCACACAACGTGAGCCATCTGACAGAGCACACTGAGCATTACTTGGCTGCTCTCTTGAGATACTGTAAGGCTCTTGCAGTATTCCCACACACAGTGTTGGAATAATGAATGTTAGAGGTTTGCTGGGGCCTTTGGTAACTGCGCTATTAAGGTGGAAGATAAAATTTTAAGCCATTTCAATTTAGGATGCCATTTAGTCCTTCCACTGCCTGCTAGGACCGTGGAGAATGCAGCAAAAAAATTCCTTGGGAGGATAGAAAGGGCAGTAGTTTAACACAATGCTGTTCCAGACGGTACTGTACCAGACATGCGCTCCAAACAGAGAGCAAAATGTTTCATAATCCATACAATCAATGTAGCAAGATGAAAAATACACCCACTCAAGGAAGCTATTCCCTTCTGCAAAAGAAGGCACAAACTCTTACATAAATAGATTATGGTAAGAGTATTACCACACTTCTGCCTCTGTGGGATAGCCCACAAATTATATAGGAAATGGGCAAGAGAAAAAGAAAAATATGGAATTCCAGAAGGAAGGAATTCCAGAAGGAAGGAAGGAA